>JASJET010000076.1:8825000-9425000 GCA_034092305.1 Diaprepes abbreviatus
ATATATATATATATATATATATATATATATATGTATATATATATATATATATATATATATATATATATATATATATATATATATTTTTTTTTTTTTTTTTTTTTTTCAGACGATTCAGTCACCTAGAATCACGTCCGCCGTCATTTTTTTAAAATTATTATGGGTAAAAAAACCCATAAAAAAATCCGAAAAAAAATATTTTGTATACTTAAGGTACGAATAAATATATGTGCAAAATTATAAAATGATATTTCTTTTCTTTCTATTGAAAAAAAAAATAATAAAAAAAAAATTATTTCTGAAAAATTGTAACCTAAAAGACCCCATAATAAATAATTTAAGGTCTGTAAACGTAATGTTCACGTCATAAAGCTTTAGACAAGCTACAAAACCTTCTTCTATTTTGCAAGAACCACTTGGATTTGATTCAATAGAAATTAATACATTGATATCATCAATCTCAAGGTATTTCTCGTTGTCGATTTTAGACCGTGCTTTGGAAAATGAACCGTGTTGAATTAAATTTGATTTCATCCTCGAACACATTTTTTATTTGGCTGCTTTTTCTCTGGATATATATACAAATTACAGGCATAGAGGAACTATATATCATTTATAAACTATTCTATAACGGAAAACAAATAAAAATCTCCAGAGGTCACACAACCTCTCGTTTAACGTGGTTTATTTACTATAATGTGACGTCATATATGTCATGGGACTAACGCCATTATTCAAATTGTGTTTAGGCGCGCTTTTTTACCGTTTAAAGTTTTTAATTAATTTTTAGCGAAAAAAAAACATATCTTTACAAAATATTTAAATGGTGGACATTAAGTGTAATAAAAAATAATATGAAATAATTTTTCAACAGCATTCAGTTATCCTATTTGAGTTATTTTTATTAACTTTATTTATATTTATTTTTTCGCTAATTTCTTTTAACAAATTCTAAATGTATATTTAATGCGTCAAAAAGTAATATTACTACAATTACCCTCTACAACCGAAACTAATTTGAATTAATCAAATAGTTTTCCAACATCGTAAGAAAAATATTATTTTGCTTTAAACGAACTTTACTTTGAGATTAATATTTCCGAGAAAATGACACGTTTTTCGTATCCTATACCGGGAAAGTACAATAAAGAGTTTGGTTCATTGTTCAATGTGAAACATGTTGTAGGGAACATAAGGTGAAATAAAAAGTATCTCATTTTAACATTAAAAAAGGCTCTCTCGGAGATATATACACTTTTGTCACCTATGCCTTTGAAGTGAAAAACAATAAGAAAAAAGATATAGAGGAATTGTATAGGCGAAAGAAAAACAATCATCAAAATGAAGTATTTAAATTGCTACCAGCTTTTTTTTCCTGTACTCATTTCTTAAGGGTTCAATCACTATATATATATATATATATATATATATATATATATATATATATATATATATATATATATATGGTAAGCCATTTTAATTTAGATCCAAATATCTTTTTAATTATTCCATTTACAAAAAAACAAAGGGGGTCATTTGTCTGCACTAATAATCTTGACCTTACGGTTAATTTTCAAGATCATTTGAAGGTTAAGGTTGTTACCTTAAATAGAAACATCCATTTTTTTATTGTAAAAATAAAACGGAGAAAAAATTTCCTATCCAAACAGTATGAATAACGTAAGGGGTAAAATAACATCTAGAAGTTATTTGGAGGTCAAATATTCTCATACCGTGAATGAATCAATAATTCGGAAACTAAGAGTGATGGAGAAAAACTTTTTCGAGAAAAGTTTCTGGATATTAAACCGTTTATATTAAGGTGACTTTAAATTTGACTTTAGCCTTGACCTTGAAGGTCGTATCAAGATCATGATAATTTTTAAATGTGTCCCCATACTTTTGATCCTGAAAATGGAAATAGCGAAAAATTTTACGTTCGGACTTGACCTTGAAATTGCCTCTAAGATCAACGTCAAGGTCATTTTAAAATCAAATATGAAACAAATTCCGAAATGGCAAGGTATTGGGGAATGTTGAAGACTTAGGGGAAAATTGGAGTACGGGGGTTTGAATTAGAGTGAGAGATTTTTCCTTTAGAAATGACCTTCAGTGACCCCCTGTTAAACTTTGCGGATTATCCACAACATGAAATTGCGAAAAATCCGGTAAACTAGGACTGCTGGAAAAATTCAAACAAACAACTTAAAAGTGTTTCCGGAAATATCAAATATTGAAGGTGCTTTCAACAAGTGAACAGAAAGAGGATGAGCGACCTAGACTATCTTTACCTTCGGGTAAATTTTCTAGGTCACTGCAGGTCGAGTTCGTTGAAAACACCTATTTTTGATATTCCACATGAAAAGAACGGAAAATTTCACGTCAGAAGTGGTATTTTAAAATTTACTTGTCTGTTCTGGGAAGGCTCACTGAAGCTTATTGACAAATTTTAATGGTTTCCTGAGCATATTAAACGTTGAAGATGCCTTCAACAAATACTAGATGAAATGCACAGGTTTTGACGACCTTGGCAAAATTGACCTTCAAGCTTATTTTCAAAGTCGTAAAAGTTTGATGTCATTTCTTCTTACCAAAGCTGTCAAAATAGGAAATTCCCTTGATTTTCGTGAGACAACTTTGTATATTTCAAGTTTTTTTTTTCTATATTTTCCTAATTTTTCTACTTATAAATTGGTTTGTTGACATATATAATAGCAATTATTACAATATGATCTGCAAAATAAATTTCATCTATAAGATTTAACATGAAGGAAATAAATTTGTGTTAAAACTTAAATTATTTTAAAGAACCTGACTGATAATGTTTAAAAAGTTTCTAAAGGCAATTTCGATTTAATGAAGTTCAACAGTTGACTGTTGTTAAACTTTTTACAGGGTTAATAAGATATTTTCTATATTATGTCTAACAAAACGTAAATTATATAGACAACAAATATAACGTCGTAATTTTCTTAGTTACTCTGGTAACCAATATCTGATATAAACCTTCATACTGACATTTCGTTTAATTTTAATCAAATTTAATATAAAATGATTTACTAAACTTATTTTTGAAGTCTTATTTTATTACACACTCAAAGTCGTACGAATTGAAAATAATAAATTTTTCATTCTATAAAAAGGTGTTTTTCACAGGAGAGGCTTTTTATATCGTTTATGATGGAGTATAACACGTGGGTATATTTTTGAGGTACAACAATTTAATGAGATTTGATATACAGGATATACCAAACTAAGTGTGTATTATTGCTAACCCTTTTATTATTGAAGGTACGAAGTCTGTCAAACTAGGAAAGTAGTAGCATTTTTTCTGCTGATTAAGATGGTGCAGGAAAATGATTGTATATAACGTTTCTAAATAAATGTTGAAAATGCATTATTTAACGAAGATTCTGTAAATTTTTATAAGTAAATTGGGCAAATCATCTACATAACAAAAAAGTGCCTATGCATAGCATAGTTATCTTTGGAAAATTTAGCAATATATTTATTTATTTAAGCATAAGAACAAAAAATGTGCAAAGACATAATCGTTTTGTTTAATACATTTTTGAGGATTCTTTGGTACACACTTGGTGGCTTTTAAAACTGTCTTGTCATCGATGGATATATTCTCTAATATTTCCTTTTATAGATTTGGTCCTTGATATAAACTCAAAAGTAAAAGTTTAATAGAGTTATGCCAGAGAATCTTGAGACCAACGTATGGGGCCATTTGCTGCTATTCACTTATCTTGGAAAAGCCTTTCTAACAACATTTTCACTTTATAAAACGAATGGAGAGGAGTTTCAACTTGTTGAAAATAGATTCAGATACTTGTCTCCAAGTTGATATCTAAATATTTTTTCAGTAATTCTACCAACATACCAATATATATCCGGCCCGTCAAAGTACCCTTATAAAAAATGACCCAACTGTTTGGCTGCCTATTAAACCACACCAAACAATAATACTAAATTGTACTTGCACACCGTTGGCTAAAATAAGTCCTCTTTCAGTGTTGTCAGGTAATAATGTTCGCACTGGTCGATATCTGTAGGGTATAAACTTATATATTTTTTTAAATGCTCCAAATTGTAAATGAACCTAAACCACAGTCCCTTGCCAAATCTCTGATCGAATTATTTTTATTCGCTTCGAAATATGCCAATTACTCTACTGGTTTACTTATTATAAACTCTTTTTAGTTCTGGTATTTCTAAAAACTCCTTCATTGCTCCTAAATTTTCTAGACAACTTCAGAAAAGAATTTATATTTAATTAATTCTGTTTAGGGTACACCTCTACCAATTTTTTCTATACACTAGATACGCTTCCAATATTTATCATTTTTCTAAATGTAATATTTAGAATTAAAAATAAGAAAATATATTCAGTACAAAAAATTACATAAAATTCTTGCTTTCCTTGACAACAAACACGTGTAATGAAGTTTTTGTTTTCAAAATACACAACTACATTGCGTGAAAGATCACTATGCTAATAATTCGGTTATTTTCCCTTTTCGACCAATATTGTATATGAACTTTTTGATTCTGTAGATGATTTGCAAACGTAACGGTCAAAAATATACAGGGAATTTCGTTAAAGAAATGCATTTTCATAATTTATTAGGAAAAATTATGTTCAATTGATTTCTGCTGTCACTATGTTAATCAGCATCAACCATTAGTTTGCTAATTTTGCATTCAAATTTTCATATTGAGTCTAGCCTGCTAGTGAGATATCTATGGAGAAGGGCGCGACATTCCATTGTATTGGAGATTGTGCATTAAATATTGTTACCACTACTTACGACCATGCAAAATGTATAGCAGTAACATCTTGCGGAGAGTAGAGAAGTGCAGAACGTGACAAAGCTACGTAAGTACAGCGCCATCTTGTTGGGAGCAGCTGAATTAGGCAAAACCTGAATTTTGTTTGTTATCCGAAGTAAACAACACCATCTTGTAGCGAGGATGTTCTGGAAAATTTCTGATGCGTAATCGCATGTCTGGAAGATTCGAAAAATTTCGAGAGTTTTCGGATCTGTTCTATAAAAGGACGCGTGTTACAAATATAGCAAACAATCGAGAGTTAGACAGTTCCAAAGTTTGATTTCGAAGCAACAAGTACGATCTGAGAGCAAAATATAGTGAGACTAGTATATTTTGTGACTATAGTTTCTCAGTGAAAATACGTCTTAAAGATAAACACAGATAAATATATTTTTTTTACTATTAATAGTATTATTTGGCATTATCTTGATTTTACTTTATATGGATTTGTATAAATATGTAAATGAAATTAAAAATTGATTAATGGGAATATCAATAGTTCGTTATTAAATCAAGTAATAAGAAAACGTTACACACATTTCTAATATCTTTCCTTAAAGGATATAACATAAAATATCATTATGAGGCTAAATATTCACAGAATTGCTCCAAATTTACAGATATTTCTTTTTAAGAAAGATATGAATTTTTAAAATGCGGGTTGAAATAGCAGTATTTGTGGGTTGGAAAAGTAATTGGTGAACAGATAGCAGCAACTCGTGCTAATTTCTGCGTGGCTGATTCAATAGTAAAATCAGAGAAACCTTTTACTAATGGCGAATTAACTAAGGATTGTATGATTGCAGTAATAGAAGATATGGGTCCAAAATAAGCTAATTTATTTAAAAACATCAGTTTACGAGCGAACAGTGCAGCTCAAGGAGTAGATGATATTGTAGTAAATATATTAACTCAATTGTCTGACAAAAAACGACACCTAGAGTATTTTTTTTTGGCCCTGGATGAGTCAACAGATATTTTAGATACTAATTGGGTGTTACCTTTTATTGGAGGGATGGATAAAAATTATAAAGGGAATGAAGAGCTTCCTGAGGTTTATAGCATTCACGCTACGACCACTGAAGAAGATGTTTTTAAAAGAGTTGAAAATGTTTTTCAGAAAAATAATCTTTAATAGAAAAATTTGAAATGTATCATAACTGGTGGTTATAAAAACATGAGTAGGAAAAATGAAAGTGTCGTTGCCCTCGTTTCAGAGGTTGTAAATAAGGACGGTGGTGTAAAATCATTAATCGTGCATGGCATCATTTATTAACAGCCTTTGTGCAAAAAAAGCTTCAATATTTCAGAAGATTTAAAGCCAGATTGAAAATTATTTACCAAATTATTCTGCAATACGCTGACTTAGCTACACAACTAACTTTTTTGAGCTCTGATCAATATTCTAAATTTTTTTGAATGAAAGGGATGATCTCCTGACTGAGTTACAAAACAATAGATGGTTATGAAAGTTATAATTTGCTACAGATTTAACAAAACATATGAATGACCTGTATTTAACCTTACAAGGGAAAATCAACTTCTGCCTGAATTACACACTTATTCTAAGTCCTTTCGACAAAAAATTGTTTTCTTTCAATCTCAATTGATCACAAAGTATTTCATGCTTTTCACTACATGTGAAACATTCAGTTTGCAAACTGAGGTTCAATTTCAGGTAAATTTCTACTTGAAGCTTTGGATCTTTTAAAAATAAATTGAGTCTCGTTTTTCTGATTTTGATGCAATTGCAAACTATATCAAGATTTTTTAAAGTCATTTTATTGCCGATATAGAAACCCTTGCCCTAGAATTTAAAATATAAATTATTGATTTGCGGTGTAGCTATATTTTTAAAGAAAAATATGTAAAGTCATCATTGATGCAATTTTTAACAGTCTTTCATTGACAGTGATTCATCCTATTCCGCTTTCGGCACTGCTTATCTGTGTAAAAAATATTCTCCAAAATGAAATGTACAAAAACTATTTATAGATATAAATTAACTGATGGACATTTAAAGTCTGTTGATAATTTCCACTAGTAAATTTGATCCACAACTGTAAACAAATTTGAGTGAATTTTACGAAAAGCTTACATTACATATTGTCTAAAGATCAATTAAAAAAAGCAAAATTTTTTTTATTAACCTTACAGTGTTTTAATGAAATGCCAGAAATTCTTTTTTACCCCCTGCTCCCCCCAAGAAGAAGAAATTAATATTTAATTTTTTTTAAATAATCAATGATATTTCCTGTCTTTTGGATCACTTTGTAATGAAAATAACAATATTTATATTATAAAATAAACTTTTTACAAACTTTCATAAGTAAAAAAATAAGCAGATGCAGCAAATCAGTAAAAAAATATTGACATCACAGAAAAATTAATGTCGCGTTAGCAAAATTTACTTTTGGTTTTGAATTGAGGCTTTAAATAAATGCCGAAGGCGTTTTAGAAAAGACCAGAGTGATTTCGATAATAACAGTCAGACTTTGGATATATTTTAAGCAATGAACTTAAAAATATGATGTAAAATAAACATGATCTATATAATGTATAAAATAAATTTAAATTTTTATTAAATTGAATGTTGCAAATATCTTTCCATAGCAATCTTACAGTGACATAAATTGTTATAAAATTTGTCGATCGCATTGTACAACACACTAGTCTGTTTTGAATATAAAACTAAACAGTACACCTGAACGAAAATATAGGCAATAGTGTCATTAACAAGTTGTAACCTGATTAGTTATAAGCTCTAATGTTTTACTGATGTGCTATTAATTAAATATGTATAATATCTTTACTATAGTACGATATTGTATTTTGTTCATTATACCGCATTTAATCAGATATTATAATTATAACGCAGAACAGACATCAATCCGCTCGAGTTACTTATGCTAATGTACTATAATGTGTCTAGAATATTAACTCAACGATCAACGAAAGCCATAATGGATTATGTACTGTGACGCGTTTTTTTGGAGGGGAAACAAGGGAGCAGGTCGTGCTCTGCGGATCTACTTCGTTCACGGCAGCGGAACATCGGTCAGTGGATATTTCTCGTGCAGACAGTCATCGGTCAAATGCTCAGCGCTGGGGTATCGGGTCGGCGGTATCTACGTATATTCGGGATATCCCTGCTCTCTCAACTGATCAACGGTTTGACTGCCTGAAGGTCAAAACATCCACTCGGTGGTCGGTTCTCGGGCGCCACCCTCGGGATTCATGTGGTCGAGGGCCCACTTATGCTGAGCAGCTTGTTACAGTAGAGAAATGGCAAGCCATGGGTCAATTGTGCGTATTAGTGCTGGCTGCCAATTTTTATATGTAATGTTAAAAATGGGACTAGGTAAGAAAACAAACGGTTATAAAACATTCTGTATCCTGTATTCCCTTCTTTTATACAAAGACATGGCCTAAAACTAACTTACAATCTAAGATGGTCAATAATGTAAACAAATAAAACGGTCTGGAGAGCAAGAGTATGTTTTGAGAGCTGAGTACGGTAGCTCATACTGGTCGCTTGCGCTAAAGACGGTAACCCGGCGGTATCATTCACGACGCTATTCACGACGGCTTGTACGCAAATTATCGCGCCTCGTATCTAAAATCCACGTTCACGGTTCACGGCGCTTCGCATTAAAATCCGACCGACGGCGGTATACACGGTATGTAACAATAACTCGGCATCGTTCGGCGATAGCGGCATCTCTACACGGCGACGGTGATCTCTATACGCGTCGGGGCGGCAGTTGTTTAGCGCCCTTGTCAACGGACATCGAAAGGCACTTGGCGGTAAAACACATTCCTGGTCAATACGGAAACAAAGATAATATTGACGGCATTTAGTGTGTGTGTGTGTATCGGTGACGCTAGGAAGGAAAGAAAGGAACTGACACTGCCCGTTCTTATAAGGGTCCTTGACAGCGTCAGCAGGATGGAACGACATTGCCCGTTCTTATAAGGGTCCTCGACAATGCCGACCAATAGCGGTAGGAAATTAGGAAAGGAACCGACACTGCCCGTTCTTATAAGGGTCCTCGGAAGAGACGGTAGGATGACACAACATTGCCCGTTCTTATGAGGGTCCTCGGCAATGCTAGCTATAAGAGGGGTAGGACGTAAGGAAGGAAGTGTATGGTAAAACACCATATACACACAAGCCTAGCCTCACCTACATTACTAGACCAGCAGGCGACCCAGTCCAGTCCGTTTGGACTGTTGACCCGGGTGGAGAACGTGTAGTTCTCAGCGATATAATGGTCGGCTCAGGTTTAAATAGACGGCCCGAGCTCCCACTACGCTGACGTGTGACGGCATGCGGTGATCGCGCATACAATACTGCTGTTTGCGGCGCGCGATTACTATGATTGGACGCTCTGAAAATTTCCGAAAATTATATTTCCCGGCATAGCGCGGTAAATCTAATTATATACCGGTAATCTTGAAACCTTTAACATTCTTTTCCCGTGGGAATCAGATTTTTCAGATGTAAATTAAATAAATTAAATCCCGGCGAACATACTCATGCCCAAAAAATTAGTAACTTCGTTACAGTACAATAGGTGAACGCTTGTAAGTAGACTTTTACTTTCCTTCACACACAGCGGCGCGTACGTTGTAGTTGATGAAATGCTATTTATTTATAGCTTTAAAAAGCAATAAAGATATCACCTTTTCTTATTGCGATTAATCTCATCTTGTAGTTCCTGATTTAAGCTATCAATTGCTGGACGCAGAACTGGAAAATATTTATTTAATATAATAAATTAATTTATATTGAAAAGGGGCAAAAAATGTCATTCTTCAAATTTTTATTGATTGTTTATGGAAACGTCATAAAAACACTTTTTGCTTAGAATCGGCTGAAAAAAACAAATATATTTCTTTATTTTCCAAAAAAAATATTAAATTTCCATTTTTTTTTTTTGATTATAAACAATGACCTGACCATTTTTCGCGAATCTAACCTCGATATTTGTAATCAGGGAGTCAAAATCATTAAAAGCTATGTTTCTATGTCGGCTGTGAAAACCCATTGAGCTCTAAGAATATAGTTTCCCTCGTATAATATCAAGCAAGTAATATATTCTTTGTTTTGATCTTAATGTGACGATTACCTTAAAATCAGGATTATATCTTACAGAAAGATTGTCGTACTAACAAAGAACATTTCTGCCACTTACATTCTAAAAATCCATATAAGGTAAATTACGAATTTTGCAAGCGAGGCATCGAAAGAAGATAACAAATATCTTATCCAGAAATCTTAGTTAATTAGACGGTAATGAGCTATTGAAAGTAAAAATATATAAAATGTCTCGTCTTATTAGCAGTTTCGGAAATACCAAAAGCATCCCGTTAAGACAAATATTTTCAAAGGACTCTATAAACTCAAACAACAGTAGTAAGTAGATGATCAACAAACTAATCCATCGGAGAGATTGACACCGGGAACAGTGGGAAATTAATGGCGCATCAGCGGGGATCCCTTTTCAGAGACTGGGTTTACTTTAGATCGAAATGAAAGCTTTAGACAAAGGCTTCGGGCTTTTTGTTAAAGATCGGAGAGTATTTGATTGTAATAGCAACTTTACCAATCCACTGCAATGAACTGGAAAAGATAGTGGAAAAGGAATAAATTAATTTAGTTAAGAAGAAAATTTCAGTCGTCCTTTGAGTAATCAGAAGTGTGTTTTTGTAAGTTAAAGAAAGAAAATATTTAATTTTTTTACATTGTTTTCTCGGAAATAAATCTTATTTTTAATCAAAATTACTATAATTATGGCAACATTTAGTATCAATTTCTACGTATAAAGTCAGGTCTCAAGTATTAACATCCCTCTCACAAGGAAGGTACCTGAAGCAGGAGCGGATCCAGCCTTTCTCTTTGGGGGGGGGCGGATATATCACAAAAGTTCAGTATGGCAAGCCAAAGTAAGTTGTCGACGGGGGGGGGGGGGGGGATTCTAGCAACATTCCCATTATTAGTATAAAAGGGAGGGTCAGGTTTATTTTTGTGAATCTGAAGCTCTTTGATAGGGGGGGCGATCATAAAAAAAATTAGTTACCGACAGGGGAGGGAGGATGCCAACTGCATACATATTCCTAGTACAAGAGGCAGAATTGGGTCTATTTTCCTGAACTCAGAGCTGTTGAGAGGGGCTATCGTAAGAAAAACAAGTTATCAACGGGGGAGGGGGAGTGCCAGCAGTATACACATTCCTAATATAAAAGGCTGAATCGGTTTTGTTTTCCTGAAATTAAAGTTCTTGGGAAGAGGAGGGATGATAGCAAAAATACACATTCCTATACTCTATTCAAAAACTAGTGTTATTACACTGTTACCAAAATTTCAAATATACCTTCTCCAGTACCGCAGGTGACTGAGACTGCCGTAAATTTAATTATATTTAAATATTATAAGCTTTTATAAATTTACTGCTACAATAAAATTTCTGATAATTCAATTTAATTTCTGTCAGTGAGCAAAGTACACCTTACGGTGTGTCTTTAGTGATTTATCTTGTTTGTGCTTGTTTTTATATATTATTTGAGATTAATGAGATACCCAAAAGATATAGCTTCCATCTCTATATTTTCTCCAAAATCGTTAAACCAGGGCATTTTTTCCTCAACGAAAAACTTATTACGATGAGTGTTTATGATGCCTTAATGTATCAATATCTAGATAATAATATTAAAAGCTCTGTTGAGATGTTTTCTAACACGAGGAATTGGAGAATCTACTATGTACCGAATACTGAAGGAGAAAAAAACGACTGGAATTGTTAGTACTCCCAAGCCACATTCGATCACAGGCAGACGAAAAACCTTGTTGAAAGAAGAGATGTAAACTGCAACAAAAGGAGTTGTACATACATTTTATTATGAGAAGCAGATTCCAACCGTCGACAAAATTCTAACTAAAATCAATGAATATCTGGATTTACCTGAAATTAAAAGAACTAAGCTATATATTTTTTATATATTTTTATTTTAGTGTGTCCCACTTTATATATATTTAATTCCAATTAGCCGTAATATCTTTTGTAATTTAATTATTATATCTCTTTCTTAAGCGTGTAGAATTACAGACAGCACTGTCTCAGATTGCAAAAAAATACCAGGAAAGAGTGGAAGCTGTTCCCATGGTGTTGCACCGCCATCTGTAGATCAGTTTGGTACCTGTTGCTTATCGTCAGTACAGAATAGGCCAGCGCACCTCAATATCGGAGAAATAAGTCCTTTAAGCCACTGATATTAGACAAAATATGAAATATAATACAAGCAGTGCCATCTCCCAGCATTCTACGCAATGTGAATATATATATATATATATATATATATATATATATATATATATATATATATATATATATATATATATATATATATATATATATATGTTTATACGGCTTTTAGGGATTCCTCCGTGTGAGATGCATTAGCAGTGGTTATATCCACATTATGCTGTTGTAATGCTGAAATCACATTCAGCAAACGTACAACTATATGCAACTCCGTATGTAAGTGAAATAAAATGCGAAACAGTGAATGCAAACTTCGCTCCATTATGTCCTTTCTGTGTTAGAGGTTGCACAGTTAGAATAAATTGTAATAAAACAGAATTCATCCTATTCCACCACCATCGAGATGGTGGCCCACCTGTACCACCACACCGAGAAGAAAGTCAAAGCTTACCCTCCCCGCCACAGTGATACGGCAGAGATACATGTTTCGTTTCTCACTAGACTCATCAGGGTACCGACATGCACCTGGCTGTGCAAAGGACAGATCGGAAGGAAGCATGCAACACTGAACGCGGCTTCGCCGACCTCTCGTCGGATGGCTTATATATGTTTATACGGCTTTTACGGATTCCTCCGTGTGAGATGCATTAGCAGTGGTTATATCCACATTATGCTGTTGTAGTGCTGAAATCACATTCATATATATATATATATATATATATATATATATATATATATATATATATATATGTACAATATACTTGCAGTTGTGTGTATAAAATACAGTTATATAAGAAAAACTTAGTTCTTACAATCTGAGATAATGCTTTATCTCTAACTGTGTTAGAACAGTGTACGTTTGTCCTTATAGTATAAGGCATTTTCACTTGGTTGAGAACTAAATTTCTCTTATATAATTATATTTTATACACTCCACTGCAAGTATATTGTATACACTATTGGTAAATAAAAAATGCTTAAACCGGTAGAATTAGTTTGATAAGAAAGACGACTTTCTCTTTTAGGACATTAAAGCAAAAAAGGAAGACTCAACATTAGATGCTTGCGCAGGAAGCACTCGAAGTAACTGGGTAATTCTGAATGGTATCAAAGATAATTATAGCTTATAATCTTTTGTGGTGCATAACCGGAACACAAACCAGAAACGGTGAATCATTCTCCACTATGACAATGCAACCTATCATATATCGGCTAAAATAAGTGCCTTTTTGCTTTTATTTATTATATCCGACATATTAAAGGCTATTTTTCTATGTATATGATGAAGATAAGAATACTGTTAATCATATTATAAAATTTAAAAAAAAAACAGAAAGAAAGAAATAACATGAAATATGTAATTTTCTCAAGCGAGTGATATTCTTTATAAAATTTTACACCCTAATTCACTTACATGGTCTAATTTTAATGATTGGAAATTAACAACATATAGAATTCACATTAACAATTTTCACTTGCAAATTAAATAATATATTTTACTTTCGTCTATTCACAATTACAACTAACAATTAACAACTAAGAGTTGAGGAACACTTAACTGCTTAGCTTAATTCTTAATTTCGGCATAATTCTTGTCCGCTTTCAGTTGCTTTATGCTGGAGAAACAATTGACAAGTACATCAAAATAGAAAAAATATTATTACAAAGAAATAAACACTAATAAAAATGTTTAATAAAATAGTCGAAACAATTTAGAATAAAATTAACCAGCAAAGACATTATTTTTTTAGGTTAGAATATCAATGGATGATTTTGATTAATCACCATTAATTTTTACCGATTGTTAAATTTTAAATTATGGTAGACGCATCTACTCGTATATACTTTACGCTTTTGTACAAATTAAAACAACTTACTTATGAATATTAATTCCAATTTTATTCCTACACAATAAAGTTTAAAATCGTGTGAACGACATTATTTTTAAATTTGCGTCTTTTACAAATAATTGATACTAGAGCTCGGCGGGGTAGTTCTAATCTAAATTTAGAAAATGTCGTGTTAGGAAAAAGAGTTTATGTGCAAAATAAAAGCCAACAAAAATAATAGTTTATTGGCAATAAAAGATGAAAATGGTTAAAGTGACATACCAATATATATATATATATATATATATATATATATATATATATATATATATATATATATATATATATATATATCCGTTCTACGCCTTCCGGCTCCCAGTCTCCATTGTTTTCGGTCTTCTCAATTCCCTGGAAGTAAGTTTCTTTCGGACATGGCTCGGCTAATGCCCTTAATCCAGAGAACTTTTGGTCTTCCTCTTTTTATTTTTTCATTTGGTGTCCATTTTAGGATTTGCTTTGGTATACGTTCGCCGTTAATTTCTCCACGTGTCCATACCATACAAGCTGACGTTGTTCGATTTCATCGAGAATATTTTTCTTTACGTCCATAATCTCTCTAATTCTCTCGTTGGTTATCCGTTCGATCCTTGACTTTTCGACAGATCTTCGCCAAGTCCATTTCAAGAGCCAGCAGTTTACGTTCTAAAGTTTTATTTATCTGCCATGTTTCACATCCATACAATACAACGCTTTTAAATATTGCATTGTATAAAAGGTGTTTTCTTTCCATAATAGTGAGTTTACACATCCGATAGCTTTTTTCCCTTTAGTTATTCGTTCCAATATTTCTTCTTCAGTTTGATTGATCATTGTTCCAAGGTAGGTATAATCAGAACAAGATTTTACTGTAATATTGTCATCAACTTCCAAATCTGTTGCTTCTCCACCGATACACATATATTTAGTTTTACTGCAGTTGACGGTTAATCCTCATTCTGCGTATTCTTTAAATAGTTTCCTCGTCATAAATTCGAGGTCTTCTTTATCTTGGGTCACTACTACTTGGTCATCTGCAAAGTATATAAATGGGTGTCATTATTTAATTCTATTCCCATTCTACTGTATGATCTTCTCCAATTCTTTAAAGCTTCATTGAGGTAGATTTTAAAGAGAGTTGGTGATAGACAACATCCCTGGCGAAGGCCTTTGTTCACATGAAAGCTTTCTGATAAGTACCAAAGATAAGGACTTTTTTTGGAAACTATGACACAAATACGTGTCATCAAAAAATAAAAATTAAAATTTTTGAATAAAAAAAAATCTTTTTGTATCGATCCTGTAGTATCGCTAAAGATAAATTAGTTAACCTATAATTTTTTTAAAGTTAATTATACATTTAAAAATTAAAGTATACCATATTGACAAGATATTATGAGAAAGTTACAATAGCAAAAAACAAGAGAAGAAAATTATAATAGTAGGTATTACAACAAGAGAAAAAGGTTTGTCAAACATTAGCTGAATACAAAAGAAAACAATGGTACGTTTTAATAGATAAACAATATAGCCAAAAGTATTTAAAGATAATTTGTCTTCTGCAAAGACATGATAAGATAAGATAAGACTAGTCGAGCTCCTGAAACTTACAACAGACTAGCAGGTGAGTCAAAATTCTACAGAAAAACTTCAAATAAACAAAAGGAAAAAGTTAGAAATGAAGACTCCCCTCCAGTCTTCCTGACGAAGTAGGTTGGAACTTGAGTATCCATTTCCATATGGTTCTGGCACTAAAATGTTTCAATGAACGATGTTTACTTGCGATCGATAATGATTATAGCACTATATCAGCTGATCATACAGAACGAATAGATCATTCTTATACCTTTATGAGGGTGTTAGGAAAAAAGAGAATATAAAGCGACCGAATTCCGTAACAGGTGTTAATTTTTAGTATGAAAAGACCATAAAAGTAGTCCAAATTAACATGAAAGAGCTTGAATTAGTAAGTGCAACAATAACTCAAGCATATTTTGAACCTTAAAGACACAAGGTTAACAAAATAATTTTCTTTTATTAACCGGCAAAATTGGAGAACGAAGGTTTTGCTGTAATCTGAATTCTTTACCCAAATTTCAATAATCAAGATATATTTCTTTCAGAAAAATATTTCTAGAGCGCTTGTTGTTAAGCATTGAGTTATAACATCTAAAAATTGTGCGTTTAAGAATTATGTCCAAAATTGGTGCCGGATGGTTTAAGATTAGGTGGACAGTTTAAAATTATTATTTTGAAATTCCCTGTGGCGGATTCATGGGTCGAAAATTAAACATTATTCACATTTTTACTAAATTGACGTTAGGAAGTTTTCGCAGTTGTAGGTTTCGAATTTGAAGCTAATTTCTTAAAATTACATACAGCTTATAACAATACTGTGGAGTATAAATTTTACTTTTTATCGACTTCATCCAATATTGATACTAGGGGGTTCTTGGGGTATATATTTCGGACTTTAAGTTAATTTTTTCAAACTCAATCAGCTGGATAAAGAATGTCGGACTAAAAAAGTACATGTTTTAAGATTTTTCAATATTGGTATTGGGAGATTTTTGAAGGCTATAGTATAAACTTCAAATTAGAATCTTAATAGTCAGCAGATTTAGTATGACAGATCAAATATTTGTTGATATTTGGAGAATTTTCATGAGTAAAGAATTTTTCGTTGGTCGATTTAGTGTCTTTTACAACTATGTATCCAAAGGGTGGATGTTCACGACCTTGAAAACATTGACACACTACACATCTCTCTCAATAGTTAATTCAAATAATATATGGATATCGGTTTTTAAAAAAGTGCTAAGAAGCAAATAATGGCAATATAAATGTTTATCTGAAATTGTGATTTTTGAAGTACGCGATAAATTATTACTAAATGAAATGATAACTACAAATAAGAGATACAACAAGCTAAGGTAAGAAAGTAAGTAAAATATTTCTGTCTTTTTGTCTGAATTACATTTTGTATTAATACGGTGCCAACTACAAAAATTTCAATTTCATAAAGAAATTGTTATTTTTCGCTTTTTAGCGCTTTTTTATCAGTCGGTTAATTTTTTTTTAGTGAGATAAATTCTAAAATTGTATCTAAATTTAAATATCCTAATGATTTAATTCATCTGTTATCTAAAACTTCTAATTGTTAAAATTGTCGGTTCAAAATATATTTAAATTATGATAATAAAACCATCATCTTTGCCGTTTTAGTGAAATAAACTAAAACAAAAGACATATTCGCTGAAGCCGTTTAATTGTTTTTGTGAAAAGGTAATTACAAACCGTGGAAAATTTGTCTTTGCCATTTTCGTTTTCCTTTTCGTTATGGATTTCCTAAGAACTTTGCCATTCACAAATTATTTTGAAATTGAGGGGGATTTGGTGATTGCCATTTTGATATAAGGAAGTTTGTTTTGATATTTTGTATTTTCGTCTTCTAAAGACTTTAAAATTACTGCGGAATATCAGTATTAACATAAATAAGAAACGAACTAAAAACCATTAATATGAAAGGATGGTCAATTTAGACTCGTAAGTTGGATTTTAGAGTTGGTAACACTGTGTAGCTTTCTGACAATTCCTTATGATCAAAAAGTACTCGAAATTCTGCAATAAAACGAAAACAGTTCATTCATTCATCGATATTCATTTTGTTTCCTCGAAGTAATCTCCACCGCAAGGTATTTGGTAACAAACCTATTTAATGTCGGAGAGGCATGTGCAGTATCTTTATTAAGGTCGACAAAGTATTAAGAACATGGAACAAACCTTACATAAAAAAAAAGAAATAACAAAGTGTCATAAAGCTACAAAGCTAGGATAATAGGTTGCAGAAACTGAGGTAAAGCTTGAATAAATTATTTCAATGTTTTAAATGCTGGAAGAAACTTGAAATTACTTATATAGTGTAAAAAGCCGGTCCCTGAAACAAAAAAATCGGTATTTTGGAAATTTTTTATGAGGTTATGTCATGCGTAAAATAGAAACAATTTAATTTTTGAATTCCACTACTATAACAAAAAATATGGAATATAATTACCACTTGATTTTGGTGTAGATTGAGTAAATAAAATAATAAAATATACCAATGATCACTGATTTTACTATATAACAAGTGCATACTACTGATTATGAAGAAAGTGGCTGAATTCGACCAAAATGTCAATACTAGACTTAAAATTTCATGGAGTTTTCTAAAGCTACTGCCCTACTTATTAAAAAAATTTTAAAGACGGCATATTCCCAAAACTCAATATTATTTACCCGAAACTGCAATGGAAAAGTAAAAGAAATTTACAGATACACACTGAGACAGAAAACCCACTTGAAATTGCGACTTCTTAAGAATGATGCCAATAGACACATACAATCTTCTGCAAAATTCCAAGTCTAAATAAAATAGAAGTAAAAGTAAAAAAGAGACTGGTAAGCAATGTTAAGTGTAACATAGATGTAACAACAGATATGTTACACTTATCATAAAAGATGTAAAAAATTGTACACAAAGACAAGGCGATCTTCTTTTAAATTTGGGTGATATATTTTTTAAAGAAAATCCATGCTTTTCAACAAATTAAAAAGTTAATCCAAAAGTTTTCCAAATTGCGCGAGCTGAAAAAATTGCTATTTATTCTATGTCATTGGGTCTTGATAGATCAAATTGTGTTTATTTAAAAGCGACATAACCCTAACCGATTCCATTTTAAAATGACTCTCCTTTGCACACACTGTTTAAGAGAATTTAAAAGAAAATCACATATTGTACGCCACCTTCGAGAAAATTTTGTCAATAACGAAAACTCCTTTAACATGGAAGATTATATAATTAATCGTAAGTATTTTTTTTATAACATATATAGTTATAATTTTCCTTTTTAATATTAATTAATAAAGTTTTACAGAGGAATTAAAAAATAATAATTGTTTCAGTTGATAAACTACTTTCAAGACCTCCAATGCGATATTGTCAAGATTGTGAAGTAAATGTCAAATCTAATTCCTGGAGCACACACTTGAGAACAAATATTCATAAAAACAAGAGCTGTATAAAATATGGAAATGGAATTGACATTATCAGGAGTGCATTTAAATGTCAAATAGCTTCCTACAAAATATACTCACAGAACAATCACGTCGACATCAAAAAGTTTCAGCAAGATATTGGTAATAAGTGCAAACATTAATACGCCAGCGTCAACAAGAATTTACATGTGCTAAAGTAAATTTGGAATTATTTGGAATATATTATTCCCCAACTTTAATCTCTACTTCAGTTAAGTCATTTAATACATCATTCTTCATTGTAACCCAGACAACTGATCTACAACAGCTTTACGAGGATTTATTCAAGATTATTGAAACCAAAGCAGATGAATTGCCGGAACGAGACTCAGGTAATTATTATTTAATCCCAAGAGCTAAGTTTTCTTAATATCACTTGAACATCTCTAACAAATATTATTCAGAACTAATTTTTCAATTCATATTACAGGGTAGGCTCTACAAAGAATTCTGCATTTGGAAGTAAACATCAATAAGTACAACCCTTTGAATGCCTCCTCCTACATAAAGATGCAAAAATTTTCTAAATCAATAGTTAATGTGATGAAGGAGGACAGTTGCTGTTTCGCCTGGGCAGTCGTTTCAGCACCATACCAGACTTTAGAAACGATTTCGATTTTACAGTATTGATATGTTGATAATATACAATGCATAATAATCGTCATTACCCAATACTATTTTAAAAAAATTAACAACGTAATACACTCCTTCAGACTAAAACATTTAACAACCGCCCCTGGTGACCTGCAAGCAGAACAACCCTAACAGGATCAGGAAAGCCTCAATCAAAACATTATCAGATCTGTCGAATGAGAAACACAGCACAAAAAAAATTTTCATTTTCAAAAGATGCAACACTGATCTTATCCCGTCAATTCTCACCAAAAAAGAGATAAAAAATTAAATGAGAAATCATAACCAATATGGGAATTTTAAGGTATGTCTCTGGAGCTCAAAGATTCGATAACGGTATAGAAATTTTTATTAAGAATAAAACAACTGTGAGTTATTCTGAATTTTTGCTAATCAAGTTTACGTATCTTTATGGAACATTTATTGTCGAAGTATAGATTTAGAAAAATTTTCTTGGATTTCTCAAACCTAGATTGCATTAATGTCAACTGATCTGCGTTTATGGAGTTATATGAAAGAAAGTCAGCGATTATATTATTTTGTTGAATTTTCTTCAATTTTAACAAGCGTTCGATAAATATTCATTGAGGGTAAGAGCTCTCTTTTTTCTTGCCGATAAACTTTAATGGATGCAGCACTATCGTCCCTTAATGCTGGTCCATATGTCAAGGATGAATGAACAACGATTTTATTTTGTTAAATTGATATTATACTCTTTAATTTCTAAGTAAAAAGAGATAGCTAGATAGTTTAGGTACCAAATCATCTACATAATTCCACCAATTTAGCTAATTTTCAATACTTATATCAGGTAGTTGACACTGGCAAATTTGCTGTTTGAGAATACGATCATTTCTTGACACATACTCAAATCTGGTTCTAATTTATTGAAGATAAACTATTTATTGACATTATTTCTTATTTATTTCCAGTGTCTCGGTAATGATAAATAGAGTTGACCAAAAGTGTTACGCTTGTGATACTTTTGAGGCAAAGTTTGTAAATCTCATAATACTGCCCAAATATAGTATTGGCGGTTTCAGAGAAGTACATCCACACATGTCCGACCATATTCATATTCGGTATTTTTCTTCCTTTTACCTCGTCCAACTTCATTTGTTCTCGCCTTATTTTTATATTTCTTTTTAATATTATAAATAATGCTGATTCACAAATTAAAACAATTATAGAAAATTGAATTTTCAGAAAATATTTTTAATTTGCCCTTTTTCTGGCGTTCTAAATTCCAGAAACCTTATATATAAAATTTTATATTCACCTTCAGTTAACGTAGTCGTTAAATTTTAATTAACAAAATAATATTTAATCAAAAACAGTCACAGTCTAATTAAATTATAATTGTTTTAGTGAAGTTTGCCTTAAGGAAACAAAATAAACTAAAATAACTGATATATATTGCATAACAAACTAATTAAATTTTTTAAAAGAAAATTGCAAAAGGTAAAAATTATTGTTTTATGTCTGGATTGGTTGGATTCTAGCAAATGGGTATCTAAAATTCTTTAATTTGAATTTAGAAATATATTCTTATGGAAGAATTAGCTTAAAGTGACCAACGACATGATAAGTAGTTTCTACTTTCGTCAGTTAAACTTACTTCTTTGTAAAGTTTAGTACTAATATCATTATTTAATTTTATTAATAATAAGAATAACTGAAGAAGAGGAATAAAACAGCCCACTTACTAAATTATTAGAAATTTAGTAAAATAATATTAAGATTTGTAAAAATCCATTTGAAGAGAGATGGATTCTAAATATGAATATAGTTCTATTTAGGGAAAGTATAAATCTTTCAGTAGATCTAGGTTATATAGACAATAGTTGTAAAAACTAAAACTTATCCACTAGAAGTTACCTGTCGCGGTTCCCTCAATCTCGGGGATTTTAAAAAAGAAGGCCAATTAAATTTTATTCAATCCTGTTCTTACATGCCTTTTCGAAAATGCGTTTCATTGAAATACTTTTATTTTAATAGCGCATTTAGATTAGGTATAGTTAATTGCATTATGCAGTTTATTAATAATGCAATAAAATCAAAGTAATTATTATAGTTTGATTATATCAAAGGGTATTAATTTATGAAAATAATGCATCTAAAGTTATAAGAATCAGATAATTTTAATGTAATTGGGAATAGATAAAAACATACCTATGTAGTTGAATACGCTTTTAAAAATAACCTGTTAAAATAACTTTAAATTTAATGTCCATTCTATATTAAATGTAATGATTTTGTACTAAAAATTGTGAATAATTTACATTTACTTTGAATTTAAAGCAGTTCATTCAAATGTCAGTTTGATGTACATTTAATTTAAATAGCATATTAAATTTCAATAAAGTAACTGAAAAGATATTTCAACTTCTGTTCATTAAAATTAATTCACATATACCCTAATACTAATGAAATTTACATTATTATTTAATATTCATTACATGTGATTGTGGGAGATGGAGCAACTTGTATTGAACTTTTTGTTTAGTATGATGTAAGTTACTTAAAGGACTCAATTATCTTATGGTGAAGTGTACATGTCTTTTCCGTATTCACGGGAATCAATAAGTTCGAAACAGGTCTAGATGGCAGACACTACCTATGGAAAATGTGTCCACCTTTTCCTGGTAGTTTCAGAATTTTTTAAGCTCATATGAATGTTGGTGCATTAAATATGTGATAACATACTTCGAATGCAATTAAGACTGGCTATATATTCAATGTGCATAGTCACCTTAAAAAATAATGATTAAACTTTAAATTTAATGCATGATTACATTAAATTTAATGGGATAAATTAATTTAGACTAATGTAAATTATTAAATTTAAATGATTACATTAACTGCATTTATTAAACGTTTGTGAAATTTGCTTCCAGCACATTTATACTAAATTTAATGCATTTCCCTTTTGCAGTGTACACATGATGAATTATTCTGGTTTTTTATCATTATCTCATAATAAACAACTTCATGCTATATATTTGAGCTGATGACTCTCTGACAATTTTATTGGACATCATCTACCCACACTGTGAAAAATAACCTTAAATTAAATGCAAATTCAATGTCCATTCTACATTAAATTTAATGATTTTGTACGTAAAATCGTGAATAATTTACATTTACTTGAAATATAAAATAATTCATTCAAATATCAGTTTATTTTACATTAATTTTGATTAAATGGTATCTTAAATTTCAATAAAGTAACTGTACATTAAAATTAATTCACATATATCTTCACATTAAAGGAATTTATATTAATATTCATGGTGCATGGCATGAGATTCCGAGAGATGATGCAATTTGAATTCAACTTTTTATTTAGTATGATATAAGTTGCATAAAGGACTCTTTTTTATAATGAAGTGTACATGTTTGCCAGTGCTGACGGAAACCAATGAGTTCGAAACCGGTCTATAGATGGCGGTACACTACCTATTGGAAAAATTTCCATCTTTTCTTGGTAGCAAAATCTTTTGATCTCATATTAATGTTGGTGCATTAAATATGTGATTACGTATCTTAAATTCAATGAACATGGGCTGTATATTTAATGTACATAGTTACCTTAAAAAGTAATGATCAAAATTTTGAATTTAATGTATGATTACATTAAATTTAATTAAATAAATTAATTTAGATTATTGTAAATTATTAAATTTGCATTACATTAAACGCTTTTATTAAACGTTCATGAAATTTTCTTGCAGCACATTTACTTTAAAATTAAAGCTTTCCCTTATTAACTGCCTTCTAAAAGAAGGAGGTTCTCAATTCGTCGAGTCTGCATATTTTTTTTATGTATGACTCCGGAACGGCGACACCGATTTGAATGAAATTTTTTACGTTATGTTCAGGAAGTTGCTGCGGTGGTCCTATATTTTTTTTGGACGAAATTGGTGCAGTAATATCTAAGACGGTGCTTACACTATGGCGGCAAAAAAAATTTTTGTTGGATTTTCTCCAAAATTGATATGGGGGAATTTTTGGAATCGTATACAACGAATTTGAAATTATTTTTAAAAAATTCTATATGGCGGATCCAATGTGGAGGATAAAAAAATTTAATTTTGTTTGATTTTCTCCAAAATTGGTGTGGGAGAGTTTTCGGAGTCGCGCATAATGGAACCAAAATATTTTTAAAAGATTCAATATGGTGTCCTAAAAATTTTACATTTTTCGATTTTCTCCCAACCTGATATAGGGGGTCACTGAGGGTGTAAATTATGAGTTTAAAAGTATTTTTTAGGATTCAATATTGCAAATCCAAGATAGCGGACTTAAAATTTTACATTTTTTGATTTTGCTTGAGAAATTTTAAATTTCCGGATATCATCCAAAATTGGTACTTTGAAAGGTTTAAATTTAGATTAGATTAAGACTTAAAATATTTTTTTTGAAAATCAATATAGCCAATGCAATATGGTGGGTTGAAAATTTTACCTTATTCGTATTTTTTCAGATTTGGTATTAGAGGGTTTTCGGGGTCGGGTATTCCGAACATGAAGTTAATTTTTTACAACAATTCGATTGATAAGATACAATATGAGGGACAGAAAATTTTACATATTCCGATTTTGTCTAAAATTGATTTTGTGGTGTTCTTGAGGCGTATACAAACTCAATATGCAGTATAAAATATATCAAGCTAACAAATTTACATCTCAGGTTCTTTAAATATTAAAAATTGATATTGTGGGGTTCTTGGGGCATATACAAACTCAATATGCAGTATAAAATATATGGAGCTAAGAAATTTACATCAGGTCGTTTAAACATCGATATTGGAAGGTTTTGGGGCCTATATTAACAATCTAAAATTAATTTGAAATTTAAGATAGTGGATTTACTATGACAGACTAAATATTTGTTTGACACAATTTAACTGGTATTTTGAAAATTCTAGGAACCAAAGAATTTTTAGTCGTTCATTTTAGGGTGATTTACAACTTTGGATAAAATGCTTACTTTTGCCATCTTGGAGTCATTGCGAGGTTCACTAATCTCGCTTAGTACTTATTTCAAATAATTTATGGATATCATAATGAATTATAAAAAAAATTGAACCGACTTCTGAAAGTGCGCTAAAAAGTGAAAAATATTTATAAATTTTTATATGAAATTGAACTTTTTGAAGTCGGCACCAAATTATTTGTAAATGAAATAAATAACTACTAATATATACAAATTATGGTAAGAAACCAATTAGAAATAAAGTATTTTTAATCTGTTTATGCAAATCACATTTTGTCAGGTATTAGTTTGGCGCCGACGTCAAAAAGTTCGGTTCAATTTTTTAATAAAAATTTTGTTGCAGTGTAGTTTCTTTGAACATCACAAAAAAAAATGCATATGAATAAGCATTTACCCAAAAATAACCAGATTAACGTTTTTTGTGTTCATTATATTCGTTAAATAATTCACTTTTCAAATATTCGGAGCATCGTACATCCAATTTTCAATAGTTGTACGAGTTATTAGTACAAATAGAAGCATAATATTTTCATGACACTATGCGACCTTTTTAAGAAACGAACGCTGGTACTTACAGAATCTTCATAATCTTATTCGTTTTGGAGATTCAGAGAGATTTTGAAAATTATTCATTTTGGAACACCCCTCGTTTCTCGGTTATCTTGCAACTTATCGCAATAAGGGCTTAAAAAGTAGCATGTAATATTCAGTATATTACTTTTTTTTTAATAAATGGCTATAGAAATTCCGACGTCGTCACTACTAATGAAGAGCTGTTTAAGAAAAGATATTAATAAAAGGGGGAAAATATAATCAAGAATTATCACACGGACCCGGAATATTTTATTCTTTTATTCGGTTTATAGCACAATCGAACAGAATTTAACGAGCTTTAACATAAAACGCTATTTATTCTCCTTCCTTAGGTGAAATTTTAGCGGTTGAATGCTTTCCTGCCAGAAGGTTGCAGTCATTAAAAATGCGTCCTTAATAATAATTTCTTTGATGGTTAAAGAATTGTTTTGGAATGAACATACACGCTACTGATTTAATAAGGAGCAAGGTGCAGGAGGATGCCTCTGCGACTTGGCCTAACGTATTCAGATTAAGAACTTCCGGATCTTAGACGCAGTAAAAGCAAAGACGAACAATTCGAGCACAATGAAAGGCAGCGCCGCGTTATCGTCGTTGTTGACATGAAAGGAAACTGCAGTCGCGTTACCTTCATGACAAATGGGAAAGCAGAGACAATAGGAAGTCTTAAAGTTGCTTAATGAAAGCGACTCGCAAATTTTAAAGAGATTTACTTTTTATTTATTCAAATTATATAATTTATTATATGATGGTAAAAGTATAAAACAAAGGATAAAAAAAAACTAACATAATAGTTAGTAAGCTGCTGAGAACGCTAGGAGGCGGTGGTGGAATTACATTTCAGCAAGTGGCAGCGGTAGCGTCAAAACAGAAACTGAAATTTCAAAATTGCGCAGCGCTGTTTCAAGTTCATTACCTTGTGTTGTAACTGATTTGGATAAAGAAGAATGATCTACTTTATCTTTAGACGTACAGCTTGATTACGTATTAAGATTCAAACAGTATTAAGATGTTCTTACAACACATATAGCCGGACCTTCAAGTACTGAATCTGGTAAGGCATTAAGCATAGAGGTACACAATTTTCGTCAAATAGAGTATATTTTTGAGCATTTTAAGAAATTAAATTTTAATAAAAAAAAAATGAGACGAATTCTTAAAAACTCTAAAAATCGAAAAATTACAGGACCGATTTTTATATCAAATTGAGTTTTCAGGTCGACGCCAAATTAATATTTAACGAAATGTAATTTATACAAAAAAAGATTCCTTTATATGTAATTGATTTCTTACTGTAGTTTGTTTGTTTTTCGTGCGGGTAGTTATTTGTTTCATTTAGTAACGTTCTAACGCCGATTTCAGAAACTTAAATTTAATATAAAAATTTATATAACTCTTCGCTTTAAGTGTTTTTTTTTTTATTAAAATTTTTTTTTTTGATGTTTAGTTTTGAACTCGTTATGATATTCATAAATTATTTGAACTAAACACGAAGCGGGATCTGTAGTCTATCTCCCAATGTTTGCAATGCAATGTTTATCCAAAGTTGTAAAAGGCACTAAATTGAACAACAAGAAATTCTTGGATTCTGAGAATTCTCCAAATACTTCTAAATGAAATTGTGGCAAATAAATCTTTGATTTGCCATAGTAAATTCGCTTCCTTCAATTTTAAGAAATTAATATTAGATTTGTAATTTAGGTACAATGTAAAAAGGAAATACATTGAATTTAAGGTAAATGTGCTAAATGAATTTAATCCATTAAATTTAATGTAATTATATATTAAATTTCTGATCTGATCATTACTTTTTAGGTGAGTATGTACATTAGATATACAGCCAGTGTTCATTAAATTTGAGATACGTTATCACATATTTAATGTACCAACCTTAATATGAATGCAAAAAATTCTGAAGCTACCAGGGAAAGGTGGACATTTTTCTCATAGGTCGTGTACGCCATCTAGACACCTCACCATAAGAAAATACAGTCCTGTAACCAACTTATATCATATAAACAAAAAGTTCAGTACACGTTGCGCCATCTTCCGGAATTTCATGAAATGTATATTGAATAATAATATAAATTTCTTTAGTATTAGGGGTATCTTCTTCTTCAAGTGCCATATTAGGTCCCCCTGACCTTGGCAATTACATTGGCAAGTCTTTCACGGTTCTGCGCTAGCTAGAACAGTTCCCTCGCGCTACGTATACCTGTCCATTCACGAATATTCCTCAACCAGAAAGCCTGTCTCCTTTCTACCCTTCTACGTCCCTCTACTTTACCCATCATGATTAGCTGAAGAATTCTATATCGCTCCCCTCTGAATATATGTCCAAGATATGAGATTTTTCTACACTTCATAGTGTTTAATAGTAGACGAGTTGTGTCGGCCCTATTGAGTACCATTTCGTTGGTCTGCCTAGCTGTCCAAGGTATTCTCAGCATTCGCCAGTGTAACCACTTTTCGAGAGCCTCCAACCGATTAATCGTGACAGCCTTAATTGTCCAGATCTCTACCCCATATAGTAACACTGGTCAGACGTATGATTTTATCATTCTCTGTCATAGTTTTAGGTTGAGGTTATCATTGCAGAAAAGTGGTTTCATTTTTTGAAAAGTTGCTCTAGCAGTCTCTATTCTACACCTTATCTCTTTATCTGGGTTTAGATTTTCGGTGATATAACATCTAAGATATTTGAAATGAGTCACCCTGTCTATACTTTTTCTTTCTATTTGTATTGAAGCGTTAAGATGAGGTTGTCTACTAAAGACCATAAATTTTGTCTTTTTGATATTTATGTTGAGCCCCATTTCTTGACCCTCAGTGTTAACACAGTTTAATAGATGTTGCAGGTCTTGTAGTTTGTAGCTTAGGATAACAGTGTCGTCCGCATATCGTATTGTATTTATATATTCTTCATTGATTTGTACTCCCATTCGTTGTCCTTGAGTAGTCCGTTTAAAGATTTTATCTGAATATATATTAAAAAGCAGTGGAGATAGTATGCAGCCCTGTCTGACGCCTCTTTTACTTTCTTCTGTGAGTTTTCCATTTAGCCGTACTATTGCTTTCTGCCACCAATATAGATTTTTAATAATTCTTATGTCTCTGCTTTCTACCCCTACGTTACTTAAAATGTCTATGAGTTTTCTGTGCTGTACTCTGTCGAAGGCCTTCTCGTAATCGACAAAACATGCGAATACATCCTTGTGTTGGTCCCGGCATTTTTGCAGAAGTATATTTAGAGCGAATAAAGCCTCTCTAGTACCTAGGGCGTTTCTAAATCCGAATTGGGTTTCATCTAAATCTTCTTCGCATTTAGATATTATCCTGCTGTGGATGATTCTGAGAAAGACCTTCAAAGTGTGGCTCATTAAACTTATTAGTCTGTACTCACTGCATCGCTTTGCTCGCTGTTTTTTTGGGATTGGGACGAATACAGACTTCAGCCAATCTTCCGGTATATCTCCAGTCGCGTAAACGGTATTAAACAGTTTGACCAAGATTCCTATATTTTCCTCATGGATCATTTGTAACAGCTCGGTTGGTACATTATCAGGCCCGGTGGCTTTCCTGCTTTTTGTAGATCTTATGGCAGATAGAACTTCTCTGTTTTGAATTTCCGGTCCCATGTCTATATTAACGTCTATATTAGCGAGATCATCGGAGTTGTGTTCATTCGGTCTATTTCAAAAATTTCTTTTTCGTCCAAGATAATTTTACCATCAAGGTCCACAAGGGTATTAGTGGTATTCTTATTATATATACCTGCTACTTCTCTGACCTTTTTGTACATGTTGAATGTGTCATTTCCTTTCTAGATCTTCCATTTCGATACACTTGTCTCTCATCCAGTTCTCTTTGGATATCCGAATTTTTTGTTTAATTTCTCTTTGTCTTCTTTTATATTCCACTCGATTTGTTTTCGACTGTCTCCTTTGTTCCATGAGGTCCAATATTTCTGCTGTCATCCATTTCTGTTTTTTCGGTTTGTTCTTCCGTCCAGTATTTTCAGTTATTAGTTTGTTGGTTAGTTCCTTAAACGATTTCCAAATTTCTTCTACGTTGTCGTCAGTTCTTGTGTTCTTTATGTAGTTGTTCAGATCCTTTGTAAGCAGTTCTTTATCGGTTTCTTCTATCTCAAATTTACTGTATTGACTATTATTTTTTATTATTTTAGGTTTGATTTTAATATCAGTAATCACGGGATTATGGTCAGATCCAATGTCTGCTCCAGGATAGGTTGTGACTCCGTTCATACAGTTCCTAAATCTTTTGTTTGTTAATATATAATCAATCTGGTTCCTTACAATGTGTGCGGGATTATCTCTTGGCCCTCTCCACGTATATAGTCTTCGTTTGTGTAATTTGAACCGTGTGTTTGTTATTACCATGATGTAAGTGATTTCATTGTTTTTAAGAGTTTTCAATATTGTGTCTATTTGTCTATATAGGGATTCAACTTCGTCGTCATATCTTCCTTCTGCGGTCGGTGCATATATTTGAAGTATATTAATGTTAAATAGGCTTGCTTCCAGCTGTAGCAGTAGGATTCTATCATTTATGGGAACAAAGTTACGTACACACTTCGTCAGTTCTGGTACCAAGAAAACAGCTACACCATTTCTGTGATTTGGTTCGCCATCATCCGTGCCAGAGTATTATAAGGTACCTTTTTCATGTTTACATGTTCCACAACCAGTCCATCTCAGTTCGCTTATACCCGTGATTTGTACTTCCATGCGGTGAATCTCTTGGACGAGATTCTCAAATTTTCCAGATGCGTAGAGGAATCGCACATTCCATGTTGCGATTCTTAATTTGGACTTTGCCATTTTGAGCCGGGAAATTCTTCGCACCCCTTGCCCATCTAAGGGCTGCCTGGGACTGGGGGCCGTTGTATTTAGTTTTCTCGCCATAGCAATTTCCTGGGAAAAGTTGAGCAATGTGGTTTCCCGTTGCCTTCATAACTTTTTTCTTCAGCCGCTCCTGACATGGGGTACCGACGCTGTGTGCAGACGCCCATTCTGGGTCAGACGCTGCTATGTGCTGGTTTTGGTCAGCCTTCGATATTTCATTTTTCCAGTACCACCTATATCTAGGAGGCGTTTCCCTATCCGCCACCTGGGGTATATGTGAATTAATTTTAATTTACAGAAGTTAAAATATCTTTTCAGTTACTTTAATGAAATATAAGATACCATTTAATGAAATCAAATCTACAACGAATTGATATTTCAATAAATTTGCTTTGAATTCAAAGTAAGTGTAAATTATTTACGATATAAAGTACAAAATCATTAAATTTAATGTAGAATGGATATTAGATTTGTACTAAATTGGGGTTATTTTTAATAGTATACCCAAAAGTCCCTCAATAGTAATATCGAAAAAGTTTGAGACATGTAAATTTTTTTGGTCGACATATTTTGTCTAGCATATTGAATTTGAATAAATTAATTTAAGATTAGTAATAAAGATCCCGAGAATCCCCAATATCAATTTTGTACAAAATCAGATAAATGTATAGTTTTGGGTCCCCCATGTGTTAGTCTACATGAGATTAAAGCATAACTAAGAATAAAGAAAAGTCCCGAAAATAAAACCAAATGTTTTGTCAAAAAAACTTTCCTTTCCTCATCAAACATACTAACGTTGGCTTATCACTAGAAAAACTAAAATGAAATTCTTCTTATGCCTGTGAAGGCTGGCAGTAAGAAACCATGATTCTTGACAACCTGTAGCACTTACTTGTTAGAAAATTGGAACTGAAATAAGAAGAAACAAAAACTAGGATAACATTTTAATAATCATAAAAAGATCAAAAATTTCTGCAGAAAATGGCAAAGAAACATAACATAGATAACATTTCTCATCCCAGTTGCATAATATATATAAAAAACTGTGACGTTAGTATGAAAAATTCTGAAAATGCTATAATACTTTTTCTATAATAAAAATAAAATATAATGACTATCTACTATTACCATCATATGAGCTATTATTATAAAATAATAATACATTCGGAGTAATAATATTCATTCACCATTTTAAAGCTTATTGAACACCGTCTGCGGGCAAAGTGATGCTTGCCACTTAAGTGCGGCCGGTTTTGTGTTTCTATGGTACGTGTTCGTTGGCTGAATGGTTCTGGCCAATCAGGTTGGGAGTTTTGCTGGGTATTATCGGCCCTGTTGTCAGTATTTAGGGTCATATCGCCGAGTTATAAACCGTTGTTTTACTACCTACTGCTGGTCAATATTTCGTTAGCAGGTTTTTTTCAAGTATTAGACAACCACAGAGCGTCAGCTGTGCTATTTAAGTTATTGGGCCGCTTTGCAATTTGGATGGCTTCCTTTATAATTCTTGTTAACAAGTTTTCACTTCTCGATAGCATTTTTGTTCCTGAAAAGTTGATATTATGTCCTGTGTTTAACAAGTGTTGGGTCAGTGCAGAAGAAATTGGTTTTTGCTTCACAGCTTTTTTATGTTCGTCTCTTCTCACGCTTATTTGACAGTAGGTTTAACCTACGTAAGATGAGCTGCATTCTCGGCATGGAATTTCGTACACACCCTGGTTTTCCAGAGGGATTAATTTAGGGTCTGTGACGAAAAGAGTTTCAATGTAGCGTCTCTTAAAAATGTTTGCGATTTTGCCTGTGATGCCTCTGAGATAAGGAACAAAAGCTTTGGAGCTCGTTTCATGGCTTTCGCGATATTTCATTTCAAAGCTTTTGTTTTTTAGAGCCTCGTCTATATGTTTTTATTAACCGACTTCTAAAAGAAGGAGGTTCTCAATTCGTCGACTATATATTTTTTTTATGTATGTACACCGATTACTCCGGAACGGCTGGACCGATTTGAATGAAATGTTTTACGTTATGTTCAGGAAGTTGCTGCGGTGGTCCCATATTTTTTTATATGAAATTGGTAGTAATTGAAATTGGTAATAAAATTGGTATGAGGGAGTTTTCTAAGGTCTCACATAACAAATCTAAAATTATTTTTAAAAAATTCAATATGGCGTATCCAATATGGTAGATAAAAATTAATTATGGTCGATTTTTCTCAAAATTGAAATGGGGGAGATTTTGGGGTAGCATATTATTTAAAAAAAAATAAATATGGCGGATCGAAGATGGCGGATTAACGATTTTACATCTTTTGATTTTGTCTAAAGTCAGTATTGGGGGATTTTTGTTAGTGTTAATTAGGAAATTAAAATATTTTTTGAAAAATTCAGTCTCAATATGGTGTCCAAAAAATTTTACATTTTTCGACTTTCTCCAAAACTAATATAGAGGGTTCTTAAGGGTGTAAATTATGAATTTAATAGTATTTTTTCAGGATTAAATATGGCGAATGTGATATAGCTGACTAAAAATTTTATATTTTTCGATTTTGTTCAAATGTTAAACTGAATCGCTTTTGAGGATGTAAATAGCGAATATAAAATTATTTTAAGAAAATCTAATATGTCAGATATAATATGACCGTTTAGAAATTTTAAATTTCTGGATTTCATCTCAATTGGTATTAGAGGGCTTTGAAGAGTTTAGATTTAGATTAGATTAAGACGTTCAAATTATTTTTTTGAAATTCAATATCGCGGATCCAATATGGTGGGTTGAAAATTTTACCTTATTAGGATTTTTTCAGATTTGGTATTAGGGGGTTGGGTTAGGTGTATTACGAATATGAAGTTAATTTTTTACAACTATTAGGTTGATAAGATACAATATGAGGGACTAAAAATTTTACCTTTTCCGATTTTATCTAAAATTGATATTGCGGGCTTTTTGGGGCGTATACAAACTCAATATGCAACATAAAATATATCGGGCTAAGAAATCTACGTCTCAAATTCTTTAAATATCGATATTGGTTTTGGGGCCTATATTACCAATCTAAAATGAATTTGACATTTAAGATAGGAGATTTACTATGACAGGCTAAATATTTGTTTCACACAATTTCATTAGTATTTGGAGAACTGTAAAGATCAAGGAATTTTAGTGGTTCAGTTTAGGGTGATTTACAATGCTGGATAAAATGGGTACTTTTTTGCGGGAGTCATTGCGAGGAAAACTAATCTCGATTAGTACTTAGTTCAAATAATTTATGAATATCATAATGAATTCAAAACTAAAAATCGAAAAATAAAATTTTTATAAAAAAATTGAACCGACTTCTAAAAATGCGCTAAACAGTGAAAATAACTAGAAATTTTTATATGAAATTGAAATTTTTGAAGTAGGCGCCAAATTATTTGTAAATGAAATAAATAACTACTAATATATACAAATTATAATAAGAAAGCAATTACAAATAAAGTATTTTTAATTTTTTTATGCGAATCGCATTTTGTGAGGTATTAGTTTGGCACCGACTTCAAAAATTTCAATTTCATATAAAATTTTCTAGTTATTTTTCACTTTTGAGCGTACTTTTAGAAGTCGGTTCACTTTTTTTATAAAAATTTTATTACGGGATATAATTGGGCGAGATGGTGATGTGAATCGGCGTTAAGATATCTGTTGGTGGGAGTGGGCTTTCTATAGACAGTGTGTGAAAGCAATCCATCTTCTTTTCTTTTAGTAGTATCTCCAGAAAAAGTTATTTCTTCCTGTTCTATTTCCATAGTAAATTTGATTACCCCAAGACCTTCGATTGAATTATTGTATATATATATATATATATATATATATATATATATATATATATATATATATATATATTAAATTTTAAATTATTCTATTTTTCTTTTTGTATGAATTAAAAGAATTGTTATTGATTTAAAATTAATCTTTTCATCTTGTGTTTAAACTGGAAGCATCTAAAAGCACAATAGCTCTATTTACAGTCAAAATATCACGTTTCTTATTAAACGGGGGAATGTTTCATGATTGGAAACTATCTTATCCTATTAATAGCTTACATTCCCGATAACCTGAAATAAATGTGGACAACCAAACTTGCAAAGCTTAATCTTTGTCTAAGTAATTATCGACTTTAAAGATAACAGATGTAGTGCCCTCGGGGTTGTGTTTAATTTCTGGTTGTCCAAGTATACTCCGTTATGTCTTTAAAGAGCACTAGAAGTCGCCCGAGGCAACAAGATACGAACAGGGTATTTATAACGAACACAATATGCCACATCAATTTAATTAGAATTGATTAATACCGGGAAAGGATATTTAACACAATTTAATGAAGGTTTGTAAGACTAGCAAGTAAGATCACATTGAAAAGGTTTTAGCTTACCAGAGTGTAAACAATTGCTTTAACGGGATTTAAGCCAGGTAGCAGAAGTTATTGGTGTAAAATGTTAAATATGAAGGGAATGTAATACGTGTTCACGGTAGCAGGAGAGTAAATAAGCTGTTAAAACTGCCTCAAGTAGGCAGATTCCTTGATTTTATTTTTCTAGTTTTATTTTCAAATATCGAAGATGTATAGAAGCAACTAGGTGTCACTGTCAGTCTATTCATCCATCAAAAAGACCTCCGCCAAGTAAAATAATCACTACATAACAGCCGTTACAAGAACGAACTTAATGTGTTTTTGAACACTCCATATCTTTTAGTTGGAAATGAGCAGAACCTTCTACCTTTCGTTCGATATCTTATATAAAAGTATGATAACGGCAACATTATTATTTAGTTAGATACTCTTAGTCTCTGTAAGTATCTACTTCTTAAGGGTATTCATTTTTGATATAACATTCCGTAAGACAGTGAAATTTTAGACATCTCATTGTCGAGACAACCAACATAGTTAGTGTGACATGATCATAAATAAATGAAAACAGTCCTTATTACTTCATGAAAATTAGATCAAAAAAGAGCTTCGGCATCCTATAAAACATATCTCGATGGTAACTCTGAAAGACCTGTGCAACAAAAAATGGCGGACCAAAAATTGCCACGATTTTCGGTTTTTTGAGTTTATCTCGAAAAGTAAAAGTTGTGTCGAAAAATATTTCAAACAAAAGTTATAGAGAATTAAAAAAGTTTATCGATTCATATGATATGTTATAGGTGGCGCCACTAGTTATCGAGATATATTTTTTTTCGACAAAATTTACGGTTTTGTTTTTTTTTTTATAAAAAAGACATTTATTAACAACAATTAACATTCTGAAAATGTATGTCAAACCCGGAATCTGTGAGTTTTTTTATTTTCCGAGAAATTCGATGTCAAAGTTGAAAATTCAACCTCAATTTTCCGCTTTCCTAATTAGGATACAATATTCAATTTTAATGGAAATTGTTTGTATTGTTTTATGTTCAGATCTATTAAAATTTTTTTTTTTTTTGAATCATGGGCCGAGAAATTTTGAAAAACCAATTTTTGCACCAAAAAAATTGCGATAACTTTTCTCCGGATGGAGATAAAATTTTTTTAATGCGTGTATTGGATTTAAATGTATCATTTCCGATCTCAAAAAAAAATATAATACGTTTTTTTTTTTCAAAAATTCATAATGGCGTGGCAAATGAATATTAAGGGCTCAAATTTGTAGAAAATTCTTTTTTATGCTTGTGCTTTACCTGTGAATTTTTTTTGATCCAAGAAATACACTTCTATACGATCTGTGAACCTTCGAAAATTGGGCCGAATCTTATCGAATATAGCTGCTGCAGGCCGCTGTGGGCGAGTTGCCATAGTTCAAGCGCATTATTCATCAGCGCTTCAAGGAACCTTATGCATCGCAAGTAATATTTATAATATTGATGTTGTTTTATTAATTTATATGATAGCAACAATTTGTTTAGTCATACTAATAATTAATTTATTTATTACCAAAATTTTAACAAAAAATTATAGAGAAAATCATATAAATAATCAATTATATATTACATATTCTACTGTTTTTTATTTTATATTATTATTACCTAATAGTTTATTTACGAAAATTTCAGAAATTTCTGAAATGTACAGATTTGTGTGAGCACTGCGATGGACAGTGCGATAATTGCTCTGAAAATTTTATTTCCTGCAATTTAGAAAACAATGATGACAATTCAGAGGAAATTAATGTGAGAATGATTTTGACTATGAAAATGTTAATAATGATGAGAATGATATGTACAATGAAATTGAGAATAATGATGAAAATGGTATGTGCGATGTAAGTGAGAGTAACAATTGCGATGATGAAAGGGACACCGATTGCATAGAAGTAATAGAAAAAAAAAGAAAGATGAATATATAATTGATATATTGTATTTGTATGGTTTTCGCACGTAATTTTAATGTAGTATTAAACATTTATATGACGTATTATATATTATTATTATATTTTTATATGATTTGCTAATAGAAATTTTCGTAAAAATTTTGTTAAGAAAATATTAGCTAATAATAATAAAAAGGGAAAAAACAGTATAATATATAATATATAATTGATCATATGGAAGTGTATTTCTTGGATTCAAAAAATTCACAGGTAGAGCACAAGCATTAAAAAGCATCTTCTGCAAATTTGAGTCCGTAATATTTATTTGCCACGCTATTATGAATTTAAAAAGAAACACGTTTTTTTCATTGAAATAAATTTTTTTAAGATCGGAAATGAACACCTAAATTCAATGAATGCATTAAAATTTTTTTATCTCTATCCGGTGAAAAATTATCGCAACTTTTTTGGTGCAAAAAATGATTTTTGCAAAATTTCTCGGCACACGTTTGAAAAAGAACTTTTTTTAATAGATCTTCAAAATATAAAACAATACAAACAATTTCCATTAAAATTGAGCATTGTTTCCTAATTAGAAAAGCGGAAAATTGAGGTTAAATTTTCAAATTTGACATCGAATTTCTCGGAAAATAAAAAACTTACAGATTCAGGGTTTGACATACTTTTTTAGCATGATAATATCTAATAATGTTAAATTTTAAATCGGCAGTTTGTTAATAATGTCTTTTTTTAAAAAAGGGAACAAAACCGTAAATTTTGTCGAAAAAAATATATATCTCGATAACTAGTGGCACCACCTATAACTTATATAAGTCGATAGGTTTTTTAATTCTCTACAACTTTTGCATATGTAGTAATTTTGGACATGTGTGTGTGTGTATTTTAAAGTAGTGACATGCATTAAAGGAGTCATTGTAAGAATGACAACATTATTAGATGTTACTATTTTAAAAATTGTCAACACAACAAAGTATAAACCTAACATATTTCAGAAAGTGACATAATGTAAACATAATATAAAACCGCGGGATAAAAAGAAAACTTAAATCCTAAAGCATTCTAAATGATGTATTTTTATGGCGACATTAATTTGTACAATGAGATTTTCGGTGACGCTCTATTTAGTTGAAATAATAAGGATCTTGTACGACTTCCGGTTATACCGAAAGTTGTGCAAACCTTACTCATTTTTAATGATCACCCAGTATGTTATTGAATTGTCGCAAAATGAGATTTTAGATACAGGGAAGAGGAAAATTAACAAATTTTGAGCTTTATCAATTAATTGAGAAAAATAACTTAGTTTTATAAATACAATGCTACGTTCTTGATTTATTTATTAGATATGTAATAACATTCTCTATCTGTTTATATAGAATGTCCCCATATCTAGCCAGAACATTTTTTAACTACAAAATATCAAACAGTTTAAGTGATTTTTTGGCAAGAAGGCCATGACAAACAAACTAGTACTGTCTTTCTTTGGTGAGATCAGTCACTGTCAGTCACAATTAATTATCTATCGACGATTTTCTAACGTGTTTTTCGCGAGAAATATTGCTGAAAAATGGATAATAATACGTGTACAAATGCTGACATATTAAATTTATTGTTATTCATAACGAGTGCAATGAAATTATAAGTCGAACATTCAGAGATTTCAACGAAAGAAGTCCTAACTGACAATGACACGCCTTACCGTCGAAACAAGTATTTGTTTATCATCATCTTCTTGCCAAAAATTACTAAACCGGCTTGATATTTGAAGAACTTTGCAAAAAATCATAAATAAGTTGAAAATTGTTTTAGCTAAGTATGGGGATACTCCATATGGATAGATAGAGAATATTCTTGCCTATCTACTGAATGAAGCAACAATGTAGCTTGATATCCGAAAAAATTTTTTTTTTTAATGTTTGAATAGAGCTCAAAATTTGTTATTTTTTCTCTTCTCTGTAGGTAAAATGTCATTTTCCGACAATTCTTTATCGAGCCCAATAATACCTAAAGCAACAACGGGAATTTCAAGTTTTATTATTTTAAAGTTCAAAATTTGGAAAAAATATTGTTTCCTTAAAAATCTCATTTTTGAGTATATGGAAAGTGAAAATACGTGGGTTTCATATGAATTTCAAGCAGCTGAATTCAGAAATGAAATCATATCAGTGAAAATAATAAAAATTTTGTAATGTAAGCTCAAAAAAATAGACTAATCAGCAATTTGTAATTGTTAAAGTATCGTAAGTTCATAGAGTTTAAGTCACGGAAACTAGCACACCTACACAAAAAAGGTAAATAACTAAAAAGATAACCGAAATGAAAAGGGTGTCCCAAAATATCAAATTTTGAATTCAAACTAAACTAAGAGTGCAGTGAAAGTTCTGTATACGTCTTCTTTGGTTTCACGCGAAAGTAGCACCGCTTCGCGAAAACCGCATCCCTCCAACTTTAAAAATAACGGAACCAGGCGAAAACAACGAAATCCGGACATCCTTTACAGTAATTGTTCACAGTATAACTTTTTTTAACACAAAATAGTTGACGTCTTGAATATGTAGTAATTTTGGACATGTGTGTGTATTTTAAAGTAGTGACATGCATTAAAGGAGTCATTGTAAGACTGACAACATTATTAGATGTTACTATTTTAAAAATTGTCAACACAACAAAGTATAAACTTAACACATTTCAGAAAGTGACATAATGTAAACATAATATAAAACCGTGGGATAAAAAGAAAACTTCAATCCTAAAGCATTCTAAATGATGTATTTTTATGGCGACATAAACTTTATCGGAGATTATTAAATTTTCATACTAGGAAGTTTAACGATAAATTTTTAAAATATGAGGGTAATAACACAACCCTATTACATGGTAGAGAATGACTTGTGATGCAAAGGTGGAATTATTTATTTACTATAACCTGTTAATGAGCAAATGGGGCTTAATGCGTTATTTTTCTAATAGATGTTAAAATCAACTTTAGAAGCTTGACTAGAAAAGATGACGTTCAGTTTCTTGATAAAATTAAGAGCGCCTTCCCTTGCAGGTAATACCTATATCCGAAAATAAGCTTTAAGTGCTCAATACTTCCAAGTTCTCTGTTCTTTTTATACTTCATATTTTATTCCAGGTTTTAGGTACTAATTTAGGATTTTGTTCATTTACAATTGAAAAATAGTATCCACGGTATTCTCCATTAGAATATCTCATGAGATTTTCGGTGACGCTCTATTTAGTTGAAATAATAAGGATCTTGTACGACTTCCGATTATACCGAAAGTTGTGCAAACCTTACTCATTTTAGTGATCACCCTGTATGCTATATTTTTTGTATTCCTATATATTTTACTCAAAGTTCTTTTTACCTCACTCTAAATACTCTAACCGTTTTTGAGGATTTTTTTTTCCAAATTATGACCTTAACATGGTGTCTCTTCAGATTCCTAGTATGGCTTTAGATATTATTGGGTTCGATAATAAATTGTCGTAAAATGAGATTTTAAATACAAGGAAGAGGAAAATTAACAAGAGGATTCCAAGTTATTTGCTTTTATTCAGGCCGTCGAAGCGTAAGTACCGTGTTTCGCGCCAAATTTTTTTATTACAATCGTAGTTTATTCCATGGAACAAAAAGAGCAGATTATTAAGTGCTACTATTCTGGTAAATAATCGGCAGATTTGCATTTACGTGCGAAAATCATCCTGTTCCTGTTCCTTTTCGGATATTATTAAAAAATTTGAGACAACCGGTTGTCTAAAAATTTGTAAAAAATGCACTGATAATAATGAGGAGCAACCCGTTCCTCAAATTATTGAAGAACGAGCAAATCGGGAGATTGACGTTTGTAGTTTAGCAGAAATTAATTTTCCTTGCACTAGTACCGTAATTGCTGAAGAACTTGATATGAACGCTCGAACAGTTCGGAAGATTTTAAAGCGGAACAAATTGCGAATAACTCAAGAAATTTTTCCGAAAGATCAGGAAATACGTATGGTGTTTTGTGAGGACATGATACAAAGGCTAATAGGGATATAACCCCTGAAGTTTTGGCAAATACGCGAACCGTATTTTACAATAGACTGGGTTATTGTCTTGCTCAAAGTGGAGGCCTGTTTGAACACCTCTTGTAGACTTTTAGTAGTTTTTGTTGATTTAAATTGAATTTAATTATTTGTTTATTTATTTACAATTACTGAACGTGTTACTTTCATCTTTTATCAGAATAAAAGTTCTTTTTGAGAGTGGCTTTTAATTTTAAAGTGGTCTATTAGCTTATTTACTTAGAAATTACCGTTGCGTTTCACTAGTATTTTTATTAGAATAAATGTTTATTTTGTAACAGAAATATCAATTTTCTTTACGCTTAACGCCCAACAAAAACTAATTTATTTGTATTTCGACTATTTAATGTATTTAAAACGTTATAAGTTTAGACGAAAAGTAAATACACCCTCTCATTCCTTTCAAGGTACTACTCGTCTTCGTGTCGCATGGAAGTTAGCGGGGGTAATATTGCGCGTAGGCGATCCCTACGATCTTCTGTCCCAAACTAACCTGAAAGAAGTTAGACGGGCTTAGTGGGTTAGAACTTGAGAAACGGCCAAAATAATTTGTAGTTAAGAAATTTAAAAAGAAGGTTGGTTATAGTAACGTTTCTATTAAACCTCGGTAATATGAACGGCCAGTCTTTTCCTTCTAAAGTTTCATCTCAAGTCAAAGCCAACAGTGTTGTGGTTGCGTCGCGCACAGTTATATTTGTGTGCCGCTCTTCTATTTGACATTGGATTGTCGAGAAACAAATATCAACGATTACAAAATTGGGCTAAACAAAAAGGCAGTAATATATTTTCGCATTACTCTGGTGTGTAAAATACAAAAAAAGCATGTTTTCCACATGACAGGTATCTAACTTTTACTAAATCAAAAGCCGAGGTTAAATTCCAAGACTTACTGGATCATACAGTGGATCGAATTATATTGCTTCAATTAGACGCCCTTGAACAAATCGATAAATTAGATTTGTAGATATTAGTTTATGTAATGGGGCTTCGATAGATAGATAGAACGTCAGGTCAAAGCCAGTACAAGATGAAATTCTCTCTCTTATTCCACTTCAATTAGCAGGTATTAACACGCAAACTCAACAAGAACAGATTGTGTTGTACAATTCCAAACCCTCATCTATTATGAATTGCGGGCCTCTGAAATTTGAATTTATTAAGAAAACCGAACAAAAGTCTTTAAGGAAAATAGAAAATTATGAACTCGAACCAGACAACTTGCTCCATATAAAAGAGTTCTTTTTGCCACTCGAGCTTCAGTACAGTACAACTCATCTATGACGATGATAGACGGCAAGGAGAATCCTTTGACTGGAGCGAAATCGGTCCAACGTTGTTACCTCTGTTAAACAACATCTCAGTTCCACAACACTGATACTGTGTACAGAGTATTTCAAGCTACAGCCATTATAACAAGAGTAAAGCGAAAACGAAGGAAGCGAAGATTAAACTGCAATAGAGAAGATTTGGGAATACAAACTTCAAACAGCAAGATTATTCTTCAAAGGATATTCTTGGTACAACATGCCAACAGGAATCCACAAATGACTTACTCCATTGACACAGCATATGCAATATTACCGATAGGTAAACTTTCGAAAGAGGCACAAAAATCAACGGACAAGTTAATAAGAAACTATCGCCTACATTTTGCCCGAAAATCTTCTCGAGAAAAATATGGAGGATGTGTTCCAAAACTTTTGGCGTCGATGGATCCTTACACTGCCTTTTGACATCGTAAGGATTACGACAATTCGTATATATTGGAGAATGCGAAAAGAGCTGTTAAAAAAGAAGGCAATGATTAAAAAGTTCTTTTTATTATTTTTATTATAGTGGTATTATTTATTCATTTGCATTGGTATTTGTCCCAAGCATAGAGGAAAAAGTACTTTTGCCTTTTTAACGATTATCGATATCCACGTATTTATTATTATAGTATTATTTTTAAAATGCACCTTGGACTCAAGCGCAATATTTTTTTAATTGAAATACCATTATTCTTTTTTTTTGTCTGTAAACTGCATATTTAGCAGCTATTGAACCACATTAGACGTTTTTGGAATTTATTTTTATGATTTTAAAGAATCAGTCTGTTATGTTGGATCCGATTTTTATTTTTAATATTAAATCCGTACTTTCAACCCACTGTGTTTTGACGACCCCGCCAACCATCTTGGCTGGAAACCAGAAAGCAAGCTACGATACAACAGTATGCTTTATTTCACTCCTTCAACATGGCTAAACGGGTTGTCCATCGCTTTCTGTTACATTCCCTTTTTTTAGAGGTTTTGTTTTGGATTTTCCACACCTGTATATATATTACAAATAACTTTCTTGGCTGATATTAATTCATTAACAATTTTTATTTAACATTTAATTGATTTGTTTGTTTTGGAAAATGAGATTATTCCATTACCACTTTACATATTTTTTAATAGGAAACTATTTTTTATTCAAATTTTTTCTTTCTGTTTCCTCCTCCTGTCCTTTATTTTTTACTTCAGACTCTGGTTTTTGCATTCTTGTTTTTTTTAGTTAATTTTAGGAAATCATATTTAGAATTTATCAATTCTTAATTGTTTTAAATTATTATTTAAATTTGTGCCTCTGAGGTTAGGTAAGAGTAGCAGATGCAATGATAAATCTCGCCTATATGTGTACCTTTTGTTTCAATAAAAAACAATTATTATTATTAATTATTAAATTTTGAATTACTGGTAGAATTGGCAACTAACGAAGAACTTAAATTAAAATTGAGAAACAGATACCAAGAGTTCTGGCCTTAAAAATCAATATCAGAATTCTACCGGAGATTGTGAGAATTGGTTTAGAAATTTGCAGCTGCGTTCCCTTCATCATTAGCTGAGGGTGGGTTTAGTGCTGTCGTAAATTTACTTTCCAAAAAAGGACCAGACTACAGATCACAGATCATGCTATTTGCAATTGTTGTCAAATTGAAACCCGATATTAAGAAACTGTTTTAAATCCACTCAACCTGTTATATTTTAATACGATATTTTAATATTAGGTACAACTATTAGAAGAGGTTGGATTTTATGTTTTCTCGTAAGGGGGATGGAGGTCCAGAAAAGTTAGGAAGGTATGATTTAGAACTAAAATATCAAGTTGTGTTGGAGTATTTTGGCAGTTATTTTAATCACCGTATTTTCATGTGTTAATCTACTTCCGCGAAAAAATATGAACAAATAAAAAAGTTTTTCTACATATTTTTTGTGTTTAAGTACCACTGCCAAGTTAACAATGTTAACAAAATAAAAAATATATGTAGGAATGGTTGGGAAGATAACAATTCATTATCTTTTTAATGAAGCTTAGAGCAACTGGCTGTTAAAATTACCATTGTTAGTCAAACAACAAACGAAAAGAGGACGAAGTTATATTACCGGAAATTAAATATAGGGTATATTAATTATACAAAACTAGCCCATTCTAAATGCGTATTAAGCTTGAAGTCTGTTTCTACGTATACAAGTTAATTGCTGTCAAGGGAAGTTGTAAGTCTATCTGGGAAGTTTAGGGTTATCTTCTCCCGAGGTTTATTTAAAGTGCCTTGATTTGCTGATTGAGCTATTTTATGGCGTTTATCTTAACTAGCTAATCAAGAGACTTTTGCTAATATTTTTTACTATTTATTTTCTTTTTCTTGCAGCTTTGTTCAAAGGACTTGTCTATGTCCGCTCTACTTTTAAAATTTTGTTATTTAACATTTTAGCATAAATTTTAATTTATTAGTCTCTGATAATATTGCCATGTTTTAGGTCAAGTTTAGTGTTTTTTTTTTATAATCCAAGATTTAGTATAATACCAATATTATATTCTTAGCATGTACGCTGACTCTTGTAAAATATAGTACGCAAATCGTATTGAAAGCAGTGACAGGAAGGTACAAATGGGTGCGGTAGATTAATGGGGAGGTTTTTGGTAGAAATTTGGTTAAGAAAAACTCTCAGATTCATGACGATCCATCAACTGCACCAGATCTTCTCAGGAATCTGCCGCGGATAGAGAATTATTCTGTGGATATTGCAATTAATAATAAATAATCCTTCTTAACTTCAATAATTATGAATAAATTAACGAATAATAACATTAAACTTAAAAATAAGCGGAGTTCAGATTATGACGAAATATCTTAAAATCTTATAAAAAATGTGCAGAAGAGCCCTTATTACCTATATATTATATTATAAGCAACTTTTTAAATATAATATAATTCTAAATTCACCTAAATTAGTACCAGTTAAGACTCTTTTTAAGAAAGGAGATCCAACTTTATATGAAAACTACCGATCGATCAGTTTTTTATCATTTTTCTCAAAAGTATTTGAGTCTATAAACTGATAATAAATCAATGGAAACTCTGTTGAAAGAATTATCGTCGTGGAAAACAAAGATCTCTTTATGGGTATATTTCTAGATTTATTAAAGTCTTTTGAAAGCGTATTTCACAATGTCTTGCTTGAGAAACTTGATTGGTATGGATTAAGAGCTCCTAGTTACACTGGCAGCGGAAGGCACTAAACACTTTTCTGGGAAGCCTTGGTTGAGGTGAGAATTCCTCGAGGAAGTTCCATATGTCCATTGCTGTGTATATTTTATACCAATAACTTGGCTGATGGCATTGTTAATGGTGGCGCCAGCCTGGTTAGCTTTTCCTATTACACCAATATATTGACATTTATGTCTTCCTTACAAAGTCTCTTGGATGTCTTGGATGAACATCTGAGCAAGTCGCAGGACTGGTTTAAGGGGTCTTTTAGGTTATAATTTTTCAAGAAAAAAATTTTTTTAGTCATTTTTTTTAATAGAAAGAGAAGAGATATCATTTTATAATTTTTCACATATATTTATTCGTACTTTAAGTATACAAAAATATTTTTTTTGGATTTTTTTATGGATTTTTTTACCCATAATATTTTTTTTTTAAAAAACATCAAAAAATGACGGCGGACGTGATTCCAGGTGACTGAATCGCCTCAAAAAAAAAAAAAAAAAAACTAAATTAATCCTTTTTCAAGTGCCCACGGTCGGTACCGGAATGATTTTTTTTCATCAAAAAATAACAAAATGGCGTCCATTTGAAAAAAAATCCATTTTTGAGGGTGAAAAATCGGGTAAAAATTGGAAAATTTGTTACCGATCAAAGTGATTTCGATACCGACCATGGGCACTTGAACAAGGATTAATTTGGTATTTTCTTTTTTTTTCAGACAATTCAGTCACCTGGAATCACGTCCGCCGTCATTTTTTGATGTTTTTTTTAAAAAAATTTTATGGGTAAAAAAATCAAAAAAAATTTTTTTTGTATACTTAAAGTACAAATAAATATATGTGCAAAATTATAAAATGATATCTCTTTTCTTTCTATTAAAAAAACATTAATAAAAATTTTTAATTTTTGAAAAATTGTAAGCTAAAAGACCCCTTAAAAATAATAATATTGAATTAAATAAAGACAAAACTCGTTGCATATGTTTAAGATACAAGCAAAAACAAAACAAGGAAATAGAGAAATATATTCAGCTTGGTAAACAGACTGTGATGAACTGAGTTTTACAATTGGATAAGGTCTGTAAAATGGTGAACTCAGCATATTAGTCAATTAGAGTTATTTCCAAATATTTTGATTTAGAGCAGCGGTTCCCAACCTTGTTCTTTTTACTAACTCCTTTTAAAAACCGGAATAAATTGGTGAACCACCTATGTTTGGAACAGTAAATGAAATAGTAAAATTGGAGTATTTAATTTTATTTTCCATAATGAAAAAATAAAACATAATCATACAACATTTACAGACAAACATTAGTAAAATTAATGTGAAAGCTTAACCTACAAGAATTAATAAAAAATGAATAATAGTACAGAATTTGAAAAATACCCTCAATGTAATATTTATGCCTTTTTGGGGAACAAACAAATTTAAAATTTGGTTCGACGTCTGATAGTTTTAGTCTTAGATCAGGTTCTACATTTAGCCTGTTGTATGGTATGTTGAAAATCCTTTCTTACATGGATATATTGTACAAAAGGGCAATACAGTTTTTAAGGGCCTTTTCCGCCAAAACAGTGTACTAATTTTTTGTTCCGAGCCAAAAATCAATAGGCAATTAATGGAGAAATGTTGGGAATACAAACAAACATTGCATCAGCTATTTATAGATTTTAAATAAGCATACGATAGCATCATAAGAGTGGATTTGTGGAATGCCATGGCAGAACTGGGCATGCCGAAGAAGCTAATTAACCTCACCAAAACATATGTAGAGGGATCTACAGGTGCAGTAAGACTTGAAGGAAGATTGTCAACCTTCTTTACAATCAACAGTGGTCTTAAACAAGGCGATGCGCTATCTCCACTCCTTTTTAACGTCGCCTTGGAGAGCATCGTGTGAAAAACCAACACAAAAACGCTCCTCATATTGGCGTTCGCTGATGATATCGATATTGTAGGTAATACAACTACCAGTATCAAGGAAGAGTTCTACAAACTGGAAAATGTCGCAAAGAAAGTTGGCCTATGAATCAACGAAGAAAAAACAAAATATATGGCAACAACAAGAACGGAACGGCGAGACAGAATAGGACAGAACGTGACTATGGACCACTACAATTTTGAAAGGGTCCATCAGTTTAAATATTTGGCAGCTACGATCACCTCTGACAACAACATTACACAAGAGATTAACAACAGAATACAAGGAGGCAACCGCTGCTGGTATGGGCTGCAAAAAATAATGAAATCGAAAAATATATCCCGCCGCACGAAAATAAGAATATATCAAGTAGTTATAAGACTGGTAATGACATATGCATGTGAAACATGGACGTTGACAAAACAAAATGAGAATAGACTGAAAATCGCAGAAAGAAGAATGCTTAGAGGGATATACGGACCGGTCAGGGACAACACCACACAGCAATATAGAACGAGAACAAACAAGGAATTGGAAGAACTATACAACGAGCCAGATATAGTGAACATAATAAAAGCAGAAAGATTAAGATGGGCCGGCCATGTTATGAGACATGATCAACGCATCGTCAAGTTGGTATGGGAAGAGAACCCAGAAGGAAAGTGGCCGCTAGGAAGAACAAGGATGAGGTGGAGAGATAACGTTGCAGCAGACTTACAAATCCTAAACGTTGAACGCGCGAAGGAACTGATGATGGATCGCAGCAAGTGGAGGCAGATTGTGAAGTCAGCAAAGACCCACCCCGACTTGTAATGCTAGAGAGAGAGAGAGAGAGAGAGAGAGAGAGAGAGAGAGAGAAAAATCAATTGAAGAGTGAGTTTTTAGGAAATTGTCAGAGGATAAGTCAATAAGCTTTTATTTTCCCAGTAGAGTTAAAGAAATATCCTTGAAAAGGATTATGTATCCAGTTGTTCGATCCATATATAATAGGTTTATTACGAAAATAGTTCTTGAACGTTAAAAGTTTTTTAAGATGTTCAGTAATATCTCTTTTAATATCTTCCTTAAGTTGAATTTCATTTTCTAACAAAATGGAGATAACTAAAAAATTCGTACTCATTCACCTGCAGAGATGGAATATTAAATTTAAAATTCCTTAGCATAGCTGCTATTCTATCATGCACATTGAAAATGGTGATATATGTGCCTTATAAAGACAGATTTAAATCATTGAATTCAGAAAAAATCTCGCAAAGTATTAAAGTTTTTACAGCCAAAGAATTTCAGATACACAAGAGGACAAATAAAATGGATGGTCAAGAAAAAATGCTTGAACTTCAGACTTCATATCAAACAAGCGGATCAAAACCTTGCTAGAAAAAAGCCCTCTAACTTCTATATAGAGTAGTAAAGAAATATAGAGGCTTCCAAACTCCCCACAAAATACACGGAATAGACGAGAGTTTGTAGCACACGATTTTATAAAATATACAATTTTTACTGCGTCGCTTAAAGTACTGGATAACTCTGCTGAAATGCGTTTACATGCCAGGGCTTGTCTGTGAATCCGTTCAATATTCTCGTTGATCTTCTTTATCCGCACCACAAAGCCAGAAAATGTTCCGGTCATTGATTATGCACCATCACTGCACACGGTCAAACAAAAAGATCAATTTCACTCAATTTTTTTTTTCAAAATAGTCATTCATCATATCAAAAATTGCTGCATCTGTCGTATAGGTCTTCATCGGTCTTACAAATAATATATCTTGTGGAAAGGAAGTCAAAAATATATCTAACATAGACAAGCAATATTGTAACGTTTGCTACATCGGTCGATCCGTCAAGCTGAATAGCGAAATAATTCGTGACGTATTTAGCACACACGGTCCAATCAAATATTCTGCCACTACATGTGCTTGTCCAGATTTTGTAATTCTGTAGCAAACGGGAAATAATGCCTTGACAGCCATTTTACTATCTTCGTTTAAATCTGTTAGAAAAGAAGAAAGACTAGACTTTTTGTTACCTTCTATTAAACTATTCAACAGGTTTATCCTTGTAATCCGGATGATGTCTTGTTTCAAGGTGTCTACGAAGAAGAGATGATTTTAAACTGCTGTTGGCGAGGATTTCATTACAGATTGCAAAAAGAGGCTTAGGTTCTTACTAATCCCTAGTAAAATAAAAATCCATTTGTGAGTAGTCACTGTCATATTTTTATTTCTAACCTTTTTTTCGCATTCTATTCACCAATTTTTTCATTACTTTCAGTCTGGCGAGACCTGTAACTCTTTACAACTGCTACCTTGTTTTGGTTACAAATCGGAGACTGAAGTAGAAGAAGCAATTGATTGCTCGTTCAGTGTTTCGAGAGATTTGACAAAACCACCCGTTTTGAACCAATTTCTGAGTTACAGATTCTTGCCTGTTGAGATGTTTAATTTAAAATTCCACCATAAAATATTTTTTTCGTGAACCCATTGGAGCAGTAGTTTACATTCATTCTGTTCTTCGCTATGGGGTTATTTTCCCAAGTTTAAATACCAACACTCAAAAAGTTTTTGCTTTATAAAAGAGGGTGGTAAGAACTGAGCTTTCTTTAAAATCAAGAAAATTTGCGACGAAAGGTTTGTCGTGCACTGAGAACTGAGACCATTTTTCATCTGTACGTGAATTTGAAGTTTCTCTTTAAAAACAAACATAATTTTTTTCAATTTTAAATACAACATAGATTCAACTCTAGAACTGTCGGTTTACGCTTATAGAGAGAAGAAGAAAGTAAAATAAAATTTTTATAAAAAAATTAAACCAACTTCTAAAAGTGCGCTAAAAAGTGAAAAATAACTATAAATTTTCATATGAAATTGAAATTTTTGAAGTCGGCGCCAAACTAATACCTGACAAAATGTGATTTGCATAAATAGATTAAAAATACTTTATTTGTAATTCCTTTCTTACCATAATGTGTATATATTAGTAGTTATTTAGTTCATTTACAAATAATGTAGCGCTGACTTCAAAAAGTTCAATTTCATATATAAATTTATAGTTATTTTTCATTATTTAGCGCATTTTTAGAAGTCAATTCAATTTTTTTATAAAAATTTTATTTTTCTGTTTTTAGTTTTAGAATTCATTATGATATCCATAAATTATTTGAAGTACTAATCGAGTTTAGTCTACCTCGCAATGACTCCAAGGTGGCAAAAAGTACCCATTTTATCCAAAGTTGGAAAAAGCCCGAAAATGAAACACCAAAATTTCTTTGATTCTTAGAGTTTTCCACATACTAGTAAAATTGAGTCAAACAAATATTTAGTCTGTCATAGTAAATCCACTATCTTAAATTTCAAATTAATTTTAGATTGGTAATATAGGTCCCAAAACCTTCTATTATCGACGTTTAAAGAACCTAAGGTATAAATTTCGTAGCTCGATATATTTTATACTGCATATTGAGTTTCTATACGCCTCAAGAACTCCACAATATCAATTTTCAATATTTAAAGTACCTGAGAGGTAAATTTCTTAGCTCGGTATATTTTATACTGCATATTGAGTTTGTATACGCCTCAAGAACCTGACAATATCAGTTTTAGACAAAATCGGAATATGTAAAATTTTCTGTCTTTTATCAACCAAATAGTTGTAAAACATTAACTTTATATTCATAATACACGCCCTCTAAAACCCTCTAATACCAAATCTGAAAAAATGCGAATAAGGTCAAATTTTCAACCCACCATACTGCATATTGAATTTCAAAAAAATTATTTTAAGTCTTAATCTAATATAAATTTAAACCCTTCACACCATATTGAATCTGCCAGATTGAGTTTTACAAAAAAATATTTTAAATTCATAACTAACGCTAACAAAATCTAGAATCTTTAATCCGCCATATTGAATTTTTTAAAAATAATTTCAGATTCGTTATGCGTGACCCCGAAAACTCCCCCGTACCAATTTTGAAGAAAATCGGACAAAACTGATTTTTTCGTGCATCATATTGGATCCGCCATACTGAATTTTTCAAACATATTTTGGATCCGTTATATGCGATGCCGAAAACTCGCTCACACCAATTTTGGAGAAAATCAGAAAAAAATTAAATTTTTTTGTCCGCCATATTGAATTTTTAAAAAATAATTGTAGATTCGTTGTGTGCGGCCACAAAAATTCCCCCATACCTATTTTGGAGATAATCAGACAAAATTAATTTTTTTGCCGCCATATTGTCAGCGCCATTTTGGATATTACTGCACCAATTTGGTCCAAAAAAATATGGGACCAGCGCAGCAACTTCCTAAACATAACGTAAAAAATTTCATTCAAATCGATGCAGCCGTTCCGGAGTAATCGTTGTACATACATAAAAAAAAACATACATATTCGACGAACTGAGAACCTCATTCTTTTAGAAGTCGGTTAAATAAGGTTAGTTAATGTTTTAGTATCTCTAGAAATATCTGTACTAGCACAATATTTAAACAATAATTTTTAAAATGTTGTAATATCTGATTATATTTTAACCACACGTTTTTGATTTGTTGCAGTAAGTGTCCAAATTAACTAAACTGAAAATATTTTAAAACGTAGGATGTAGTATTAAATTTTAAGTTTTCTGTTACTTGACGCCATTCTCTTCAACGTCAACAATTATCTGTATTTCTGTTGTTTTTGTGAAATAAAGAGGTTTGTTTATGTATATGCATTTGCATGTGGTAAATCTAAAACAAATATTTTACTTTGAAGGTTTTCTTTGTCATTAATAATACTGATTGACAAAATTTAACATCTTTTTCTCTTAAATGAATTTAAACTACTGTTTTTCTATGGAAAATTTAGCTCTGATTTCAAACTTGATCATCATTTTATTGTAACAGGTTAGGTTTCTTTATAACATGAAATTTAAAAAGTTCATACTATTATAAAGTAAATAGATTTATTTAATTTACTTACATATAATAATCTAAACCAAAATGTAGGTTTTAACTATTTTCTACTGTATTTTGCTTGAGAAATATCCCTTTAAATTATCGAGAAATAATTTCTAAAATGTATTTTTAGGGATATGTGACATTTCAGAGCTTTCTAATTTGAGAGAATTCTGAAACTAGTTCCCCATAGTTCCCAGTTTTTTAACCGACTTCTAAAAGAAGGAGGTTCTCAATTCGTCGACTATGTATTTTTTTTTTTTTTTTTTTATGTATGTACACCGATTATTCCGGAACGGCTGCACCGATTTGAGTGAAATTTTTTACGTTATGTAAAGGAAGTTGCTGCGGTGGTCCCATATTTTTTTGGACAAAATTGGTGCAGTAAAATCCAAGATGGCGCTTACAATATGGCGGCCAAAAAAATTAATTTAGTCCGATTTTCTCCAAAATTGGTATGGAGGAATTTTCGGTGTTGTACCCAACGAATCTGAAATTATTTTTAAAAAATTCAAAATGGCGGATCCAATATGGCGGACACAAATTTTTTATTTAGTCAGATTTTCTCCAAAATTGGTATGGGGGAGTTTTCGGAGTCGCATATGACGAATCCAAAATAATTTTTAAAAAATTCAATATGGCGGATCCAATATGGCGGACGAAAACATCAATTTGGCCCGATTTTCTCCAAAATTGGTACGGGGGAGTTCTCGGAGTCGCATATGACGAATCCAAAATAATTTTTAAAAAATTCAATATGGCGGATCCAATATGGCCGACAAAAAAAATCAATTTTGTCCGATTTTCTCCAAAATTGGTACGAGGGAGTTTTCGAGGTCGCATATGACGAATCTAAAATAATTTTCAAAAAATTCAATATGGCGGATCCAATATGGTCGACAAAAAAAATTTATTTAGTCCGATTTTCTCCAAAATTGGTATGGGGGAGTTTTCGAGGTGCCAGATAATGAATCTGATATTATTTTTAAAAAATTCAATATGGCGGATCCAATATGGCGGACGAAAAAATCAATTTTGTCCGATTTTCTCCAAAATTGGTATGGGGAAGTTTTCGGGGCCTCACATAAAGAATCTGAAATTATTTAAAAAAAAATCAATATGGCGGATTCAATATGGCGACCAAAAAAAAATCAATTTTGTCCGATTTTCACCAAAATTGGTACGGGAGAGTTTTCGGGGTCACACATGACGAATCAAAAATTTTTTTAAAAAAATTCAATATGGCGTATCTAATATGGTGGATAAAAAATTAATTTATTTTCTTTAAATATCGATATTGGAAGGTTTTGGGGCCTATATTACCAATCTAAAATTAATTTGAAATTTAAGATAGTGGATTTTCTATGACAGACTAAATATTCGTTTGACCCAATTTGATTGGTATTTGGAAAACTCTAAGAACTAAAGAATTTTTAGTGGTTCATTTTCGGGTGATTTACAACTTTGGATAAAATTTGTACTTTTTTGCCACTTTGGACTCATTGCGAAGTACACTAATTTCAATTAATACTTAGTTCAAATAATTTATGAATATCATAATGAATTCTAAAACTAAAAATAGAAAAATAAAATTTTTATAAAAAATTGAACCGACTTCTAAATGAGCGCTAAAAAGTGAAAAATAACCATAAATTTTTATATGAAATTGAACTTTTTGAAGTCGGCGCCAAAATATTTGTAAATGAAATAAATAACTACTAATATATACAAATTATGGTAAGAAAGCAATTACAAATAAAGTATTTTTAATCTATTTATGCAAATCACATTTTGTCAGGTATTAGTTTGGCGCCGACTTCAAAAAGTTCAATTTCATATAAAAATGTATGGTTATTTTTCACTTTTTAGCGCTCATTTAGAAGTCGGTTCAATTTTTTATAAAAATTTTATTATTGCCAAAAAAATTAAGTTACGTCCTTCTTAAAAAACTCCCATGCAACAATATCAGTTGTTTATATTACGACAATACATCATAGATATTATTTGAAATTGTAGCAATAAAAAAAGTGCAAGAAAATTTAAAGTTTAAAGTAAAAATAAGTCCCTAAAAGCTTGTAAAAGTGCTATTTTTAACATTGTACAATATATTGTTGTTTCTAAGATTGTGATTGTAAAGCAATCTAAAAATTAATTCGGGAATCCATCTGTTTATCAGCAACAGTTGGCTTGTTTGCCACTTTATATTGCTTTATCTTGACTCGAGTGAAACTGCTTATATGCGGCTGCCAGATATAATAACATTCGCCAGGGCATCGACTATTCAAAATTGCCTCATTTTTCTTTTTATGTCTGGAGGTAAAGTCATTATTTTATCATAAGAGATTCCGAAGATGAGTAGTAAAATGTCAATATAATAGATATTTATGGAAGTTGGAGTAATATTATTATAAGAAACACATAATATGAGGCTGAGTTCTATATAGATTATAAATATATTCCTCTTTTCTGTATAAATAGAATCATAAATCACAGACATAATTAAATATGTCTTTAGTTTCTTTCTTTTGCTGTTCCTCTGATACAATAAAAGGGGTGGTTATTGAATATATTTACATCACTCCATGTAGGTTTAACATATCAAACGAATGTAACAAAAAGAGAATGCATAGATCATATATTTGATCCTATTATCTTTTCTTTATTTGATGACGCTGTTCGCTTGTTAACTTTTTTGCATGATTTATCATATTGTACTAGGATTTCTTTTAAAATTTATAAGGTAAATTTTAGCTGCAGCCCTGCTATGTATTAAGCATCGGTTTTAGTCAGAATATCGCAGTGAAATTACGCTACACACCGTTAGTACTTGGATGGGTGACCGCTTGGGAACACTGAGTGTTGTAGCCGACAGTCGGTGGACACGAAAACTGACAAAGAGTGAAAACTTGGGGTTGGTTGAGTGTCGAGAACCATGATTCGGAACCAACGTTACACTATAGATCCCGTCACTAAAAAATCCTATAGGTTGTTGTGATGTTAATTAATAACTATTACTACCAAACGAATTTTTAAGGTATATTTTATTAAAACTTGTGTGTTCTTCCGAAATATTTGGGCGATTCTAATCACTACAGATTTATAAAATTTTATACCAATTACGTCAGAAGAACTTACTCGGAGAGGACATAAGATACTGCGTAATTACTATTATCATTCTGAAGGTTTCTACGTAGTCAGAAGTCTGCTAACAATAAATTTCAAAATTACATCATTTTGAGCCTAACTCCGCCGGGCTATATTTTAAATGGCTTTAATTTCAAAACATAAATTTCAGTCTGAATCAGAAAACAGAAAATGTTAACTATATTTACTTTATCTTGTTAAGAGAATTACAATACGCTCCAAGACAAATAGTACAAAACTGGTAAATGCCAGTGCTTGGTAAGTATATAGTTCATTTATAGTACAAACGTTAACAATTCACGAACTTTGGCAACTTATTTCAGGTAGTTTTCGCTATACAGCTTCCGAAATTGGTGAGGGATTTATTTTTCCAGCACAGTCGATTAAGTTTTGATTTTTTTTTCATTATAAATGTTTCAATTTTACATAAAAAAATATGACATTTAATTTTTCACTTATTGGATATTTAATTTCATGCTCACTGGAAGCTATAGAAGCCGCTACCAGTTAATCTTCGATTATTTGAAACTTCTGTAATATTAAAGATTCAATTAGATTGCGGAAAAACATAATCCAGTTTTTAGAAAATGTAGATAAATAAATCTTTTTTTCAAAAAAAATAAAATGATAATTGATTTTCACTTTATTTTTATGGTAATCATGTATTGCAATTAGAAAACCGGCTGTAATAAGGATTAAGTTTCAAGGACAAAACAGGGGGAGACTGAAGGAGATACCAGACCTAAAAATTTCGACTTATTGCAAAAAATTGAGCTTTGCCTCAACTGTACTAATTTTTTTAAAAATCTTTATACAACTTATGTTTAATATTTTGAGCTAAAAAACTGCAAAACAAATTCCATTCTTCTGGAATCAGTTAACCAAATTTAAAATTTAAATATAAAATGATCAGAGGTTCCGTGTTTTGGGGAGAAAACAGGTTTAGCAACCGAAGCACTCAACAGGACTGTGCAGTTCTTTATAAACAGGGTGTTTCCAAATAAGTGCGAGAAATTTTAAAGAGTTATTCTTGAGCTAATTTTAAGCATAAAAGTTAATGTAACGTAAGCAATTCCACAGTATTTCAAATTTTAAAAGAACACCAATTGTATCTCTATTATATCCAGCGAATGCAGCCGCTTTTACCACGAATCTCTTTGTCGCGTATAGTTTTTGCCAGTGGCTACTTCAAATAATCGCCCAATCTTCTTTTTTTTTATCTCGTATTATGTTTACTGATGAGGCAAGCATTTCAACGGAATCCATTAGAAGGGGCTCTTCTTTTTCATCTTCATCTTTTTCTTTCTTTGTTTTTTTCTTTTACTGAGATCCTTTTTCTCCTACTTTTCATCATTTACGGGGGAACCTGGAGTAATCGCTATAAAGCTCAAGATAAGCTAATTGAATATTTGACTTTACTCATTAATAATTTAACTTATTTCTGATTTATTTATTTATTTTTGTATGAGATAGTATAATGTAATGATACCACGTAAACATGATCACATTTACATCTGCGGTAATACTTATAGCTGAAATGTATAAACACTCATAACACCATAAATCACTAGCTTTTAATATCTATGTTCTTGGGTGTAAATATTATTAACACACACCTCTTACTAGCATATTTATTGTTTGCCTACAACCCCAACTCTTCACCGTCTCGTTTGTTAATTTGTACTTTTAAATTTTTGGTGATCATTAAATGTTTAATGTCACTTACTTCTTTTATTTACTTATCTAATTTCTTGAGCCTTTGGGTGTAGCGCAAACACATTCTTCAACTTGGCAAAGTTCAGAGAATGGCTTGTGTGGGAATACTGAGTGCGATGAAGATTGCTCCCACCAGGGCTCTGTAAGTCCTGGTGAACCTGCCTCCTCTTCACTTATAAATAGGTCCCGAAGACTGTTTATCGTCCAAGTTGCCTGGGACCTCTTGGAATTGGAACGGGCGGCGACTCAGGTGTTTAGGAAAGCGCGGTGGAGAGGTGTCCATCACTCCCTATGCGGACAGACTACACGATATTTTTCTGCCAAGTAGAGAGAATTGGGAGAGAGAACAAAATCTTCTGAAAAATGGATCCTGGTGGTATACTGATGGATCTCGACAAAATAAAAGAACTGGAGCCGAAGTATTCGGCGAGAGCACAGGAGTCAGAGAGTACTACCCTCTCGGACAATGTACGACAATTTTCACAGCGGAAATTTATGCTATTCTGCAGTGTGCCCATCTCTGTGAGGGGGACATAGACAGGAATAGGGTAATAAATATTTGCTCAGACAGTAAAGCTACGATATTGGCACTGAAGTCCAGTGTCATGACTTCGCGACTGGTGTCTGAGTTCAAGGATGTACTAAATGGTATGACAAGGAAAGGTTGCATAGTCAGAGTCGTATGGGTTCCGGGTCAATCGAGCATACGCGGGAATGAGGAAGCAGTAGGTCTGGCAAAGTTGGGTTCGGCGACTGAACCATATGGACCCTAACCAATATTACATGTCCCAATTGTTATTGGCAAAAGGGAATTAAAATCGTTGCTGGAAAGCAAATTTATTGAATCGTGTAGAGGAGCTCCTGGAATGAGATGTGCTAACTGGACCTAGTGCATGGCGTACTAAGGAGCTTCTCTCCTTAGGAAGGAAAGAGCTGCGAATTGTGGTGGGATTCTTACCTCAGGGGTCATCTTCATAGAATTGGTGTCGAAGGCAACCCGACATGCAGATAGTATTCGGAGGAGGATGAAACTGTTGACCATGTTCTCAGAGAGTGCCCAGCACTCAACGGACTGAGATAGAGATATTTCGGAGATACAGTTTTGTTACCGGAAGCAGTTAGGCAAGTTCAACTAACGAGGCTGCTTGAATTCGCAAAGGCGATCGGCCTCGAATAACCTGCAGATATGGTAGGATGTAAGGGGCCCAATTGAGGCCTAGGCATCGATGATTTAGTATCACCACCCCTTTTTCATTCATTCATTCATTCATATCCATTCTCTTTGTGAAGTGGAAACTATGAAATGGTACCGCGACTACCGTTGGCAGCTTGCAACTAAGTTGATTAACAGCTGCTAGCGCCCTAATCAAAATAACCTTCTCCCCTGAACAATTGCGTGATTTGCTTACGTTTCCTGTAGGGCCACTTAGTTGTTTAATACCTTCTAATTGACCCTTTTGTTTCAAGCAGATGAAGAATGTGGCAAATTTTGGCTTGTAAAAGTACCCTATCTCCCTTATTTTTCTAAAATTTGAAACAATATTTTAATAAACTTTTATAATATGAAAATATCAACAGTTTAAAAATATTTACAATTATAGACCGTGTTTCATGACAGGGTGGCGCTAAAAAAATTGATTGATTTCCCTAACGATCCATATGATAGCACATTTGATTTTGAATTTTATTGTGATGTTGCCATCTTTGTCAGAAAAACTCAACAAATTTTGGAAAAACATGGTTCTCTATGATCTACTATAATTTTAAATCTACAATTATAGTACACAAAATTGACTTCAAGAAATATATATCAAAAGATATAATATAGCACCTAAGGAATTATCTTATACAGGATGATAGTCAAAATTTTCCCATTTGACGAAATGTAAATTAATTTTTCTTTGATTTTCTAAATGAAACACCCTGTACATAACTACTTTATTATGTACAGTTATAGTTTTTCTATAACTTTTTTGGAGTTGTTCTAAATCTATAATCGCTAGTTTTCTGATACATTAATTTCTATTAATTATATACAAAAATGCTTTAAGCTATTGATAGCTAGTTAGCCATAAGCATGAAACGAAAAAGTAAACATTTACAGCCAGATTCACTAAGAAGATTTAAGACTTAAACCCGATCTAGTTGCCATGAAACTTAAATAATATAGTTGACCAATCTTATTTTGCTTACGATGTTGACATAATTTATATCACATGTGTCAACAAATAAACGATTATTTAGTGTCGTAGTAATGCCCCTGATGTTAAGGGCATATAACTAACGAACTATTTGCGACCACCTAAAATGTACGGAAGTTTCGTCCCGATACCGGTGGTGGACTCATCAGTAGAATCCACCTGTATCTTTCCCAGACATCCTTGTACTTTCCACAAACTTGAACCTCTATTTAAGTCCAGTTTTGCCGGAAAGCGGTGGTAAGATGTTAAGTCCCACAACAATAGGAAGATTAAGGATAAGAACCTGGCAATAAAGCCTTGAAATATATAAGGGAAATAGTTGTGTTCCGAAAATAGTTAAAGTTCTCCAGTTTTGCTGGTTCAGTAATAAAATAAAATGATTTTCTTATGCTTGCATTTTTTTGATTTAAAATTTGTCCGTTTGTTGTTGCTCTTGTCAATTTAAGCCATCTGGGACCCATTTAGGATGGTTTTAAATTTAAACCGTGTAAGTGAATCCGGCTGTAAATGTCGTAAAAATATTTATCGTTTATCTGTCAATAATAAAGAGTATTGTTTTGACTTGTTTTATAAAAAATACAATTTGAGAGTTTAAATTTTAAATAATGAATGTTTCCCATGCCGAGATGTTTGCTATGATTTTTGTTTTGGGAGCTAGTGACAAGAATCCTCTATTAGCGAAAAGATTGTATCAACAGCGATTTCCCGAGAGATGTCAGCCTGAAAAAAGGACATTTGAAAATCCTATTGAGCGTTTTTGAAGAACTGTGAAAGTAACACACAGCTAAAATACTCGAAAAAAACGTGCTCTTTCTGAACAAAATCAATTAAATGTACTTTCAACAGTCACAGAAAATCCTCATATTGGAAGTGCTCGCTTTCTCGACAGGCTGATATTGAATGAAAGGCGATTCAACAAATACTTAAGGCCCATAAAATGCACCCTTATCACATTCAGTTATTTTAAGATCGGAGTCTTGTCTGTGGGCTCAAAACCGAATCAATAAATAAAGAAATTGTGTGCGATCTGTTTAGTTTCCTGGGAATATATAGTATATCCTGTCTCCTGATGATGTTGGAATAAAGCTGATGTAGTTTGCTTATTTTTTATATTATTTATATGTTCCTGAACTCTGGTAGAAATTCTTCTGTTTGTTTGGCCTATGTATTCTTTTTCAGTCTCTACATGGGGTACTGTACACTCCCTGATTTTCCAGTGGAATTTTGTCTTTGAAACAGCTCAATAATTTGTGTATTGTTGTTTGTGGCTTGTAAATTGTGCGTATGTCATGCTTCCTAAGAATTCTTCCAATTACGTCTATTACACCTTTTATGTATGGCCGTGTGGTTTTTGTTTTGGATTTGTCATCTTCTTATTTTTTCTCTGCTATTGCTTTGTGTTCTGTTTTATGGCCTTTTTGATACTGTATTCTTTGTAGTTGTTTTGTTTTAGAGCTGTTGTAATATTGTTGAGTTCTTTTTGACGGTTCGTGGGTTTAGTTAGTGGTAAAGATCTGGAAATCAGTGTATTGGCTACCGATTGCAACTGTGATGGATGGTGGTGTGATTTGGCAACGGAAGCCCTGACCGAAACCATCCCTCTGGAAACGTTACGTGGATGACATCTTCATCAGGTGGCCACACGGTAGATCTAACCTAGATACATTCTTAGATAAAATAAACAGCCTTCATCACCACATTCTGTTTACATAAGAGGTCGAAGTTAACAAGCAGCTACCTTTCATTCACCTTCTAATAACCAGAAACGACAACCTAAGAATCGATTATATGATCTACAGATAACCCACACACACACAAACAGACACCTCAATGCCGAATCACACCATCATCCATCACAGTTGCAATCTGGTGAGATGAGAAAGTTTCTCATTATTCCTGTGACATTATGACGTCGAATTATTTTAATGAATTGCCGTTGTTCTTCTTCACGCCGTTAAAGGAGAAAGATGTGCAATTTATTTCCTATAACTTCCACCCTGGTTCTCTCTACATTTGCATTTCGAACTTCTGATAGTCTTGTCAGAATTTGCAGGATTAAACTATTGTTTTAACGGTCTGAAAGAGAAAAATCGTAAATTCTTAAATTATCTGTAAAGTTATCGCAATTATTTTTTTTTACTAATGGTGAATAGAATATATTTTTATTCTTGGTGTAAAATTCGTCCTAGACGAGATTGTTTTATAAAATAATGCTCTCTTACAGTTGTCCCAAAAACATAAAATCGGTACTTGGTATAAACTTAACCAAAAAAAAAAATAAATAAATATTTCACTGTGTTTGGCGCGATCGCGGGGGTTATTTTACATATCACACTGGTTGTTTTTAAATAGCAAAAGTGACATACATTGACGATGCATCTCATTTCATTTTAGCCTAGTTTTCATCCTTCCAAAACTGGATATAGGCCTTCCCTATCTGTTTCCAAATCTCTCTATTCTGGGCTCTTCTTTGCCACATCAAGCCGGCATGTCTGACTATGTCATCCTTCCGTCTCATCTGTGGCCTGCCTCTGGATCTTTTTCCTACATATAGGCGCCATTTTCCAATTTTTGAATTCCAACGGTTGTCTTTTATTCGTTCGTTATGGCCTGCCCATTTCCATTTTAGTAATACTGCTCTTTCTATAGCGTCAACTACGTTGGTTTTTCTTCTTATCCACTCATTTCGTTTTTTTATCTCTGAGTGATATTCCTAACATGTGTCGTTCCATAGCCCTTTGAGTTTTACGGATTCTGTCCATATTTGATTTTGTTCTTAAGTATAAGGGAATTTTCTGATTTTTCAAAACATAGGAGAGTTTTCCGAACGCCGTCCATCCCAATCGAGTTCTTCGTGTTATTTCGGCTGTCTGGTTGTCCTTACTCGCTCTTATGGCCTGGCCTAAGTATATATATTCATTCACCTGTTCTATTTCGGTTGCATTTACTGTTATAACTTGTTGTTGGTCTGAGTTTGACATTACTTTTGTTTTTCTGAGATTCATCTTTAATCCTCGTTGGAGCGATGTTTCATGGAGGTCGTTTATCATTGACTGCAGCTCTTCCCAGTCGGATGCGATCAAGAGTATATCATCTGCATATCTCAGATGATTTAGGAATCTACCATTAATGTTTATCCCTTTATTTTCTCAATTTAATGATTTGAACAAGTCTTCCAGGGCCATTGTAAATAATTTGGGCGAGAGTTTATCTCCCTGCCTTACTCTTCTATTGATTGGGATGCGGTTCATCTTTAGCTCGTCATCAAGTTGTACTGTCATCGTTGCGTCTAGATAGACATTATGCAATAGATTTTTGTTTCTCGAGTCTATTCTGCTATTTACCAAAGCTTCTTCAACAGCCCATAGTTCTACGCAGTCGAAAGCCTTCTCCTAGTCAACAAAGGCCATGTACAGAAGCAGATTATACTCGTTGGTTTTTTCTATTAATATTTATAGTATATGCAGGTGGTCGCATGTTTCATATCCCGTTCTGAATCCTGCTTGTTCAACAGGTTGATATGTGTCGAATTTGTTCATCAGTCTGCTAGTTATGATTTTCATGAAGGTTTTGTATAATTGGGAGAGAAGGGATATAGGCCTATAATTGTCCAGAGTCGACGAAAAAAAAAAAGGCGATCAGGTGCGTCTCAAACAAGTCTAAATATGCATTAACGGTGAGACTCAAGCCAAACGCACTGTTACGCGCATATCGTTAAAAAATACCAATAGAGTATTTTTCGTAAATATTACTAACTGCATTTGGGCCCATTTTGAGTAACGGGAATATTGTATCAAGGGGCATTTTCTCGAAAATGCAAAATAAAACTTAATATTATCGCCTGATAACACGATAATTTTTCATCATAGCCCTCGTATAACTCTTTAAGGAAAAAAAGAGTAGAACAACTTAAAACAAGGTAAAAGGCAAATAGAAAAGACTTCTAAAGTGATAAGTGCTCAGCAAGCACAAGGTTTAATTTTAAGTAAATAGGTCAAATGCTAATTATGAAAGTGTTTACTTTATTAAGAAAGTTTGGAGTTTAAGTACTTCTGTAAAGAGTTTGTGCTTCTCGATATTGTAAAATATTACGATTTATTAAAGAAAATTTTAATTTATTAAAATAATTTTGTCCTCAAGTTTTTTATAAGGTGATGCAGAGGGAGTTGGTGCGGTCCAAATTTTGAAATGGATTTTAAGCTAACTTCCCGATGAGTTAAAGGCTTAAGACTTTCATCATAGGTCATAACGTAATGTCAATGCAATATTTTCTTGATTTCTTGTCCGTCTGTCTGCGTGTTTGTCTGTTTGCTACAAATTTTGAAATCGATTTTGCACTAACTTTTCGATTAATTAGAGATTTGTACCTTGAAACATAGCTCAGAACTGAAAGACAATGCAATGTTAATTCGGTTTCTTCTCTGTTTGTTTGTTTATTTCTCTGTTCGGTCGTAGTATATATTCCTAACCTACATATTGTCCTAAAAATTTGTGAGTGTGAATTTTTAATAAACTCTGCTATATCAGTCCCATCATTCAAGAGATGAGAAAGGAGGAGGAGGAGGAGCAACAATCTAATAAAAAACCTGGATTCATCTGGCCTAGACGATAATACCTAGTAAGGGCTCCTATCTAGAGAACAAACGAAGATGTTTCCTTGCATTTAGGTGTTGGATCATCAAAAGCCAGAGAAAGAAAACATGTACAAAGAATAACCTGGGCCTCCAGGTTGAAGGTAAAAGTGTTAGGTTAGCGATTTAACATCTGAAAAAATCTTAGATTGCTGAAAATTCTATACTTCGCCTCGGAGCACCGAACGGATCAACTGGAAAAAGACAAATTAAGGAAAAGGTTTATTAATTGTGGAACATAGAATGAACAGAGCAGTTGAAATAAAATGGATAAAATTTTAAAAGTTGGAAAATTTTAATATATATATATATATATATATATATATATATATATATATATATATATATATATATTTATATTTATATATATATATATATATATATATATATATATATATATATATATATAACAGCCATAACTGAAACAAAGAAAAATGGATTCGGATTGGAAACATTGGGAAAGTATATGCATCTACTTAGTAGACTTTCCAAGGATTCTCGTGGAAAGAGATGAATTGAAATATTAATACACAAAAGAGTTTGAGAAATGTGTTACAAACTAGAAGGCAATTAATGAAAATATAATAAAGATTAATGTGATGATATATGATAAGAGATTAAGATTTTTTGGCGTATATCCTCCATCGGATGATAAACCTGTATCAATAAAATTTTCTTTGAAAAACTCAATGAACCAACACAGGAAATTGGAAGTACTAGAGAACTAGTTTTGTTGGGAGACCTAAATAGTAGAATAGGTCGTAAAACTCGTGATCAACTGGTAGGATTATTTGAAGAAACAATAACAAATAACAACGGTGAACGACTAATGAATGAATGAATGAAAAAGGGGTAGTGATACTAGATCATCGACGCCTAGGCCTCCATTTGGCTCTTTAGATCCCACCATATCTGTAGGTTATTCGAGGTTGATCGCCTCGTTAGTTGAACTTGCCTAACTGCTTCTGGTAACAAAACTGTATCTCCGAAATATCTCTGTCGTAGTCCGTTGAGTGCTGGGCACTCTCTGAGAACATGGTCAACAGTTTCATCCTCCTCCAAATACTATTTGCATGTCGGGTTGCCTTCGACACCAATTCTATGAAGATGACCCCACAATTCGCAGCTTTTTCCTTCCTAAGGAGAGAAGCTCCTTAGTACGCCATGCACTAGGCCAAGTTATATGTTCCTTAGCACACTTTATTCCAGGAGCTCCTCTACACGACTCAATAAATTTGCTTTCCAGCAACGATTTTAATACCCTTTTGCCAATAGCAACTCTCTAAGAACATGGTCAACAGTTTCATCCTTCTCCAAACACCATCTGCATGTCGGGTCGCCTTCGACACCGATTCTATGAAGATGGCCCCTGAGGTGACAATGTCCTGTCAACAATCCCACTACAATTCGCAGCTCTTTCCTTCCTAAGGGGAGAAGTTCCTTAGTACGCCGTGCACTAGGCCCAGTTATATGTCCCTAAGCACACCTCATTCCAGGAACTCCCCTCCACGATTCAATAAATTTGCTTTCCAGCAACGATGTGTAAAAAAAGAACCATACTAATTAATCAAGATAGATACTTACAACCCTATCAATTTGAAATAAAAAAATACAATAGAAATTAAGTAAAAATAATTTTTATTGATTATAATTAATTATAATTTTATTAATTAATAACACAGATTATCTTTAGGTCAATATTATTGTTATTCTAATCTTTCAACTAGTTCTACTTTATTTCCGTTTTGAGGACAACCATGGCACTTTAACCACCGTCGTAATTGAATACAGTTGTGGGCTCCTGCGGTGAGATGCACTAATGAAGCACCATCAATTAATTTTTCATCTAATTGCACTGGTAATAAGAGTAGCAATCTATGTTCTCCGGCCATATTCATAAAAAGTGCCCGAAACTTTTATTTTCTCGCCTTTTAAACATGGTGGATGCGCTTGCGCTACACTTGTCGTAAAAAGGTCTATTGGGTTTCTCACCACAAGGAATTCCCAATCATCAAATCATATTCAAAATTTTTAAATCACACTTTTCTCTCTAATATCAAAATTTTTAATATGCTTTTGATATTAACTTTTAATGTAGGATTTATTATTTTAACACCCCATATAGTTCTACAAATTAGAATCCTTTAATAATTTTGACCTGAGTCAAAAGAAATGTCTCTGATTTTACACCGTGCTGACGAAAAATAGGCATAAAACTTTACAAATCCTTTTGAGTAAAAATATTTTCGTTTGGCAAATAAATGTCACAGTCAAATAAATCAGAACAATTTAGAAAGCCGTCGGGCGAAAACAACTTTAAACAAGTTTTCCAAGTTTCTCAGTACGTTTGAAACTTCCCTAGTTAGCAGTCGACTTGTTTACTTAGAATTGAAATCCATACTTGCTGAGCACTCAACGTTTTTTCCGCTTCATACCGCTTGTCCTGCAACTTATTTCATGCCAGACTGAATAATGACTTACATTATTGTGTAAACATTGACAATTTTTAATTAAATTGTTTATTTAAATCAAAAGGTATACAGTAAAATCGTAAAGTTTATCAAAGAAATACTGGAACGCTGCAGAAAGAAAAACATTTTTTTTTATAAAAACAGGGTTATTTACTCTACGCGATTTATATAACAATGGTAAAAACATATTGACGAGAAAACAGAAGCAAAATATTTATAGTAGATGTTCGAAATGTCCGCATGGACCACATAATAGAGGACATCAGACCGAAACGCGGATACCAGTTGGGCGGACACAATATCAATATAATATGCTACGCGGATGATGCGGTCCTACTCGCAGATAACGAAGACGACCTTCAGAGATTGACACACCTATTTAACGTATCAACTAAGAAGTACAATATGCAGATATCAATGAATAAAACAAAGTGTATGGTAATTTCCAAGGAACCAAGAAGATGTAAGCTACAGATAGAAAATGCCATAATTGAACAAGTCATGAACTTTAAATACCTAGGCATTGACACAACAAGCTGTCGTAACCTTACTGGAGAAGTACTGTCACAAAATACAAGAGCCCTACAAATGGCAGGATGCTTAAGAGATGTTTTATTTCGAAACAGATACATGAGAATAGAGGGAAAAACAAAAATATATAAGACCATGATACGACCAATTCTAACTTAAACCACGGAAACAAGAGCAGACACTAAGAAGACAAAGCAGAAAATGAGAACCACCGAAATGAAAGTACTGAGATCAATGCTGAACGTGTCAATCAGAGATAGGCTGACAAATACCTCAATCAGAGAAAAATGTAATGTGCAGGACGTGGTCAAATGGACAAAAGAAAGAAAAAGAGGTTGGAAAGAACACGTTGAGAGAATGAGTGAAGAGAGACTAGCCAAAGTTTGTATGTATGGACGACCAAGAGGAAGAAGATTACCAGGACAACCACCAAAGAGATGGGCCCAGAGCTGGTTCTCTTCATCAGCAGAATAAGGCGGGTGTAGATGGAATGACAAACAGGGATATCCCTAGTCAACGTAGAAGAAGAAGTTCAAAATGTCGACCATCTATTTCCAAACACTTACGTATTCTTTTTTCGAAACCACTGCCAACTCCGGACATTTACGGGGTTACAGTTTAAAAAGCGTCTCTTCAAATTCTCATTGAAAATATAATTCTATAATTTTATTGTGCTCCCAATACTTTTTAAGAGGTAGATTTGTAAATACTTTTAATGAAAATTTGTAAGATAAACTTTCGTTTACTAGTGTATAAAACGTCAAAAATCTTACGTGCTCCAACATTCCCTTCGATAAATATTGCTTAGGAACCTTAACATAGAACCTACCCGACAAGCACTTGACCAGGTTTTTATACTTAACACGAATATTTTATAGTTATGGTGTCACAAAAAATAAATTAATATTGTTAAGCTCGGCTGTAAACAAATAGTCCAGTAGATAGTTTGGTGGTCAATTTCTATGGAGAAACAGATATCTTAAACCAAATTCTAAGGTCATCAGACAGCACAAAAAAATCCTTTCATCAGTGGCATTCCGATATTACTTGGAATTTTCAAAATATTGTACAATTCTACAAATAAACAAGAGTTTTTATAATACAAAATATGCTTGGAAAGTACATTGCTTCTCAAAATATATTTAATTTATTTATTTTTGAATGTCAAATATGTTAAATATTTACAATTTTTACACAAATATTAATATTGTCATTATTCAAAGACTTTCTGGAAATTTAAGTTAAAATAATATTTGGACAGCTCTACATACTTTAAATTTATGAATTAGGGTAAGCAGATATCTTGGCAAAATATTTGAATTGTTAATTAAAATTATAGGGATAATTAAAATTTCTAAAAGAGCAATGTAAGTGGTTTAAAAACATATCAGAGAAAGTGTGCAGTTAAGCTACTAAAACATGCATAACTTCAAAAAAGGCGTTGAATTCGAGTATTTTTTAATAATAATGTATTACCCATAATTTTTGATGGGTGTGAGATATTTTTAAGAAACTTTCAGGATATTCTAATAGTTTCTCGATGGTAGTTTTATAAAAATATTTCCGAAATATGTTTATTGGAAAGGGTATGAAAACGGAAAAAAAATTATGCTAACGAAATTTTTAAAATTTTTAACATAATTGACTATTAGGATAAATGCGGGGGAGTTGCCGCATCATTTAAAAAAATTGCGTATTTTTTTTTTAAATATTTTATTGACTCTAATATTAGCAATAAGTAAACAATAACAGTTTTCTCTCCAAATATGAAAAATAAGTCTCTAAACTCTTATACAGAAAATTTAAAATTTTAAACAAACACCTGCTAAGAGGCATATCTCCGTTACCCTGAGGACGACTAATTAAAAAGACATGCCGCACAAAATTGGAGATGTCGCACATCCTTAAACCTAATTTTTAACCGACTTCTAAAAGAAGAAGGTTCTCAATTCATCGACTATGTATGTTTTTTATGTATCTACACCGATTACTCCGGAACGAAGAAACCGATTTGAATGAAATTTCTTAGGTTATGTTCAGGAAGTTGCTGCAGGGGTCCCATACTTTTTTGGATGAAATTAATGTAGTAGAATCCAAGATAGCGCTGAAAATATTGGCGGCCAAAAAAATTAATTTTGTCCAATTTTCTCCAAAATTGGTACGAGGGAATTTTCGGGGTCGTACACAATGAATCTGAAATTATTTTTACAAAATTCAATACGGCGGAAAAAAAAATCAATTTTGTTCGATTTTCTTCAAAATTGGTGTGGGGGAGTTTACGGGGTTACACATGACGAATCTAAAATTATTTTTAAAAAATTCAGGCAGATCCAATATGGTGGAGGAAAAAATCAATTTTGTCCGATTTTCTCCAAAATTGGTATGGGGGAGTATGCGGGTCGCAGATACCAAATCTGGATTTATTATTAAAAAATTCAATATGGCGTATCTAACATGGCGGATAAAAAATTAATTTTGTCCGATACGGGGGAGTGTTTGGGATCGCATATTACGAATTTGACATTATTTAACAAAAAATAAATATGGCCGATCCAATTTAGCGGATTAAAGATTCTACATCTCTCGATTTTGTCTAAAATCAGTATTGGGGGATTTTTGGATTTTTGTTAGTGTTAGTTACGACTTTAAAATATTTTTTGAAAACTTTAATCTGGCAGAGTCGATGTGGCGTCCTAAACATTTTACATTTTTCGATTTTCTCCAAAACTGTTATAGGGGGTTCTTCAGAGTGTAAATTATTAATTTAATAGTATTTTGTCAGGATTCAATGTGGCGAATATAACGGACTAAAAATTTTACATTTTTCGATTTTTTTCAAATGTGAGACTGAATCGTTTTTGAGGATGTAAATAGTGAATATAACATTATTTTAAGAAAATCTAATATGTTGGAGGCAATATGACGGTTTAGACATTTCAAATTTCTGGATTTCATCCAAAATTGGTACTAGAAGGCTATGAAGAGTTTAGATTTAAATTAGATTAAGACGTTAAAATTATTTTTTTTTAAATTCAATACGACGCATGTCTACTTGCGAACACATGTTGTGAATATTGTTGTACATGTATATATCACATGAACATTTTATACACCACTCCAATCAACTTTTTTCATCGTCTTCGAATACTCAGAAAATTCGACACAAAAATAATTATCGCTGCCAGTGTCCTAACTCTTTATTATTAAAGGTTCACGTCGCTTCCTCTGTTATTTTTAAGGTTAGAGCTGTAGACTTTTTTTTTAATCTAATTTTAACAACGGTTTTCTTTTTCGTTTGTACTATCTTCCGGAGAATTCAGAACTGCTGCACCTTGTTTCAGTCTTTTGCTAAAGGAAATTGTGTAACAGAAATTGGAGAAAATTGGTTCAAATATTTGTTTGGTGTAAATGTGTCTCTATTGGTGGTCTTAGGTATAATCTGGGAAATTGAACTTTCATTTTGATCAGTTAAACTTGAGGCGACTTGTTTGAGAGTTCAGGTGAAGGCGTTTTTGAAAGCTCGTTTGGAATTTCAGCTGCTGACTAAAATATAAAAAAAGACCTGGAATTGTAATTGGATGGAAAAAAATATGCTTTTCTTCTTAATGCTTTATCGATAAAGTGAAATTTCTGCAAAAAAGATTATTCATCCATAGCTCTTATCTAATGGCTGAAGGGCCTGCGTGCAATGATTGGGCAAGCATATGAAGACAAAGTGGTTATAGTCAGCTACTTTCCTAGTCCGTTCTATGTGATTTGTGACCATTTGATATCAGCAGATACCACTAGCTATCTTGCTAGGAATAAATTGTTTCTTTAACTATCGCAGAAATAACTCGGAATTGATAAATGAAGAATTTGTATTCTTATAAACCTTAGATCCTCCAGGCAAACATCCTTATTAAGTATGTGAGATTATTTTTCTAGTAAATCGTGAGTACTCATTTCTTCTTCTATCAGATTAAAAAATTCATTGACATTTTGCCTGCCCTAGAAGATGAAATACCTCTTGCTTTTCTAAGTGATAATTCAGGATTTCTTTCTAAAAGCAAAACCCCGTATTTCTGTTTGTTTGAAAAATTTGTGTTGTATGTTAATCTTTTCGGTAAATTGATAAGCAACAGTAGATCTATCTGGAGTAAAGATAGCTGCTGATAATCATTGGATAGGCGTAACTATTCTTTTTTTTTCCATTTGCTTTATCAAGAACACCTGCAAAAAACAATACTTGACATTATCGCTAAACTAAAAATATTTAACTGCATATTCTTTTTAAATAAAACTTGCTTTCCAGTCCAAGACCTCCTATTTCCATTTTCCTCGATTGTATTCTATACTACAATGCTCGAGGTGGTATGTTATATCGCCTAAGCACCTCTCTTTTACCTATTATTCCATCCTTAACTTTTGAAAAGCTTCACTAAGTTGTTGTTCTGTACAAGTGCCTCTTTTAGGAGCCTTTACACACCTCTGATATTTGTGAGACATAATAACTCTGCAAATTAAAATAATTCCCCATTTCAATCGATATTTATTACGTTTCTTTCATAGAAATTTTATCTTAATATATGGTGTTCGAAACAAAGAGAAAACATACCGTTGCAAAATGTTCGATAAATCACAAATCGTTTCTTTAAACTTACGAAATAAAATATTAAGATGCATTTGTCTATATCGTATAATATTATCTGTAGCATCCTCTGTTGCATGTGAGCAAAATGGCAAAGGATGTGACATTTCTTCAACTACGGCAAGTCTTCTGCACTTACCCTATATAACTCTTGATAGGCATGAAATATTTTGACATTTTCAGAATATTGTAAAGAGTTCTATAGGATGATCCCATAATAATGTTCCCAGATAGAATTGAAATTTGAAGAAATTATGATTGTTGGTTAGCAAAAAATGTTTATGATTTCATTTACATGCAACTATTGTGAGTTATTTTGATGTGGTGTTTAGTTTAACGTAAAGAGTACTACCAAGGGGATTTTGCATTTTTCTTCGGTAGGTTAACGCAAGGGGGATAAAAATTAATAAAGAAATTGTTGATGAGTGTTCATTAGCGCTTAATTTGTGACTTAAGGGGCATGTTTTTTATTCTGTTTCTAAAATATTGTAAGAGATACCTACAAAAACGGTCCGGTAAAAAATTTTTACCGTCAATTTATTGCAGAGAGATTGAGAAATGAAAAAGCCAAAAGCAAAATTGTTGGTTTGCAAACTTTATTTATTCTTTTAGCCGTTGCCTTCTTTATATTATTCCGTTTTCACTTTAAAAATTTTTCGTCCATTCGTGTAGCCTTATTAGAATAACTTATTTTAAAGAAAAATTAAAATTAATAACCGACGTCGTACCTAAGAGTCTTCTGCTTAAAATCAAAAGATTAGGTCTCAGCGTATACCTGTATATGGCGATATAAAAGGAAGTACTATTTGGGACCGCCTGAATCGTCCGGTAGTTTATGAGAAACGCAGAGGACATCATCTAGGGTATGACAACATACAAAAGATCCTTCCCAGAACTACATCATTATAATATCTGAGTATATCTGGGATGAGTAAGTGTTCTCTGAAAGGAGTGCAAAATCCGTTTTGCTAAATATATAGAATAAATTAATCTTTGCACTTGCTTTGCAAAGCGATATACTTGTATAAAAACCAAAAATATAATTTTTAATTATGAATTTCTATTATATTATACTGTGAATACATGTAAATTATTGCTCTTTAGTTTGGAGCAAATGAACCCTAGTATTATTTGAAAAGTAATTTTTTATTTAATTCGTAGTAATAAACTATTACAGAATTTCTATTTTCTTTTACATAATTCTTTACTTATCTTGATTTAAACAATTCAACCGTAATTAATATATCGAATGGCGGAAACGTGGCCCCTCGGAAGTTAATATAATCCAAATAAATATAAATTTGTTCGAAATCGTGCCGATTTCGCAGGTTATTTGTTGGAGAAGTTGGTGCGCCCGTTTCGCCAGTATAATTAGTTCATTTTAATTGCACAGTCGGCAACTTTGGAATCTTCTGCACAAAGCCAGCAAAAAATACATCATAAAATACTCGGGGGAATTTTGGTTTACGGAGTTTCTAATGATATATTACCTGGTAACCTCAGCATAAACTTTGTTAAAACTTGATTGTAGATTTTAGATTGCATTGTGGGTGAAATAACTTTTAATATGCAGAGACCTGGAAGGATTAAAAATTCGAATAAAATTTCGGACCAATGGACTACTTACGAGGGATATTAGAAGAAAATTGTGATAAAACCGATTATGCATTGCCTAGTGTAAAGTGTAACAAGGACAACTTATAAAATTTAATTTCAATTCGTGTATTATGTTCTGCTTTATGAAGTGTTTTGCAGCAAAAAATGAGTTCAAGAAATTGGAACATCATATATTCATAAAATTTCTAATAAAGCAATATAATGTTCCTAAAAATATTCACGAAACAGTGATTCGGTATGTGGAAACGAGGTTATATCACATTTTAAAGTAAAATATTGGTTAAATAATTTTCGATGGGGTCGTGAACCAATTGAAGAATATTGAAAGTGTCTACTGTTTCTAAAACATGAAATATATCTGAACTAAGTGTTCTGAGAATTCTACATGATAAATTAGATGTGAGTATAGTTTTTGCAAGGTGGCTTTCAAGATTATTAATTTTCGAGCAAACCTGGTTAGACTGGAAATTTCTCAATATCATTAAAAATCCTTGGATGCAGATCCTGAATTTTTCCTTAAGCATCAAATTCGGTGTGTAGCATCGGATTTAGTAACAAATTTGGGTAATAAAGCTTTTTTTACTGAAAACCAATAAAAAAAATTATACATTTTTTGACGAATTTGTGTCTGATTTTGAATATTGCTTCATGTCAGTTAAAAAATGTTGTTGATCAATTTAAATTCCTTTATTCCTCATTTATGACCTCCGCTACTGATACGGAGCTACACAAGCAGGCTTCAATTTTGCGAAATAAATACGATGATGATTTATCTGATAATTTTACCACCGAAATTCTTATTTTCTCTTTCCGTGGAAATTAAAAAGAATTATCAACAATAGATGAGCTGGTTGATTTTATGTTTTGCCTAAATCTCACCAGCTTATCAAATTTTATCAATGTGTGTATCGCACTATTAATATTTTAAACTCTTCCTGTAACTTCCGCTTCTGCTAAGCGACCATTTTCCTAACCAAACCTAATTAAGGATTTTTTAAGAAATAGTATTAGTCAGGAACGTTTAAGTAATCTGACTATTCTAAGCATAGAAAATAAATGCGCAAAAGAAATCAACTTTGATAAAGTAATTGACATTTTTGTAAGCACTAACAACCGCAAAAAGTATTTCAAATATATGGTATATTACGTTATCGGATGTCAGTTTTTAGTATATTAGTACGCGCTAGGCCATGTCTACAATGGGTAATTTATTGAGTCTTGGATTGTAATGAGTTCCCGGTTGGCTTGGGCTAATTTTTTCCGATTATTTTTAGTAATATTAACCAAACCAATCGAACCCATTGCCCTAGCATTGCCATCCCAATAAGTTACCCATTTCGGATATGCCGTGGGACATACTAGTATGTCCTGAGTGAAAAACGATATTTCCTGCAACATATGTAATATCCAAGTCAATGTAAGATTAAAGATTGAGAACCTAAGTTGAGAGATTTCGAATTTTTATTAAAAGAAAATAAGGCCTGAATTTTGTATACCTAATATAATGTATTTTTATATGAAATTGAAATTTTTGATATATATATATATATATATATATATATATATATATATATATATGTTATATCGTAGATTTTCACGGATGGTAGAATGAATAGTTTGGTTATTCCGGGTTTCAATCCGTTCGTTCAAAAAATCGTTTTCACGACGTTTCGCCAAAATCTCATTTGACATTTTCAAGTGCGGTTCGTCTCGTTACTCGTTGAGAACTGATATATATATATATATATATATATATATATATATATATATATATATATATATATATATGTGTGTAATCGAAGGTTTTCGGGCATTACGTGTATGTGCTGAGTCCCTCTCAGGACTGTAAGGCAGCTGACGTTTCGGTGAAATCTTATTCACCATTTTCAAAGCTCACTGTATGGCGTCTACGAGCGGACAGTTCGATTACATATCACACCCGTGAGAATATCCGACATAATATATATATATATATATATATATATATATATATATATATATATATATATATATATATATATATATATATATATAAATAGTTAATTATTTCATTTAGAAATAAATTGTAGCCGACTTTAAAAATTTCAATTTCATATAAAAATGTATAGTTATTTTTTACTTTTTAACGCACTTCTAGAAGTCGGTTCAATTTTTTTTTAATTATATTTTTCAGTTTTTAGTTTTGAATTCATTATAATATCCATAAATTATTTGAACTAAGTACTAATCGAGATTAGTGGAACTCGCAATGACCCCAAGGTGGCAAAAAATTATCCATTTTATTCAAAGTTGTAAATCACCTGAAAATGAACCACTAAAAATTCTTTGAATTTTAGAGTTCTCTAAATACCAGTGAAATTGAGTCAAACAAATATTTAGTCTGTCAAGGTAAATCCACTATCTTAAATTTTAAATTAATTTTAGATTGGTAATATAGACCCCAAGACCTTCCAATATCGATATTTAAAGAATTTGACAAGTAAATTTCTTACCCGATATATTTTGTACTGCATATTGAATTTGTATATGACCCAAGAACTCCGCGATATTAATTTTAGGCATAATCGAAAAATGTAAAATTTTTACTTCGCCATATTGAATCCTGAAAAAAATACTATTAAATTCATAATTTATACCCCCAGGAACCCCCTATAACAGTTTTGGAGAAAATCGAAAAATGTAACATATTGAATCCGCCAGATTGAGTTTTCAAAAAATATTTTAAATTCGTATTTAACACTAACAAAAATCCTCCAATGCTGATTTTAGATAAAATCGAGAGATGTAGAATCTTTAATCCGCCCTCTTGGATCTACCATATTTAATTTTTTTTTTAATAATTTCAGATTCGGAATGTGCGGTCCCCACATTAACTTTGAAAAAAATCGGACAAAATTAATTTTTATTCGCCATATTGAATTTTTTAAAAATAATTTTAGATTCGTTATGTGCGACCCAGAAAATTCCCCCGTACCAATTTTGGAGAAAAACGAAGAAAATTCATTTTCTTGTTCGCCCTATTGGATCCGCCATAATGAAATCTTAAAAATATTTTGTATTCGTTATGTGCGACCACGAAAACTCCCCTACACCAATTTTGGAGAAAATCAGACAAAACTAAATTTTTTTGTCCGCATATTGAATTTTTTAAAAATAATTTCACATTCGTTGTGTACGACCCCGAAAATTCCCCAGTACCAATTTTTGGAGAAAATCGGACAAAATTAATTTTTTTGGCCTCCATATTATCAAAGCTATCTTGGATTTTACTGCACTAATTTCGTCCTAAAAAATATGGGACCACTGCAGTAACTTCCTGAACATAACATAAAAAATTTCATTCAAATCGGTGCCGCCGTTCCGGAGTAATCGATGTACATACATAAAAAAAAATTACATAGTCGACGAATTGAGAACCTCCTTCCTTTAGAAGTCGGTTAAAAAATAAATTTAAAACAAGTTGGTATAAATTTTTATACTTAAGTAAAAAAATATGACCAATGACAAGAAATATTACTTATAGATCAGCCGATCAAAGTTTGACAGTTGGTGCATACTATCGAGATGCTTATTTGTTCATACTACTGAGTATATACAATACATTCATTTGGATATTCATGCTACTGGGTTGTTCACATGAGCACGTTTTCACACCAGCGCGAGTCTACTGCATTTATATTTCTTGAGAGCATATCTTATTAATAAAAACAGCTATAAAAAAAATCGCAAATAATATTTTATATACAAATAATTGCACTGAAACGCCAAGTATATAAGGTAAAAGCTATTTTACGAATTTGATAGTCCTGAAAGTTAGGCGTCGAATCCCAAACAATGAAAGTAAAACAAGGGTTATGGGCAAGCATAAAAGACGAACTAATTCTGCGTTGAAACCGAGCTCGTTATCACTCAATCTCTTTGAGCTTGCTTATATGTGTGTGCAGATCTGTCTTTGTGTTCCTCGCATAGTCACGGAAGTTAGGTAGGAAAATTAATCAGTGTGTGGTTCATATCGCTGGGAGTTCTCTAATTTGAATATGCCACAAACACAAACTGTTTTTTTGTCTGGGTAGGATTAAAGTATAAGTTTGGAAATGATAAGCGTATTACATTAGAAATTTGAGAAATTACAGGATAAGTTTGCAGTTTGTTAATATCCTGTCATCTAGCGTGATAGATCTGTAGGTATTTTAAAAATAAAACATGTTATTAGGAAATTTATTAGGAATTATTGGAGCAATTTAGCAACTAACTGTTTTGTTAAAAACATTACCAAGTGATATGAGGGGAACTGGGGTAATTGTAAAAATGGGGCAATATTAATAACTAAGGATGTCTTCCTAATTTGCTCACAACTGCTTTTCACTCATTTGGTAAGTAACTTTCCTAAACTTCATAATGTCCGTAAAACGGCTGAAACCAACTGAGCCGGGCCGTATGATCTACTGAACGGCGTCAGTTTCACCTTATAATAGGGCCGGACGATATGTCCAAGTGTATCGATATTATATATCGATCCGTATTGAATAAAAAAATATTGATACGTCGATACATTGGTATGAAATATATAATATAATATAATATTTTTCCTAGAAAGTATGATTAAAATAATAATCAACAACAAAGCAAAGGGGCTAAATGCCCCGCAAGTACAGACTATGGACTGTAAATCACGGAATAATAAAGGTTAGCTGGTAGGTGCTGTAAATGCTTCGGCCACTCCGTCATAAAGGTACCCAAGTGCGTCTCTGTCTCCTTTTTTGTTACAGGCTCCCAGATATGGAATTTAGACGAAAACTGCTTTTAATTAGATACAACCAGAACAAAAATAGTTGGTAAGCGACGTATACCGTGCTCACGTATCTTTAGCACTCCTAGCCGGGAAAATACGATACTGTGTCTAGTGGCAAATGGTTCTAGACAAAAAGCATCCCCCTTAATTATTTTTAAGGGCTCAACATCTGGGACCTATTACAAGCATCATATGTTTATTTTCCTGCAATGTGTTATATTGCAAGCAAGAAGGGATGGATGGACTCAGACTTTTTTTTTAAATATATGTAAAATACCGTCACTCCTGCATTGGGAGATAAAAGAACGGCTATGATTCTATATCATGGGTACGCGACACATGTTAACGCGGCTGTCGTCAATCTAGCACTCAGAGAGAACATAAAAATTTTAAAGCTGAAATCGCTATAAAACACTGTTAACCTAATAACGCAGCCTTTGGTAGTGATGACGTTTATGACCCAGTGACGTGTGCACTATGATTTTTTTTATTGTCACGTGACTTAGGAGTAATTCAATTACATTTTGATTATTAAATTAAAATAAAATGTTATATATTATGTTTTTTAGGATTTCTGTTATGGAAGCTACCGTTTCGCGGAAAAATTATATTTTTATTTGAATACAGTCAACATCCCTATTGTCGTTCTATTTAGGAATTTGATTTTCAGAGAATGCGCCAGCAAGTCAACTTTATTCCGTTCTGAAGGATGTAGATTATATAGGGCTCCTTGATATGGAAGTAGAGCGTTTTAATGGGCTTTATTTCCATACTTCAATGAGGTCTTATTATGAATTAATTTTGTGTCAGATTTACAAGCCAAACGGCTTCTCACTCTCACCAGGGATTATTGACTCATATCAGGTATACAAAGACACAAAAGGGACCCTTTCCATGTTATCGGGTCCTTAGTGCCGTGGTTTTCTGTCTTTCCTAGAAACTTTCGGACGATCCGCGATGTTACAAGAAGAACTGCTTTCTGCATCGGTTTATACAGATGCTCACTAGGGCCTAGTCCCTTGATGTTCTGCAGAATGTTCTTTGGTATCACTCCAGTTGTTGATAGTAATATGGAAATCGCGTGGATGCTATTCATTGCCCACTGTCTATAGGTTTGCACCTCCAGATCTCTGTACTTGGCGATTTTCTCATGATAATTTGGTCTAAGGTTGTTGTTATTAGGGACAGCAATCTCAATCAGTGTAGTTCGCCTGGAAATGTTATCTGTGTTATCTGTATAATGACTGGCCCATTATGAGCAACTGTTTAATCTATTAGAATCTTTCGGTCCCAATATAACTTGAACTCGTTGTTTTCAAGAATAGGCTACGAATTGTAATTGTATTGTTTTCCTACCTGCTACAGTTTTAACTTATCTACTAACTGTTGAGTGAATTATCTTAGCGGCAGTATCTCTTCTTATATTCGGTTGTCGTGTCTTTCCTCATACTCGGTTGCGGCAAACGTTTAGCATCCTCCAGTTATGTGCTGGATTGATTTTGATGTTCGACAGCCATATCTACATTGACTGTTTTCTATTGAGGGATTTCTGGTGATGAACTTCCGATAGTTCTTGGTCGGAATAATTTGGTCTTGGATAGCTAACAAGAAGCGCTCCGGAAACATCTATCCTGAAATCAACCAGTAGTTCGACGCTGACTTGTCGACATTATCTTGGATGACCTCATTAGAATGCCGTCAATGAATTGGTTTCTGTAGCCCGGTTTGTAACTTCTCTTGGTCTGTTCGGTGGTGAGAAGCAATATCCCGCTCCCTCAGCTGTAGCAGAGTTGAATCGTCAACCTCGCATATTGCTCGATGTAGTGTGGAAGAGTCCGCTAACCTGTGGAAATAAAGACGTAAGTTTATTATTTGTTTATCAAGCTGCTTACCAATATCGACCAATCCTCTTCCTCCCTGGTGTCTTGGAAGCATTGTACGCAATAGCACTCCGAGGATAGTGTTTGAGTGTTTTTGTTAAGAGTGTTCTAATTTTCCTTTGCAGATTTTCGATGTACGTCCTGCTCCACTTTACCATTCCAAAAGAGCAGCTAGGCGCAGAGCATGCGTACGTGTTGAGCGCCTTAAACAAATTTATAGTATTTAGACTAGTTCGTAACACCCGTCTTACCCTCCGGACAAACTCGGCCTTCATAGTGCGACAGTAAATTCGTTTAGCCTGTTTCATACCTAGGTATTTGTATGTTTGTTTTGCTTCCATTACAGCTATAGTTTCACCGTTTTGCATCTCAAATGCATCTTTCCTTTAACGATGTTCAAAATACAGCACTTATCAAGTCCAAATTGCTTTCCGATATCCCCGGAGCACTTCTCCACAATTTTGAGCATTTGCCTCAGCTGGTTTTTGGTAGAAGCCATCAGTTTAAGATCATCCATATATAGGAGATGATTCACTCTTACTACCTCTTCGTTGATATTTCTAATACCAAAGCCGCATCTGGTAAAGTTCAAATGGCGTGACAGTGGGTTCATTGCAAGGCAGAACTACAATGGGCTTAGTGAATCGACTTGAAATATTCCCCTTCGTATTGGGATTGTATTAGTTTCGATGGTGTCGCTGGATGGCACTTGCAATTGGATCGTAGTTCTCCAGGTTGACATGATGCGTTCCAAAAAGGAAACGAAATTATTATCGACCCTATACATTCCCAATATAGCTTTAACCCCCTCATGAGGCACTGAGTCGAAGGTCTTCTTAGAATCCAAGTAGGCAGCCAGAAGGTTTTTTTCGGTTGGTACAGGCTTGCTTAAATATGAGAGAGTCAACAATCAGTTGTTCTTTGCATCACATTGCTCCCCTGATGCATCCTCTCTGTTGAGTTGCGATCATGTTATTTTTTCACAATGTGCATAGATGCGTTGAGTCAAGCAGGAAGTGATTATTTTATACAGCGTGGAAAGGCAGGTGATTGGCCTATACTCAGCTGGGTTATGTGTGTAATGTTGGTCTTTTGGCAAGAGATACGTAATACGTTCTGTCAGAAACAGTGGCATTTTTGCTGGGCTTAGAAAAACATCATTAATAATATTAGCCAGTTGATGGTGTATACATAAAGTTCTGGAAATCCGGTCCGAGACCTGGAGGATTTTCAGTTATGGAATTCCTTGATTATTCCTTGGGATTTTACTCGGTGGTAAATGGCTAAATAATCCTAAATGCATCTGGCTGTAAGTCTTGGCAGATTTGATGTTTCCTAGCCTGCTGCGATATTACAATTGGCAGGTGTGGAAAGTTGGTTTCCCCAGAACTCTGCTACCTGCTCTTTGGATATCTATTATCTGCCATGTCAGGTGGAGAGTTCAGCTTACGGCAGAAAGCCTTTTCTGATGGTTGAAACAGTGCAATATTTCGTTTTCGGTTATTGCTGGTCTTGTATGTCTTTAACCGTCCTGTAATAGTAGAGAGCGTCTGTTTCAGTGTGTCGAGGCATTGACACGTGTTGCGAATGTTCATTATTTCTTCAACTCGTCTTTGAAGTTTACTTGTTCTTATGCCCCTAATATACTGTGTTATTATTATTTTATTATTACAGCTACCTACTTATCGGTTTCTATTTAAATTTTAGATTTTTCTAAATTAGATTTTACCATAATTTGTTTTTAAATAGTAGCTTTTAAAACGGAATAGAAAAAAAATGCTTTATATAAATTCTCCCATATTTTATTATGTTTTCTGACAAGAAGTACATATTTTGTGATAAAAGTAAACTTTGTAATTGTTACTTTATATCCAATATTCAACTTAAATAAGCAAGCTTTTTTTTGTCTAAAATATTTACTACCTTTTACCGTAATCCCCATTTAAGATATTGGTATTTCCGCAAAAAGAAAATATTTTCCATTTCCGTGATGTATCATCTCTAGATGTTATTTTATACATTTTGCAGATACATTCATGCAGCATATACTTTCAGGATAAAATAGGTTTTGTCAAAGAGCTAAGCTTTTATTTACTTACATGCCACTGACATATTGTATGTATAAGATTTTACTGAAATGTATATTCTGGCGTTTATTTATTTACACAATTGAAATAAATAATTTATTGAATTAAATAGAACTCTTCTTTTTTAGAGTGCGTTAAAATTACCTTTGACAAAGTGGCTAAATTTCTTTTATTCGGAAAAATTACAGAAAATATAAAAAATCTTTATTAACTTAAATATTGACAGCCAGGGTTGGGATTCTATAATAAAAATGGAGAAAAGAATCTCTTTAATTCCTTATAAGGGTCGACTTTCCTATTTTGTAAGTCAGATCGCTTGGCATAGGAACAACCGAATAAGGCTCGTACTTAAAAGTGATAGGGAAAGAAATTAACCTGTCTCTTTGGCATCTATCCTTGTCTTAACACTATCAAAAGTTTTTCTTCTTTTCTAGCATCGCTGTGTCAATTTTTTCCAAACATGAACTTAAAGTTGGGCATTTTTTGTTTACATTTTTATTTATAATTTTTTGATATGTAATAATAATATTGGACAACCGCCAAAATATATCTATCCCTATAAAAGTACAGGGGTGCGACATTGCCAAACTTACGTTTTCTTCAAGGGAAATTTTGTATAACTTGGCAACAGTGCATGGGAGATCCCCAGGGATGACCAGGCGCGGATCCAAGGGGGGGCGGTGGGGGCGATCGCCCCCTCCCCCCCAAGAGCTTTGAGTTTAGAAAAATGGACCCGATTTTTCCTGTTATACTATAGTTTATTCAAGAACTAGAGAGAGTAATAAATCATTTTTTACCCTTTTTCTCTTCGCAAACTACCTGTGTTCTTTGGTCCGGTGTTTTTAGCAAAATTTGTTAGACACATATATTTTTCATAGGAATGGCTTAGAAATTTTATAATCAAAAATAGCGGTCTATAATAATAGACTAAAACGTAGGTTTGTTGTCTCAAAAAATTCTAAGTTATAATTTAAATACTTACGAAATATCCATTGTCAAAAATACAAAAAGTTAAACATATATAAAAAAATAAATTCGTCCATATAATAATAAAATATTTTTGGGGCTATCGGTCATTTTATTATTAATTAAAAATATTTTTAGGGTATTTGACGTTTCAGTTTATTTATTTCTTAAATCATCTGCAGAATTACAATTAAACACTAAAAAGGGATTCTAATGTAATTACTTTTTTTTTATGTTGTAATTAAAATTAGACCTACTTATTTTTATTTCTATTTTACTGATATCTTAATTTAATTTACTTTTATATATGGAAATACGATACCCCCAAAAAAATAAGATAAACATGTTAATTCTACACATTTAAGAAAAAGACACGAACACAATAATAAAATAATAAAAAACTTACGGCTAATTACAATTAAATATATATAAAATTAAAGAGTGGGGCACACTAAAATAAAAATATATAAAAAAATAAAAAAAACATATAAACAACATTAAACAATAAAATACAACAAAAACAAAAATTTAAATAATAAATTGTGTTTACACTAGTAAACATTACGTTTCTAATTCCTAATCAAAGTCAGTGAAACTATCTTCGCTAAAATTAATTATAATTGGTTCCTCTATCTCACCGATTATGAGATCGAGTTCTTACATTTTGTTTTATTCTTTTATTATATGGATTTTTTCCAATTTTCCGCAGTAACTTTATTCAAAAAAATCTTTCAAAAGTTTGGTTAAATTACTAATTTTATTAATTGTGTTATTTCTAGCAACTCTACCTTTTACCTGAGAGAGATATTTACATCTCCAACGGACAGTTTCCGGACGATTTATAAGAACAGATTTTCTATCTGGTTTTTTCAGCAAAAATTAAGTTCTCTGAGCAATTTCCAGAGATCAGTTCTTTTAATTTCAGGTAAATCGCGATCTTCAATGATTTTAGTTAGAATTTTGTAGATGGTTGGGATCTGCTTCTCATAATAAAATGTATATACAACCCCTTTAATTGCAGTTTTCATCTCTTCTTCCAACGAGGTTTTTCGTTTGCCTGTAATTGAATGTGGCTTGGGAGTACTAACAATTCCAGTCGTTTTTTCTCCTTCAGTATTTGGTACATAGTACATTTTTCAACTCCTGTCATGTTGGAACTTATCTCAACAGAGCTTTTAACATTATTATCTAGATATTGATATCTCTGGTTTAACGATTTTTGAATAAATATAGCCATATCTTTTGGGTATCTCACTAATCTCAAATAATATATAAAAACAAGCGCAAACAAAATAAATCACTAAGAAAAAACTGTAAGTTGTATTTTGCTCACAGACAGAAATTAAATTAAACTATCAGAAATTCTATGTTGCAGTAAATTTATAAAATATATTTAAATATAATGAAATATAATTAGATTTACGGCAGTTCTCAGTTACCTGCGGCACTGAAGTAGGTACGTTAGAGGTTTCGGTAACAGTTTTATTACTCTCTCTAGTTCTTGAATAGAGTATAGGAGTCTGTATGCTCCCCTCCCAAAACCTTTGAGTTCAGGAAAATAGAACCCATTTTGCCTTTTATATTAGGAATGAGTATGCTGCTTGCACTATCCCCCCCCCCCCCCCCCCGTTGACAACTTGTTTTTCTTACCATACTGTACTTTTGTGATATCACCGCCCCCCAAAGAGAGAGGCTGGATCCGCCCCTGGGGATGACCCACATATACGAAATCCCTCCAGGGCTTAAAATAAGGGAAACAGCCATTTAAACCCACGTAAAGCGACTTTTATTTCTGCTTTGTACTGAATAGCCTCTGTATACAAACAAATGACAGTCGAAGTTAGTGAAGCAAATCGAATAGCTGAGACTGTAAGATGTCTTGAACGTGGGTAAACAATTCAGATCACTTCTGTTACGTTTGTGATGAGGTGACTTTTGCGTCTCCGAACCGGTTTATAACTCTATTGAAAAATAAAGTCATATTAGCTTTATTTCGGTTATTGGTGATCAAGACAAACAGTGTGCGCCAGATATCTGCTATGATGGGCGTGCTTCAAGTCTGAGAAACTGGTTAAATAGTAAAAAACGATCTATGCAGTTTACTGTCTCAATGATCTTGAGAGAGCCTTCAAATCATAATAATGGTTGCTATTTCTGCATCATACCTCGTGTTGGGAAAGGTAAAGGTAAATCCAAGAAGGAAAAGTCGGTTATTAACTATCCAAATATACCATTGGCCATAAAACCTGTGTCTCATAGTGACGAACTTGCTATTCCAGAACCCACAGAAACATTCACTTATGAATCAGATAATACGATACAGCGATTTCTCAAGAAGAAGATATGCCATCATCATCGGGAAATTCTAATTTCACACCCATCACGTTATACTACCAACCGTACGAAATAACCCAATCAGAATTAAATGATCCTCTTAGAGACTTAGAACTTTCAAAAAGTAAAGCAGAATTACTAGGATCAAGATTGCAGCAGTGGAACTTATTAGAAGACGATGTTTAGGTATGTATTTTTCGTAAACGCCATAAAGGCCTAGCACCATTTTTTAACATGGAAAAAAACTTGGATTGCTGAAGTGACAATAGCGGTTTATTGGTGGCTTTAAATATAAACAACAAGCCAGAGGAATGGAGATTGTTTATAGACAGTTCATCCTTGAGTTTAAAAGCCGTTTGTTGCATAGGGGAAATAAGATACCGTCTATTCCTGTTAGACATGCAGTTCACATGAAAGAAATATACGACAATGTAAAGTACCTATTGACAAGTATAAAATACGATGAGCACCAATGGCAGATTTGTGGCGACTTAAAGATGACTGTACTTTTACTTGAGTTGCAGCTAGGACATACAAAATTTTGCTGTTTTTTGTGTGACATTCATTAGAGCCAAGTGAAAAGAATGTACAACATAGGCCATTGATAGACCCCAAAAAATTTGGAGTCCACCAATACAAATGAAAAATTTTGTTAAGGCACTGAATAGAGATGGATCAGCTTTTTAGTACCTACGTCAGAAATTCCCAAGGCTAAGAGAAGTAAAAATTAAAGAAAGTATTTTTGTTGTGCTGCAGATTCGAAATATTCTAAAAGACAAACATTTTGACAGAACTCTATCAGATATTGAAAAAAATCGTGGAATGACTTTCGCCTCGTGGTCACCAATTTCTTCGGAAATTAAAAGGCTGACAATTACGTTACTCTTGTCGAAAATATGCTGTCATCGTGTCAAAAAATGGGCTGCAATATGTCACTAAGGATCCATTTCCTACATTCACATTTGGACTTTTATCCTGATAACTGCGAAGCTGTAAATGATGAGCACGGCGAACGCTTTCATTAGGAGAAAAGGCACCAGGGAAAGTGGAATGCTGCCATGCTTGCCGACTACCATTGGACTCTTGTTAGAGATGCTTTAGAAACAATTTGTAAAAGGAAAGCAAAAAGACAGGATATTTAGTATCTCTACAAGAGGAAAAGTAAATACTTTTTATTATTTCGTTAAAAATAAATCAAGAAAAAAACTTGTTCTTGAAAATTGCAACTAAGTTTTTACTCTCATTGTAATTTTTGAATTAACAAAAACGTGCGCTTTTCATAGAAGATACAACAAATCAATTAAAATCTGTTGCGTAGTGTAATTAGAATAATTACAAATTATTATGTCAATTCAAACAAATTCCAAACACATAAAATTCAAAGCTTTAATAGAAACGGATAATCAGCTCCGAATTTTACTGAAACAACATGAGGGACTACCTTAAAATTTAATTGGATGAAAACAGGAATGATTCTCCGAGCGTCTCATGATTTCCCACAGGATCTATGAGGGTATTAGACAAATAAATACTGCCAACTTTGCTGACGACTTACTTTTATACGGCTGATGTTTGAAAAGACGAAGAAGCATAAAACTTTTGTTTGCTTTCTTGTTGCCCTTTACTTTACCCTTTATTTAAATTTTTGTTTGTTTTTCTTAATTGTGTGTCTATTGTTAAGCTCGTAAAATTAGATTGCAAACTGTAAATTTTGCGGTGCTTGTTAATTTTTGTGTTTACTAGATATTTAGTTGTGTAATATTTATGGTATAAACTTTCATAATTAAAAATAAGCGGTTAGTAGACTACAGTATGGACGAAAGTTGTGTTAAATGACGAAACTAGTAAAGATGGCAATATAGGTTTTTATAATTAGTTTAATTTAAATTTAGAGTTCTCTTAGATGAGATTAGACATTCTCCATTTAAATTTTTTAGCTAGTATATTGTTGACTAAAAGGTGGTTGTCGGACTTGCATTGTCTTTATTTTTATTTATTTTTAGGACGTTTCGATTAGGTTGTATCTCTAATCGTTATCAAGTATATAGTTGAATCTAGGAATCTTTGCGTGCACGTCATCAATTTATTATGGTTGATATTCGTTCAAATCAATTAGCTGTCAAATCAGTGGCGAAGGTTCGAAGATTTTCTACGTAACGTCAACACAAATAAAATAATAGAAATTCGGAAATATAGTTATTTTGTAAAATTATTTTGTATTTAGTAATGAAATCTATATAAAACAAATCGATTTAGAATAAACCGGTCTATTTTCTATTTTTCGTGCTTTACGCTGTCAGACGGCAGTGGAAACTAATTGATAAACGTCAGTGTCCTTGTTTACAATATCTAGGTATATATAATGAAACTTTTGGCATTAATTCAGTGTTTTTGTCGTGTTATAAGTTATACTATGCTAAAATGAAGCCCGAGGGAATCACTAGACATAATCAAAACTAGACTTTCAAATGATACTACTTTATCAGATCGAACCACGTTACCACTGGACGGGGTGATGGACCTTTTGGAGTGTTGCCTGCGTAGTGCTTACTTTCAAGTAAAGGACAAGTTCTACGCTCAGGACGACGGGTTTCCGATGGGTTCTTCACTCTCTCCAGTCGTCGCCAATATATATATATATATATATATATATATATATATATATATATATATATATATATATATATATATATATATATATATATAAATGGAATGGTTCGAAACTCATACCATAGAAACGGCAACAGTAACACCGAAAGTCTGGTTGAGATATGTCGATGATACTTTCATCGTATGGAAGGGCAATGATCAAGAACTTAATGATTTTCTGAAACATCTGAATACCATTCGACCTACAATTAAGTTTACCATGGAAAAAGAGGTAAATGATCAATTGCCCTTCGTAGATATCATGGTGAACCGTTCAAACGAGACTATTAAAACTTCAGTATACAGAAAGCCAACACATACGGGACAATATCTTAATCATAGTTCTAATCATTCTGTTGTAACAAAACGAGGAATTACACGCAAACTCTATAATCGGGCTATATATATATGCAATAATGCCGAGTCATTGGAAAAATAGGTAGCAAATATTAAATCCGATTTACAACAGAATAGTTATCCTTTAAAACTAATTGACGATGTTATAAATAATGTTAAAATAACGAACACTGGACAACAAGAAACACATTCCTTCTTTACAATTCCGTAAATTAAGGGAACGTCGAAGAAAATAACATGAATTGCCAGCAGTTATAATATAAAAACAGTCTTTAAATCAGGAAATACAATTAGAACTCATTTAACAAAAACAAAACCTAAAACTACCGATAAGAAAAAATGTGTTTACAAAGTTCCATGTGAGTGTGGTGAAATGTATATTGGAGAAACCAAACGAACACTAGAAGTTAGAATTAAGGAACATAAAACTCATGCACAAAAAGGGGAAACGTCGAGATCAGGTATTGCAGAATACTCCTGGGATAAACAACACCATATAAAATGGTCTGAGGCTACGGCAATATATATGGGACCCAATAAGAAAAAAAGAAAATTTATAGAAACAGCATACATTAAAAACAATAATGGAATCTTCAGTAAACCGAGTGTTGAGATACCTAATCTTTGGCAAACACTACTTTGTAACATCAAATCTTTGGGGTGTGTATAGTGAAGCGAAACTTTGCGCTTCAATGGACACAGCCCCTACATAAGCTCATAGTCTTAAGACAAAACATGCAGCTTATACTTGATAACGATTAGAGATACAACCTAATCGAAATGTCGTAAAAATAAAAATAAATAAAAATAAAGACAATGCAAGTGCGACCACATTTTAGTCAAAATAAATTGTATATATATATATATATAGATCCGTTTATAACGTTCTACGCCGTCGTCAGATACGCAAACGCCAGCAATCTCGGTCCATCCACTGATCATCCTCTAGACCTCTATTTCTCATTTCTCCGTCGATACCTTCTCGCCAGCATTTCTTTGGTCTTCCTCGTTTTCTTCTCCCTCGCGGTCTCCAGCTTATTATTTGTTTAGGTAGACGTTCCTCTGCCATTCTCTTCACATGACATACCATATCAATTGTTTTGTTCTTATATCATCTACAATTGTGTGAGTGACTCTCATTATTTCTCTGATACGGTCATTGTTTTGCCTGTCTCTTCTGGATTTTCTAGCCGATCGTCTCCAGAAGACCATTTCAGTGGCAAACAGTGTCTTCTCGGAGGTTTCTTTTAGCTGCCAGACTTCAGAGCTGTATGTGACTATGCTTTTAATAATAGTATTATAAATGAGCGTTTTGTTTTTCTTAGATATATTTGGGTCCCATAGAATTAGATTTAGAAGTGTAATTGCTTTTCTGCCCTGTGTGTTTCATTCTTTTATGGCTTGATCAGCTGTTCCATTTTGTGTGAACTTCATCCCCAAGTATTTATAATTCGTTCAAAGTTTGATGCACTAACTGTCTTCCAGAATAAGGTTTCTGATCTCTCTACCTATGCACATGTACCCAATTGTGATTATGTTTACCTCGAGCCCCCATTTCTTGTATTCTTGTAATAATTTCCTTGTCATGTATTCCAAGTCATCGTAATCTTTTGCCAGTAGGATTTGATCATCTGCAAAAGATAGCATATACATCGTAGTATTTCTAAGTGGGATACCCATTCTCTTGATTTTTTTTTCATGTGTGTAATGTATGATCCAAATGTATTTTGAAAAAGGTTGGGGAGAGGTAGAAGCCCTGTTTGAGACCTTTAATAACCAAGAATCCACCTGTAAGTTTATTTCCTATTCTGATTCTTGACGTGGAATTTTCATGTAATGACTTAATAGCTTTTACAAGTCCCAAACTGACGTTGTTTTTCCGAAAGCTTCCCATAACTTTTTAAGGGGTATGTTGTCATATACTTTCTTCAAGTCCACACATGGCATATGGATTTTTTGGTTAAATGACAACTTTTTTTCTACTATTTAGCTCACACAGAACAAGTGGTCTATAGTTGATCGATTAGCACTAAATCCCGCTTGTTCTTCGGATTCCATATCATTCGATTTTATTCTTCAATATTTTACCATATATTTTGCCAACGCTACTTATCACTGATATTTCTCTATAGTTATCGGAGTTGTCTTTGCTTCCCTTTTTGTGAATAGTTGAGATATATGATAATTTCCATTCCTTTAGGACTGGTGTCCCGTTCCTGTATTTTTGGAACAATTCTTTTAGGTAACGAAACAGAGTGTCAGTATCATATTTAATTAACTTTGCAGGGATGTTTTCAAGTCTTGATGCTTTACTATTTTTTAATGTTTAATAGACCTCATTCACTTCCTGCAATGTGACTAACAGGTGATCCGGTTGTTATAATGTTTGGATACTCTGCATTTTCCTGGAATATGTATCGGTTTTCTGTGAGAAGTTTCTTGAAGTAGTAGTCCCATGTCTGTAGTTTGATAGAGCTTATGAGATCTCAGCTTTTCTCTTATCTAAGGGATTAAAGGGTTCGCTAACTTTCCGTACTTTTCCGATAGCCCAAGTAATTATTTATTCTGGTGCACTTTTTCCCCAGGATTCGTTTTTCTTTTGACTTATGAGTTTTCGTTCCTTTTTTTGTGATTTTTTATATTCTTCCTTGACGGTACTTGTTTTTTTGTTCAGGTATATATTGTGTATATATTTTTATGTTTTCTTTCCATTTTAATTTCTGCGTCCCACCAGTATGGATTTCTCCGTTCTTTTTCCTTTGCTTTTGTTCCTAAAGCTTCCGTTGCAGAATCACGGATACTCTTCTTTATTAGGATGTAAGTCCGGGTCACTTTGTTGGATATGTGTTAGTTTTTCTAGTTTTCCATCAAGCCTGGTTTGATAGAATTTTTGACGCTTCCGTGGTCCAAATTTTCTAGGTTGTACTTCTCCTGTTCCATCACTTCCAAGTTGTCTTCAGTGTCGTTAACGGTTGGTTTTATAAATTTTCTTTGTTGAAAGAGTATTTTGGATTTAAGTGCGTATTGGTCACTTCCGCATATGGCCCCTCTGTATACCCTGATGTCTTGCACAGTTAGCTTGGTTTTCTACCTGATAATCGGATAGACACTACTTGAGTTCAAACCTCTGGAGTGCTATATCCAGGTATATTTATGGATATCTCCGTTTGAAGTATCCGCTCATGATCCGGAGTTAGTTATGTGTGCTTCCGTTGTCATTCACTACGTTTTCCCCATATTGTCCGATGACTTGGTGCTTGTGCTGTTGTCTTGTGCGGCTATTTAGATCTCTGAGTATGATTATTTCTCTGGCTGATCCAATTTTAATAATTTCTTCATTTAGTTGTTCAAAGAACTGATGTTTTTCATAGACCAGTGCATCGTGATTCACTGCATAAATTCCAATTATTGTTAGCTTGTATCCATGTAAATTGATGTTTAGTTTCATAAGGCGTTTGATAACGGCTTCCCATGTTGTTATATATTTCCTAAACTGTTTTTTAATTAAATTCGAGACCTCTTGTTTTGCTGTATACTCCTTTGGCACTCCGCTATCGTATTCTCCGAGCTTTTCTGATCCTTTTCCTTTCCTTTCCGTGGGTACCATAATATCCATTCTCAAGTCTGTAATTTCCGTTAAAACTTCACTTACTTTTCAAGAGACCTTAATTATTTCATGTACCACAATTCGTTGTCCGTTTCCGGAGCTTAATCCGTCTTATTTTTAGTGTCCGATTCCGAGGCTGTGTGTCAGGTTTTTTAACATTTTATTTTTTTTTCCAAGAAACGAAGAATTAGGCCGTTGTCTTAACCCCCATTCCAGGAAGACCGGATACTTTTTGTTCAAGGTTTTCTTTCTCTAGGTCTTTACTGGACTAGAAGGTCAACCTCCCCCATCTAGGCTCATTCGCTCTTTCAACCTTTGGTATTTCTCATCATCTGCTTTCCAGACCGTTGTCTTGTCTTCGTCTGTAACCGTAGACAGGAGCCCTCACAGGGTGCTATCAGCCGGAACTAGCTGAACTCAGGTTTTTTAGCGAGGTGTTACTCCTCGATCCCTCCTTTTTCCTCATCTCTTGAATGATAACACCCTAGGTTGGGACTGGCTCAGCAGAGTTATTGGCATAAACTTCTTCTTCTTATTCTCTTCTTCTTCTTCTTTCTAACACAGTTAACCATGGTAGTAGGTTATTGCCTGTTCATTGCCATTCCCAGGAAGATGAGGTCCAGCATTCTCGCCATCGTTTTGGTGATCTTCCCTGTGATCTTTTTCCTACTGGGTTATTCATTTTTGCGCTTTAACGAGTCTACCGACCTCCATTCTCCCTATATGTTTGTTCCAGAATCTTCGCCTTTGTCTAACCCATCTTCCCATGTCCTGTATCCCACATTGCTGCTTGATATCTTCATTCCGTATTCTGTTGTGAAGAGTTTTGCCTTGTATACTTCTTAATGTTTTCATTTCGACTGTTCTCATCATTTGTTGAGTTCTGCCTGTATCTGGTCTTGTTTCCGCCGCGTATGTTATGACTGGTTTTAGAACCGTTTTATATATCTAAGTTTTGATTCAGTATTAAGGTATTTGTCCGACCACACAATTTCTTTTAGGCATCCAGAAATTCTAGCCACTTTTATTGTTTACTCTCTTACTTCGTTAAAAAGGTTTTCATGGCTCGTTATTTCTGCTCCCAGGTATTTCAAGTGATTTACCTGTTCGACAATTTTGGAGTCGATTTCCAACGTGCACCGTATTGGTTCTTTGGATGTTACTAAGCATTTGGTGTTCTCGGTGTCGATGAGCATATTTAATTCTTTCGCTTTAGTATTAAAAGAGTGCAGTAGTCTTTGGAGGTTATCTTCAGAGTCTGCAATAAGGACAGCATCGTCCGCATAGCAGACGGTATGGAAGAATGTGTTTCCCATTTTGTATCCAGCTGTTCTGGGGAGATTTTCTATTATTTTATCCATTATTAGATTAAATATGAAGGGGCTGAATGAATCGCCCTGTCTAATTGCTGTGTCTACATATATGTTTTCCATGTTTATATGTCCTACTCTGATTTTTGTTTTGCACTGGATGTTCATGTCGTATATTAGGTTAATTAGCCTATGGTTTAGACCTTTTTTCCTCATTATTTCTAAGACGTCCTTTAAGCATACTCTGTCAAAAGTTTTAGTCATATCGACGAAGCACATGTAAGCAGGTTTATTGAATTCTAGTGATTTTTCAGTTATTTGTTTGACAATGAATATTGCGTCAATAGTGGATCTGTTCTTTCTGAAACCTTGTTGTTCTTCTCGTATACTTATGATTTTGGTGATTTTTTCCAGTATAGTTTTTGTGAATGCTTTGAGATTACTATCAAGCAGTGTTATTCCTCGATAGTTTTCTGGGTGCGTTTGGACAAAATACTTTCAATAGTTCTCCATTTTCGTTCATTGTCTCTTCGTTGAATCTCTGCATTACGTCGTTCAGTGGTTCGTTTCCTTGCATTTAGGTCCCCCATAAGAATGATTCTATCTTGTGCTCTTATTTTATCCACTACTGCTTGCAATTCTTCATAGAATCTCACTCTTTCCTCTCTTTCCTTGCTTATGTCTGGGGCGTATACACTTATAAAATTGATCTTCTCCTGGTTAATGCTCAAACTTGCACTCCTGAAATAGGGATAATATGTAATTATCCTGTTTCTTACTTTGCGGTTCTTTAATGGTGAGGATTGATAAAGCATTGACTACACAATTCGAAAGATTATATGAACCGGATATCAATATCCATTGAATTTACGTACTTACACAGCTCCATTATTATAATCCAATTTTCTTCTAGTTTTCAATTTTCTAATTCTAATTTAGAATTTTGTTTGTATATTAAAGCTGTGGTCTCGAGCCTGTTGTACAATTTGTTAGAACTTTTTTAAGATATTAAAATTCTAATGCTATAAAACTGACTTGCTGCCTGATTTTTCTCTACTCAAAATAAAAATGTTCGATATAGTATAGTATCTATGTTCATTCAAAGAATAAATTGGAATATATTGTGCATTACTCATATCCAAAGTCACGTCGTTTCCTTGTGACATGAAAATAACCCATCAATACAGGTCCTGCTATCGACCCACGTTGCGTTCAAGTCACGTTTTGGATTGGTTTTTTTTGTCTCCCTGAAAGATTTAATCATTACCCTCAGGTACACTATTATTTCGTTACACCGCCTTGTTTGTGTCTAAGGTAAAATATATAGACTTTCTTTAAGCTTGTTTTACTTTGAGGTTTGACACTTGCCAAAAACGTTAAATGGGGTTTGGGGTACAAAACGCGACTGTTTTAGTAATTTTTTTAATGGTCTTAGAGGATATTGCAGGAAAAAATAAATCTCAGAGAGTTAGGAAATAAAAATTCTTTAAAATTTTCAACACGACCACGTTATCAACCATTCAAAATGACCGGAACTTAGAAAATAGCAAGTAGACTAACAATCGCACTTTTTCAAGATGTATTTTTTATAAGAAAAGATTTAGATAAGATCTATAGAGCTTATCTAGATGAGACGAAATACGCGCATAAATCAAGGCGCATATCAATTCGAGCGTTAACGATATAGTAGGTGTCAATATGCAATGCGTAGTTCGTGCGCATTTCGCCAGGCTATCGACTCGCGCTAATAATACGCGTATTATGTGCGAGTCGAAATATTAGAGACGCGTCGTTGGTCGAGTCTACGCGTGAAACTTGGCGTGTGTACGTACAAGAAAAAATTGGTGACGAATAATTTAGATATGAAGTTATTTATTAACAAAATAGAAGAAAGAACGGCGATTTGGGATATGAAATCTTATATATGGGTGATTCTCCGGGAATTTTACCTATCGATTGTGGGAAAACTACAATTAGGAAGAATCTGAAAATTTGTATTTGTACTAACGTGTATAGGGGACAGATGGCGGCACTTCCAGTTATACCGGAAGTAGATATCAACTTGCTTATTTTAAATGGAACACCCTATATATTATTACATTTTTGATTTGTGCGTAAAATTCTAGACATACTTCATGTGTAATATTCTAAACTTAAGTCTCACCGTTTTGAACATATTTACATTTGTCAAAAATGACGTGTACGGACCAAAACGTAGCTATAAATTTTTCCTATAAGAAGGTCTTTATAATTTAATTTGGGTTAGTTTTCTTATAAACGAAGATCGACTTTAGTAGTCTTTTTATGATATTGTCACGCCCAGTTTTGAGGTGTGACTAGGGACGTAGCATTTAGCAATTTGGTCTTCAGAAATTACACTCAAAATAAACTCTTTACTTCGGATTATATATAAAAAAATAGTTTAAATAAAAATAAGCGACATTAACATTTTGGACTGTACATCATTATGACTAAATTTTTAACTTACATTAAGGTTATCTTCATCCTGGCACTATTCACGGGAGTTGTCGCTAGAGTTCTCTATTTGTCGACCTGCTCTGGACTGGGACACACTTGAGATTTTTGCTTCACTAACCTTCGTGGCAGTTAACTAATTCGCGTTAGACTGGCTGCTCTGCATCGGATCAACTGATCCTTAAACTGATTGAACCGATTGACCCAGTCCCAAGCGTGTCCGTCCTTTTTATCCTATTTTGTTTTTTTCATCAAGTCAACGAATCGCCTTCTTACAACCTCGGTTCATCATGCCCCGGAAAGCGACTTTGCTGACTTGGTGAATTTGCACGATCGACGGCCAGTAAATAAACATAACATTTCATAATTAAAAGGTTATAAAATTATAATAGTTAACGCGATTGTTATTGTTTAAATTTAAAATAAAAGATTAGTAAAATTGGAAAATGCCAATTTATGAAATATTTTTATATTTTTCCCTATGTGACAATATTTTGAAAACTATTTGTACAGAGTGGTCAGAAAAGAAGAATAAAAATTATTTGTAAAAAATCGTTGAAAGTCAATTTTTAACCGATGTCTAAAAGAAGGAGGTTATCAATTCGTCGAGTATGTATGTTTTTTTTTATGTATGTACACCGATTACTCCAGAATGGCTGCACCGATTTGAATGAAATTTTTTACGTTATGTAAAGGAAGTTGCTGCGGTGGTCCCATATTTTTTTAGATGAAATTGGTGCAGTAAAATCCAAGATGGCGCTTACAATATGGCGACCAAAAAAATTAATTTTGTCCGATTTTCTCCAAAATTGGTACGGAAGAATTTTCGGGGTTGTACCCAATGAATCTGATATTATTTAAAAAAAATTCTAAATGGCGGATTCAATATGGCGGACAAAAAAATTTAATTTAGTCCGATTTTCTCCAAAATTGGTATGAGGGATTTTTCGAGGTTGCATATAACGAATCTGATATTATTTTAAAAAAATTCAATATGGCGGATCCAATATGGCGGACGAAAAAATCATTTTTGTCCGATTTTCTCCAAAATTGGTACGGGGGAGTTTTCGGAGTCGCATATGACGAATCTTAAATAATTTTTAAAAAATTCAATATGGCGGATCCAATATGGTGGATAAAAAATTAATTTATTTTCTTTAAATATCGATATTGGAAGATTTTGGGGCCTATGTTACCAATCTAAAATTAATTTGAAACTTAAGATAGTGGATTTTCTATGACAGATTAAATATTCGTTTGACGCAATTTGATTGGTATTTGGAAAACTCTAAGAACTAAAGAATTTTTAGTGGTTCATTTTAGGAACATTTACAACTTTGGATAAAATGGGTACTTTTTTGTCAGTCTGGAGTCATTGCGAGGTACACTAATCTCGATTAGTACTTAGTTCAAATAATTTATGAATATCATAATGAATTCTAAAACTAAAAATAGAAAAATAAAATTTTTATAAAAAAATTGAACCGACTTCTAAAAGTGCGCTAAAAAGTGAAAAATAACCATAAATTTTTATATGAAATTGAACTTTTTGAAGTCGGCGCCAAATTATTTGTACACGAAATAAATAACTACTAATATATACAAATTATGGTAAGAAAGCAATTACAAATAAAGTATTTTTAATCTGTTTATGCAAATCACATTTTATCAGGTATTATTTTGGCGCCGACTTCAAAAAGTTCAATTTCATATAAAAATTTATGGTTATTTTTCACTTTTTAGCTCACTTTTAGAAGTCGGTTCAATTTTTTTATAAAAATTTTATTTTTCTATTTTTTTCAAATAGAAAGCACCTATTTTTATAATTTTTACATATTAAGCATTAAAAATAGGGGTAACTTTGTATAAGGTTGTCTATTCCAAAAATTTGTAGTTTTCAAAATATTGCCAATTCAACATTTTTTTATTATAAAAATACTATATGGCTTTTAAGTTTTGTTATTAGTTGGCCATGGCGGCGAGGCATGGCGAAAATAAAACAATCAAACCGTACAGAATTGTCAGGATTTCGTGCCATTTAACATTCATTAATAATAATCATGCCTTGGTGATTAAATTACACGCACGAAGATTATTTAAACCTATCTATTATTTATGGAGAATGTGATAGAGTTATTTCAAGAACATTCGCGATTCGATATCCGAAGAAACAGAAACCAACAATACCAACTGTTAAAGAGATTAAAAAAACACTTCGAGAACCTTGGATCTATAAAAGCTAAAAGAAATAGAGATAAACCAGGTCAATAAGGTTCCTTATTGACTGAGGATTAAGTTCTTCAAATGCTATTCTGATGCGCTGCATGCAATCTTCCATAGTGGTTGATGCGGTGTTGTATACTTTATTTTTGATTAAACCCCAAATAATAAAATCAAGTACCATTAGGACGGAGAGCGAGGTGGCCAAAGATGTGGTGCATTCTTGGCTATCCACACATCATAAAACAAATTTTGCAGATGATTGTTAACTAAATAACTATTATGTGGAGGCGCCCCATCATGCTGATAAAATAGATTTCTATCATAAGCCAGCCGCAAGTTATCTAAACAGTTCACTTCCAAATTTCTCAAGATGTCGAAGTAGCGATCACCTATAAGCTAGAGAACGTATTTTATATAGAAGTCGTCAAAAATGGCTAACTTACCATTCAGATTATTTGGTAGAATTCTATGGCGACGACGCCGTCATCTCTTAAAGCGCAATACACGTTAAACTGCCAAGACTCTTGAAAATTTAATTCTCTAAATGAATGTACCTTTGAGTCGCTTTAATAATAGGAATTGCGTTGATTAAACAATTCATTTTTTGTAAATTTGGCGTCGTCCGATCAAATAATATTATTCAAAAAACCAGCATTTTCTTGTGACCGAAGTCAAATAACTTGACAGAACTCCACTGTTCGTAGAAAATCTGTGCCTTTTAAATGTTGTACTATAGAAAATACATAGCGATAACAATTGTGCTTTCATAAAATCCTTAAAACTGATGTTTGAGATAATCCAGAATCTAATGCTACTTGCCTTGTAGATATTGTCGGATATGGGGCGAAATATCTTAAAATTGTAGTCAATATTTTCATTATTAACAACTGATTTATTTCTATTCCTTTTTGCTTTTGCGAATCCAAAGTTCTTGAAGTTTTCTATAATCCATTTAACAGTTGGTTTCTGTTTGTGCGGATACCGGATCGCGAATGTATCGCATGTCCTTGAAATAACTCTCATATTCTCCATAAATAATAAATAAGTTTAAATAATCTTCGTGCGTGTAATTTAATTGTGCCGGCATGATTATTATTAATGAATGTCAAATGGCAAGAAATAGTGACAATTCTCTAGGGTTCGATTGTTTAATTTTCGCCACGCCCCGCCGTCATGGCCAACTAATAACAAAACTTAAAAGCCGTATGTCATTTTTACAATAGAAAAATTTGGAACTGCCAATATTTTGAAAACTACAAACTGCCATTATCAAGATCAAGAAGGTTGATCGAGACGATCAATACTTGGAAGGGGGCAAGATATATTTCATAATATTAGTTTGTAGGGTTTTAGTTTTATTTTATACGAGTTCATAATTTATTTAATTAGTTTAATATTTTATTAATTTTCTCATGATACGTCGATGAGAGAACGTCTGAAACTTTTTGGAAAATTTTATTTCCTTATTTTCGACATGGAACGCCTATGACAGAAGGTCTATAAATCGTCACATTATTCCTGTTAGTTCTTTTTATTACACCATGTAGTATGCAAATCGTTCTAGAAAGATAAAGAATCTTCTAATATATATAAGATAACGAGTCCTAAGCATTGAAGATCGAGTATCGCCACTCGTAAATTAGTAATGAACTAAGCTTTGAATAAAAAATCAAGCTGTTGTAAAAAATTTGAAATAGTTCGTGGTTTACTGAAAAAAAAACTTTTAGGTGTATTTTATGGTAGACCCCTGTAGAATATGAAATAAGTATTATTATATATATCTGCCGCTTCACAGACAAAACAAATAACTTTGCCAGACACTTTCTCCTCTTTTATTCATAAATAGAGAATAGAAATGAAAAGGATCATTCAAAATCCAAACCAAGACTCCCACGGTTATTATCCATTCATTCAAGTACTTTGTCTTATGCTTTATTCAGTTTACTTATAATCAGATGTTGATAAATTATTAAGGCCACAAAATGGTGTCTATAATTCCTTCATTAATCGAAAACTTTCACACCTTATGCGAACCTTTATAGTGAGTCTAATTGGCCTTTTCTGTTTTACGCTTATTTTCTTTTCATAAAATTAAGTGAATTGAGAACGGGGATTTTCAATCAGGATTGCACAAAGGAATGAAAGTGCCCCGTATCAAAACATTTTCTCTATTCAGAGATCTTCTTATTTTTACTTTAATTATCTCTTTTAAATAGAGAAGCTCTCTTTGATTTGTAAGAGGGATCGCATACAAAAATAAATTAGCCATGTGCTGAGGGTAAAAAATTTAGAAAAAACCAGCGTTCCATAAAGATGGGGAATAATACTGTTCAAGATTTAAAATTTCGGTCAAGTAATTTGTGGACTTTCAATAATTTTTCTCATACGGTAATGCTATAAATTCTGTGAGTAATTTATAGTATCGAAATTCTCGATTTTTTAAAGAATATAAAATGCTGTGTTTCTGAAATTGATGATGGATGTATTATAATATTGGTAAATATACTATAATTTGATTACCAATTTAATGATACTCATGGACACATTTTAAAATATCTGCCACAACTTTCATATTTTTGAAACTTTTAAAATTGGGAAAACGTAGTTACAGAAATGTTCGTTGAGTTCAATTTTATCTAGAGTTGCCCAGTATGCATGATTAAACTATTAACAAAATTCTTTGAAACTTTGCCATTTAACCGTTTAACTATTTCTTATACACCTGTGATATTTTCCCATATCGTAATACACAATTCCTACAGTACATCGCACTGATCTGTGACGTCGTCACTCAGAGTCATGAAAACAACAAACTATTATATGATTTTCTTGGATGTGCCTATTTGTTTACTTTCAAATTTTTATATGAACTTTAGATGATTATTTAAATATTTTAAACTTATTTTAAGTAAAATACGTGTTAACATGGGTACCTATATAGTCGAGAAAACTCGATATTTGAAGATTTGCGAGTAATTACACCAATGAAATACCAAGACCATTTACCTGATCAACCACAATCGGAGTGAATGTCTAACTATAGTAGTCAACCACGTCTTTACAAACGACCATATATTCATGAAACAAACATACCATTAAGGCTAATAATCAGCTTCCGAGTATTTTCACCATGCGTGCTAGGAAAGTTTCTCCTAAAAATCATGCAACCTTTAGAAGGTAAAACGAACATCTAGGGGAGATCTCTTTAAGATAACATACCATGTCGGATGACATACCTCTTGTAATTCTAAATAATCGCCTCAAAATGCGATCGATTTACTTCGTACATCACCGATAGGAGAATAAATAATGGTACTTAAATAGCAATCATAAAGGCACTGGGCCAAATTTATTTATTTTGTTATCAAATAAAAACTGCTTCTCTTTAATGCTAATATTCATCAGGTAAGTTTTTAGTAAATTATAGATATGTTAGTGAAATTCCTTATAGTGTAAGCTTTTGAATGAGGATAAAAACAAAATAACTTCAATATTGTTGCTTTTAAATGTCAGTGCATATTTTTGTACCTGATCGGGAAAAATGACATATTCTAAGATGACATACTGACCCTTAATATTTTAGATTTTCTATCCTTGTAAACTTGGTTTCCTGGTCTAACTTTTGATTTCTCGAACTTTCAGGATACCTAAAAATACACGCTAACATCAAAGTGGTCGAGAGACAGAAGAAAATGAGTTGCTTTTTGGCAGCTATTTTGGAGTTTGAACAAAGATTTTTTTAGCTTTACTAACACCGAAGTGAAAAAAATGGCCTACCAGTTCGTAGAAAAATCTTGACTGGAACACAGAGTTCAAAAGTCTACTCAGATGGCGGTTAGGGCATGAAATTCTCAGTTATCATTAAGTGCGTCTGAGCCAACATCAGCACCAAGAGCAAGAGCTTTTAACACGCAACAATTAATGCAACGATATTGCATATGAAAATATACCACCTTACAAAATTTTCAGTATGGATGAAACTAGCCTCAGCATAAGAAGCCAAAGTTGTGACTTAGATACGTAGACGATAGCTTTATTATCTGGAATGGAAACGACGAAGAGCTTCAAAATTTCCTTTCTCATCTGAACAATATCAGCCCAACAATTAAACTCACCATGGAGAAAGAGGTAGAAAATAAATTATCCTACTTAGATGTTTTGGTTGAAAGAAATGACCTACAAGTTCGAACCTCAGTTTACAGAAAAGTCACATACACAGGACAATACTTAAACTGCTCATCCAATCACTCCAACAATATCAAGCAAGGAATTATAAGAAATCTCGTAGATAGAGCACTAACTTTCTGCAACTCCAACGAGAACATGATGAAAGAGATAGATCACATTAAAAATGACCTGATAGCTGATGGATATCCAGTATATCTAGTAGAACGACGCAGAAATAGGACAATATCGACAACGAAAGAAAACGAAAGCCAATATTGAACATCCTCTGTGTTAGAGGCATTTCGGAAAAAGGTAGCAGAATAGGAAAACAATATAAAATCAACGTTGTTTTCAATTCAAGTAACTCTCTGAGAAGTCGACTCATTAGAGTCAAACCAACAATTCAAAGGGATAAGAAGAACTGTGTGTATCAGATACCATGTGAAAGTGGCAACTCCTACATTGGCGAAACAAAGAGACCCCTTGACATGAGGTTCACAAAACATCTGGTGCCGCCAATCATGCTCGGACTCATAGACGTCACATCAAATGGTCTAAAGCTAGTATTCTACACAGAAAACAACAGTGGAGAAAGCAAAAATTCAAAGATGCCGCGGTTATACATCAGAACCCTAGTTGTTTTAGTAAACCAACTTTAGATATAAGAGAAGTGTGGAAACCACTTCTTAATAATTGTAAATTAAAACTAAATGCAGCATAAATGGGACTTTGGCGTAGCACGTATGACTCCACCCATCTGAGTCACACTCCACTGCATTTACTTTTAGTATAAATAGTACTGTAGCTTAGGAATTCATTTAGTTTCGCTGGAAAACGGCTAGAGATAACTACTAGCTGAAACGTCGTGATATGCAAGAAATAATAAAGACAATGGAAGTCCAACAGATATTTACTACTTAGCAGGAAACATCGTTGTCTATGACCTTCAAAAAAACAGCCTGAGCAAGGTTCAAAAATACCCAAAAATATTTACTTTTAAAAGAAGGAACCATTTGGGGCATTAACTAGTGTCGAACGAGTTGAACATGTAACAACAATTGTATGAGGAAGTACAACTGGTAGTTTAATTTTATCAGCCTTATTATTTCCATGAAAATAACATAAGGCATAACACTTAGTTAGAAAGCTGTTTCTCAAATGGTTAAGATAATTCAGTCAGTTGGTTGCAGTTTTAAAAAAGGTTCTTCTAATCCTTGAGCGCCAGGGTAATAACAAATATTTAAAGGCAAAGAAGTTTGCGGTGTAATTTTGTTGTGTCTGCTTTCGCTTTATACGCACCAAATGCAACCATTAGATGTATCTTTTTCAGATTACTTTATTCTAATTATAATCGTGAGATCGCAACCCACCTTAATAATCATCCAGGAAAAATGGTTTGTCTCTATCAAGAGTAGTAGCATTTTTGGAAAACACCATGGCAATGCTGCTTCAGTCGCAAATATTACCAGGGGTTTTGAAAAAATTGTATTTATCCACTAAATCCCTCATATATTTTTCGCTGATGTTTTTTGTCAGGCCACGTGACCGAAAACGACATCGTTGTTAATATTAACGCATGTACAATTAATTCTTAAGATCACCTGATCATACTTTAATGCCGGAAAATTAAACAACTCCAATATAGGTTCATGATATTTCAGGATCTTCATCAGTTGCTCTACAACATGATTCTTATGACCATTCTGAACCTTCAACAGTGTCTAGAACCCCAGACATTCTGTATGAAATTTCAGGCTTAATAAAGGTCGCTTTTACAGGATGTACAAGCATAAAAAACAAAAAAAAGGCTCTCAGGTTCTTACGAGTAGTCTTTATTAAACAAGTAAAAGCCAATACTTAGGCAAGAAGAGAAAAAGAAAATAACAGTCAGTATAAAGAAACAAGTTAAAAATTTGAATAAACTTGATTTTTTTCTGATAATGAAAAATACGACTATGTGTTTATTTGTAACAAACTATCCAGTAAATCACCTGTAGAAGAATACTGGGCTCACTGCCAATCTTATTCAAAATGGTGTACTGGCAAGGATAAAGAAGTTTTCACGTGAACTATGCACCTATGTCATCTTTAGCAGAAGTATGTCATCTTAGTAATATTGAATTTAAGTTTTATTTATTATTTTTTATTTATTTATTTTTATTTCTAAAGTATTATAACCGTTTCTTTTTGTTAAATACAAATGAATGCTTAAAACAAGTATGCCTTATATAAATAAATAGTTCACACATTTTGTGAATATTATTAGTGGTATTAATTTAGAGCTAGACAATATACTATTAACTTTTGATGTGGAAAGTATTATCAAATCTAACCATTGGAAATGGCGGTGGATCTTTTAGACTATTTTCTTTGTACTGTATACTTTCAAGGAACTAAAAGACAACTTCTACGCCCAGGATGATGGATTTCTAATAGGGGTTCTTCTCTATCTCTCTTTCGCTCTCACGACAACCTATGTATAGAATAGCTCTATACTCATACCAACAGCAATTGTAAAACCCAAAATTTGGTTAAGATACTTCGGTGATATATTTATCGAATAGAAAGATAGTGATCAAGAACTAAATGATTTCTTAACACATCTAAACTTCTTTCGATCAACCATTAAATTTACCATCGAAAAGGAGAAAAATGATATGTTGCTCCTACTGGATATGATGGTCAATAGTTCAAATAAAATTGTTAAAAATTTAGTATACAAGAAGCTAACATACACTAGACAATATCTCAACCATAGGTCTAATCAATCCACTGTAATCAAATGAGGAACGCAATCTCTATAGTAGCGAATTATCTATATGTTACAATACAGATTCACTTGAAAAATATATAGCAGATTTTAAATCAAATTTACAACTGAATGGTTATTCTCCAAAATTAATAAATGATGTTATAGCTAACAAAGACCACTGGATAACAGAATATATAGAACCAAACATGAAAATGAGAAAATTTAAAAAGCTTCTAATAAAAATAATATTTTAACCTTCAGTAAACCCAGTGTTGAGTTACCCAATCTTTGACAATCACTATTTTGTAACATCAAATCATCGAGGCATGTACACTAAAAGGGGACTTCCCGCTTCATGAATAAGTTCGGTTGGTCTTAAGCCACAAGACATTCAGTTTATAATTGATAAACTTTAGAAATCCATTTTAATCGTAACATTGTACAAAGTCTTATCAATGTTTTGTATCTTGTTATAGGAGAAATTATCCAAACTGTATTACGCTGCGAGCCTTATGTTTTCTAAAAAATGACGAACGCCTGTTAAAATGGCTAAAGCTAATACATCGTAAAAGTATTGTATCCAGTGATAGTAGCTGAGTATTTAAATGTCATTTTAACAAATAGGCTGTTATCTGGCAGATATTCGAACAAGACCCGAAAACGACTGAAATCGTTGCTTTAAATTTAGATATACCGTGATTGAATATTCATAGTGTACTAAGAACATTTTGCAGTTGTCAGAAATACTTATTAAAAACTATAAAGTATCGAAAAGATCGGCGACAAGCTTAAAAAAATCGACTCGATATAAAAAAGATAGTGAAGAAAGAATACGTGACATTTTTGACATTCAAGGAGCTTATTTGAAACTTTGGAAGTTTAGTGAAAAACTTGTAACACTCATTCTCGAATTCAACATACTCCGAAGCGGCTACTCAAATAAACAATAACTGAGAAATAATAACATATTTCTTTTTGGTCCTTGACTTTATAAACTAGTTTTCTGGTCACAGAAAATGCTAGTGATGGCTTTCCACGCAACCTTGAGTAAAAGGGGATATAATTGTCGTTTGCAGTAAATGGGTGAATTTTCGCTGTGATTTAATAGTAAATAATAGAGCCATTATAACAGAAATCTGGAGTGCATTCTTTCTTCCGATTATAATTTTTTTTTGCCATATACTAAAAATTACGTCTTTTAATTTTTTCTCATTACTTTTACAAGGATATATTTTAAACACAAAACAATCGTTTATTTAGAGAACTAACTTTTATTGAATAACTAAAAAATTTACATTACTTACTCCCACACAGAGAAAATATTTCCTTAGTCATCCGAAGAGATTTCCAAACGATGCCCTAAAACAACTTTTATTTTATATCTATATTTAATAGACGCTGAAGCAGAAACGAAAGAAGTTGAGAAAGTTTTAACGAATAATGCTTAACAACATCCCCATTACAACAAGAACAAACTGTCATAAATTATTGGAAATCTTAATATTACCAGCCAACAATTTAGTAACTTTCCTAAATGTCGAACGAAGCATATTAGTAAGTACGGACTTGATGTGGACGTGCCGTTTCAGTAAATTTGGCTAATCAGTTTGTAACTTTGGTGTCCTCTGGGACGATTGCCGTTGCACAAGCCGTAACTTAGGAATGGAACAAATTTCTGAATGTTCGATTAGTGGTTTATCTTATTACGGTAATGGAACAGACGTTTCGGCAGAGACTCTTTTACGGCTATTAAATAGTATAGTATTTAGAAAAACATTCTAAAAATATACTGAATTCCCAAATGGTTTTAATGAATTAAGTTTTTTTTATAATAAAACTATATTATCGTTACAGTGTAAATAATCATTTTTCTAAACTTTATTCTTTACGCTACATATGAAATTCTCTTCCAACATTTTTTCTTTTTCATAAAACAATTAACACCAGTTTACTCCTAAATTCGGTACTCCAAAAATATGATTAAAAAATGAAAATGAATTATATTGTCAAAAACGAAATGCAAAATTTTTAAATGATCAATAATTAAACTTACAGGATGTCCGAGGTGTTAGGGATTACATGGAAAAATTTTCAACCCGCCTAATATCAAACTATCATATATTTACCAATATTGAGCGTCATCTCTGAGGAACGGGCAGCTTTGAGAAAATATTTTTAGTACTCTTCAGATAGGAGATAGAGTTCAATTTCATTTTTTAACAAGTGTTAACAAATGTATTCAGCAAAATGTCGAGCATTTTGCACATTTGCCTAAAGTTCCCCTTTCAGTTAGTTTATTTTAATCTTTTTAAAATACATACATGTACAACATTTATTTTAAAAAAGGTTTGTTATTACAGCAAATCGGCGTATGCATGGAAATTTTCCCAGAGGTAAAGAAGCTTCCAAATATATGCAATTATCCTATTTAAATATCTGGGTTGTCATACAGTTGATGCCATAAAAAATCAGAAATGATTTTTACAAGTGACGTCAAATTTATAACACACTGTTTTACAGCCAGTCGCTATAGCACTAGAGAACGCCATATTATAGTGTTACCGCGTCTTGAAGAAATTTTGGAAAAAATCAATATTTTCTTAAAAATAATTTTTTGTACCGCCTAAACGAAGCACTATCGGATATAATCAAGTTGGCTTAAATCGACCTATTTTAACGTCAGGAGTCTATCATCAAACATTTTACACGTATTTTTCGGATAGCATGTATATTATCCATTGCAAAATTTCCAAAATATCTAGATGAGTGAACAAAATGGCTGATAAAAAACTTCACTAACATATACATCTCTGGAAATATTCCCTAGTTAATGCCAGACTTTATTAAAACCTTTACCACTGAAAATGGTTAGATTTATAAGCAGTTTACTGGAAATATTCCCAAAAGTTAAACATATATCCGCTTACTTTTTGGCAGAAGAACTGACTGTATTTTCCAGATAGATTTTGCTTTTTAGGGTGTGGCTTGTTAGATTTCCGGAGGAAAGGTGTCCATCACTCCCCATGTGCACAGATTACATGACGTCGCTTTTAAAACCATATCCCCTGGAGATATTTCTGCCAAGTGGAGAGGATTGGGAGGGAAAACAAAATCTTTCGAAAAATGGATCCTGGTGGTATACTGATGGATCTCGACAAGATGAAACAGCTGGAACCGCAGTATTTAGCAGGAGCATAGGAGTCAGAGTATACCACCCTCTCGGATAATGTGCGACAATCTTCACAGGAAATTTATGCTATTCTGCAGTGTGCCCATCTCTGTGACAGGGATATAGACACGTATGGTCCCGGGTTACTCGGGTATACGCAGGAATGAGGAAGCAGACCGTCTGGCAAAGTTGGGTTCGGCAACTGAACCGTATGAACCCTAACCAATACTACCTGTCATAATTGCTATTGGCAAAAAGGAATTAAAATCGTTACTGGAAAGCAAATTTATATGAATCGTGGACGGAGCTCCTGGAATGAGATGTGCTAAGGAACATGTAACTGAGCCTGGCGCACGGCCTAGTAAGGAGCTTCTCTCCTTGGGAAGGAAAGACCTGCGAATTGTGGTGGAATCGTTGACAGGACCTTGTCACCTCGGGAGTCATCTTCAGAGAATCGGTGTTGAAGACGTACCGACGTGCGGATGGTATTTGGAGGAAGATAAAAATGTTGACCATGTCCTCAGTGAGTGCCCAGTACTCAACGGATTGAGGCAGAGATATTTCGGAGATATAATTTTGTTACCGGAAGCAGTTAGGCAAGTTCAACTAACGAGGCTGCTTGGATTCGCAAAAGTAATCTGCAACTATGGTGGGATGTAATGGGCCCAATGGAGGGCTGGGCATCGATAATCTAGTATCACTACCCCATATAGCTCGTGTTAAGCAAGGCACAGTTATATCCAAGAAGAAACAATCCAAATATACCCTCCGCCATGAGATCTGTGCCTGATAGTGACGAACTTCCTATTCCAGAACCAGAAATATCACTAACGAATCAGATAATAACAATGCAACGATTTCTCAAGGATAAGATATGCCATCAACATCAGGAGATCCTGATTTCACACCCAGCACGTTATACTGCCAACTGCACAAAATAACCCAATCAGAATGAAACAATCTTGTAAGAGCCTTAGAACTTCCAATAGGTAAAGCAGAATTACTAAGATCAAGATTGCAACAATGGAACTTATTAGAAGACGATGTTTCAGTATGTGTTTTTAGTAAACGACATAAAGGCCTAGCATCATTTTTTAAAATGGTTTTCTGTAATAACATTAGCGGTTTATTGGCGGCTTTAAATACTACACTATAAGCCAGAAGAATGGAGATTGTTTATAGACAATTCAATATTGAGTTAAAAAGCAGTATATTCACATGAACAAATCATGTGACAACATAAAGTACCTATTGATAAGTATAAAATACGATAAGTACCAATGGCAGATCTGTGGCGACTTGAACCTGATTGCACTTTTATTTGGGTTTTAGTGAGGTTAGACCAAGTTTTGTTGTTGCCATTGCATATCAAATTGGGCCTAATGAAAAACTTTGTTAAAACAGTGAATACAGATGGGCCAGCTTTTCGGTATCTGCGTTAGATTTTTCCAGGGCTAAGTGACGCAAAAATTAAAGAAGGTATTTTTGTTAGGCCACAGATTCGAAATATTCTCAAAGACAAACATTTTGACACTATTTATCGGATATTGAAAAAAATTCTTGGAATCACTTTCTTCTCATGGTCACTAATTTCTTCGGTAATTAAAAAGCTGACAGTTGCGTTACTCTTGTTGAAAATATGCTGTCATTTTATCAAAAACTGGGTTGCAATATATCTCTAAATATCCATTTCCTACACTCACATCTGGACTTCGTTCCGGAGCTGCAAGTGATGAGCACGGCGAACGCTTCCATCAGGATATAAAAACAATCGAGATAATGTACCAGGAAAAGTGGAAAGCTTCCATGCCTTCCGACTACTGTTGGATTCTTGTTTGTTGAAAATAAAAAAAAAATTGTTCTTGAAAATTGTAACTAAGTTTTTAATTTTATTTTCATTTTCAGCGCCCCAAAATTAACAAAAAAACGCACTTTTCATACAAGACATAACCAATAAACTAAAACTTGTTGCGTAGTGTTATCGAATGTAGATTTGCAGTTGTTTTTATATTAATGATCTTAACATTTCCAAATTAAAAAATGAGTAAAAAAATATTTATTATAGAGGTAGTAAGGTTTTTAGTTGCGTTTGTGTAAGAACGTAGTAGTAGATATATGACTCTAGATGTTTTGCATATTTGCATGTTCAAAAATTACTTTTAATAAAAATTAGAAACTTGTTTTTACTTTTTTTTAAATGCTCCAGTAAAAAAGGATATGCAGGACATTTTTATTCAAATATCAGTTTCATATCCTTTGTTTTTCTGCTAAAAGGTAGAAATATACAATAAATTGGAAACAACAGAGTTGGTCTGTTAAGTCAATTGTCAAAATCTTATTGCGCCGGCAAGTATCAGGAGATAAATTTACTTGCAGGGTCAATATTTTACCTCTTAATAATTTTTTATTACTGGTATAGATCATTCCTTGGAAAGTCCTGTATATGCTGTCTTTCCTATACTATAGTCAGTTAGTGTAAAAATATTTCCTTAAAATAAATCAATATCCTTTTCTTAAGAATTTACTATTGAAAATTCTAAATAATGTTTTATATTTCTTAAATTCTCGCAGACACATAAACTTCGCCTTTATATGCTTCAATATTTTGCAGGCTTTGTCTGGCGATTAGAGTAATAAAACGTAAATTTTCAATCTCAACGTATAACAATTGAATAAAATTGAGAAAAGCGTTACACAAAAGAATTGTTACTAATGTATTCCTGTTATTGGCCTCTTGCCGATTTTTCTCCGCATTCTCACAAAATAAAATATTATAACCTTACAACTTTACCGAAACTTTAATCAGGAACAGCAAATTGTGCATAAAATTGTTCTAAATACAACAATTTCATGTTAAACGTTTTTAAAAGTAATGCAAATCAAATTTTACGTGCTAAATCTGTTTCGAATTAAATCGGCCTTACTGGCTAACTTACTTATTCTCAGCGGTACACCTTCGATCAAATTAACAATCTGGTGTTTTCCCACTGAATGAAAATTTCCATTTCTGGCGTAAAAAATAGGCATTTCATTTAAAAATTAAACTTAACCTCAAAAGAACCCTAAAGGTATACAATGAGTCCTTTATAGCGTTTAGTTTCCATATTATAAGCCACTTAAAAAATTAACTTTTAAGGTTAGCGTGAAGGTCGGTATCTGATACTTCGTTTGGCTAGGATATCAAACGGTTAAGCTTTCTATCGCCTAAAATATCCAACGGTTTAGCTGTCTATCAGTCAAGATATCTAACGGCTAACGGGCCTCGGGCACCACCATCAAGTGTACAGGGGAGGATCCAGCCTTTCTCTTTTGGAGGGCGGGGGAGGGGTGTGATATCAAAAGAGTACGGTATGGCAATTATGGGATATTACTCCAAGAAACGGAGTATTTGAACTCGCAAAACTAATAACTGTGGTTTTGTTGCAAAAACATCTTAGGGAAGCTAATTTAAAAGGTTCCTCATCTTGTGACTAACGAGAAAAGTGGTGCGTCATTGTTTATTTCAACTAGTTGCATAAATTGGACTTTTCCGAGGAAAAAATGCAGGAAATCGCTCCATGAATAAAGAAATTCTTGCAGAAAAACCTCCGAAATTAGCATTTTTAAAAATTGTTAATAACTTTTTAAATATTGGTCAAATATTTTTCACAACTTTACAAAGGTTAGAATTTTTATGTACTAAGAAAGTGTAAGAAGGATGGGCGCTATCGGTTTGGTAGCTATTGCATAATTGTATTTGTTTATCCAGAATTAGTCTAATGGGTCTACAATCGGTTAAGCAACAGATCTAGCGTTCTGCTTTAGCTAGTTCTCTTTATAAAGGTATAAAAGTATAAAGTTTGTTAATGAAAAATTGCTGAAAAAATTGAGTGTTTTGCCTTACAAATACATCTATTTCTTTTTCAATTCAAGTCATGCGGCTTTCACGGATTCCTCCGTGTGAGATGCAATTGCAGTGGACATATCCACATGATGAGGTTGTAGTGCAGAAATCACATTCAGCAAGCGTACAACTATATGCAAGTCCATGTTTAAATGATGTAAAATGCGAACAGTAAATGCAAGTTTGAATAAATTGCTATAGAACACAATTTATCCTATTCCCCCACCATCGAGATGATGGCCTACCTGTACCACCATACCGAGAAGAAAGTCAAAACTTACCCTCCCCGCCACAGTGATACGGCACAGGTACAAGTTTCGTCTCTACTAGACTCATCAGGGTACCGAAATTCACCTACTTGTGCAAAGGATAGATCGGAAGGAAGTATGCAAAACTGAATGTGGATATATCAAATGCTATTGCATCTCACACGGAGGAATCCGTGCAAGCCGCATAAACATATATACGCCATCCGGCGGGAGGTCGGCGAAGCTGCGATCAGTGTTGCATATATCCTTCCGATCTATCGTTTGCATAAACAGGTGCATGTCGGTACCCTGATCAGTCTAATAGAGACGAAACATGTACCTCTGCCGTATCACTGTGGCGGGGAGGGTAACTTTTGACTTTCTTCTCGGTATGGTTGTACAGGTTGGCCATCATCTCAATGGTGGTGGAATAGGACAAATTGAGTTCTATAGCAATTTATTCAAACTGTGCAACCTCTAACACGGAAAGGATATGATGGAACGAACTTTGCAATTACTGTTCACATTTTACTTCATTCAAACACGAAGTTGCATATACTTGTAGGTTTGCTGAATGTGATTTCAGCACTACACCGGCATAATGTGGATATATCCACTGCTATTGCATCTCACACGGAGGAATCCGTGAAAGTCGCATAAACGTATATACGCCATCCGGCTGGAGGTCGGTGAAGCCGCGTTCAACGTTGCATACTTCCTTCCGATCTATCCTTTGCACAAACAGGTGCATGTCGGTACCCTGATGAGTCTAGTAGAGACGAAACATGTACCTCTGCCGTATCACTGAGGCGGGAAGGGTAAATTTTGATATTCTTCTCGGTATGGTGGTACAGGTAGACCGTCATCTCGATGGTGGTGGAATAGGATTAAAGCGTACAACTATATGCAAGTCCGTGCTTAATGATGTAAAATGCGCACAGTAAATACAAACTTCGTCTCATCATATCTTTTCCGTGTTATAGGTTGCACAGTTTGAATAAATTGCTATAGAATTCGTTATTAAAAATTTCTATTGTTTATTAGTTTATATGTTTTATGTCTTTTAAAGTGAAATATGTTTATTATTCTTGCTTTAGATGCAATAATATCCAACCTTTCACTATAATTTTTATACATTTTATCATGTCATTACACAAGTATAGGCATTTAATGTCCTTTTAAAACATGATTCGTATATAAATTCTTACATACTATAACTAATATCTATTCTACAGCTACACTTTTGAGAACTATTGAATTTTTTCAAGTACAGTGGTTATTTATGAGTTAGTTCTATGTCGGGACAGTAGCCACTGCCTTCTTCTAAAGATATCATTATAAAAGGCCTTAATAAAGGCCGCTGTGGGCTGGTTTTTCATTCAGATCCTTTATTTGTGTTACGATCGACTTTCTTGATTGGCATTCTTTAGCATTTAGTGAAGCGTAAAAATATTTTACCCGTTTAGCTCTTCGTAATTTGAAGTTTTACGTTCTGGTATATTTGGTTCTAAATGAAAAATAATCCAAAGGGTTAGAGGGACTTTTATTCTTGGCCTTTACGAAATTTTGGGCAATTTACATTCCTTTGTTGTTGGGACAAAGAAATTCCGTTTGTTATTTTATTCATATTTAGCATATAATAAGAAAAAAAGTTATCAGCGATAACTGGCAAATTCGGTACTGTTAATAAAATACTATGATAATAAAAATTGTGTATTTAAAAAAAAACTTACCAAAGAACTGAGCCATCTTCTAAACAAGCGTTAAAAAGCGAAAAATATCAATACGAATTTTTACATGTTATTGAAATTTCTAAAGACTTCCGAACACACTAAAAATGTAATAAATATACAAATATTAAAACATGTGCTGGCGTAAAAATTTATTAATTGACTTAATTTGTGATCGCTTCCTAACTGTCGCTAATTAATATACCGGGTGTCAACGAATCTATTAGACAAGTCATAATTTCTAGAGTATTATGTGTATCAAAATGAGAATTGGTACAGGTAAATGGTATGTGAAGGGGAGAGTTTTCGCATATTTTCCACTTTCCGGCCACTTCCGGTTTCACCGGAAATGGCTCCGGTTTTGAATTTTTAAATGGAACACCCTGTATATTTTAACATTTTTGGATTTCTGAGATAATTCTAGATCAGAATGTGACATTTTAAAAACTTTTTACGTCTACTTCATTTTTTTAGAGCCACTTTTAAAATTGCATCTAGGTGGTCATGATCGGACGCAAACTAATCTAAGGGCCTTAGGTGATGTCAAAAAAATACAATCGCAAAGTTTTAGTTACTAGTATGAAAGACAGGAATAAGACAAGTTGACAAAATTACGTTTTTATTTCTAACTATTAATTTTCAAATGGCGACCCCTTTTTGACAACTACTTTTCGAAAAAAGCATTCTTTGACGAATCTATCGGTACTAATTTATTTGCGATTGGATTAGACATAAGAACAGAAATTAAATACTATTAAGCAAAATACTGGATAATTTATTTACTTATGACAAGTACGCCATGGACAGCCATGATGCATAATAATTTGCAACTGTTTTTATCAAGTCTTCTTTGGAAAACAAAGCACTCACTTAAGTAGATAATGACAGTGACATACGCTCTAAGAACAGACGTAAAAGTTTCTTAATTTTCGTTAAGTTTAGTTTAAATTTTCGTTAAAATAATGTATACTCAAAGTCAAAAAGTGTTATGTTATTAATATTTGGGGAGTGTCATAGAAATTCAAGGAATGCTGCCGAGTTGTATGCTCATAGATATCCGAATCGGCAACATCCAGCCCATCAGTATTTTCCGTATGTCGAGACTCGTTTTAGGCAAATAGGAAATCAAGAGGCGGAACAGAGGTTTATCATAAATGAAGAGACTGAGATTAACGTACTTGCTATGGTTGAGGTTGATAAAACAGTTTCGTTAAGAAAAATTAGTCAAGAACTGCAGATAAGTTATGAAACAGCAAGAAAAATACTGAAAAAGCACGGATATCTAGCATTTAAATATCAGTTACATCAACATTTGTATACTGAGGATGGCGATAGACGGGTAGTGTTTTGTGATTGGCTGCTTCAAAATCATAGAGTTAATCCAAATTTTATCGATTTTATTCTATTTTCCGACGAATCCCGATTTACAAATAATGATATGTTCAATAAGCAAAATACTCGGTACTGGGCCCAACAAAATCAACATGAAATGAGAGAGGGCAATTCTCAATAAAGATTTGGCGTCAATGTCTGGGCTGGTATCGTTGGAAACAGAATAATTTGGCCAATATTGTTTCAAGGTCAGTTAATAGTGGTTAGATACTTAGGTTTTCTTCAAAATGAAATCGAAAATCATCTCAATGATATACCTTTAGCAGTTTTATGGCGAATTTACTTTCAACAAGATGGAGCACCGCCTCACAATACTAGAGAAGTTCTTAATTATTTAATAGAGCATTTTAATAATCGAATTATTGCAACCAATGGTCCGGTACGGTGGCCAGCCCGCTCATCGGATCTTACTGTGCTCGATTTCTTTGTCTGGGGATATGTTAAAGAAAGGGTTTACTATGGAGCAGCCCCAGCTACTCTTGAAATATTAGAAGATATAATTTTACGGGCATTTAAAAGTATAACGCCCCAAATGCTACAAAACGTGTTGAAACAATTGAACAAGCTGAAATGTGTCGTGAAAAAGAAGGAATGCACTTTGAATATTTACTACACTAAACTTTTTAACAAATTCAGCTACTGTACTTTCTAATATTTTAAGTGCGTTGTCTAAGTTATTAGTTTATTGTGTTAATTTTTTGTTAATTTTGTTAAATTTTTAATCCAATTCCTGTCTTTCATACTAGTAACTAAAACTTTGCGATTGTATTTTTTTGACATCACCTAAGGCCGCTAGATTAGTTTGCGTCCGATCATGGCCACCTAGATGCAATTTTAAAAGTGGCTCTAAAAAAATGAAGTAGACGTAAAAAGTTTTTAATATATCACATTCTGATCTAGAATTGTCTCAGAAATCCAAAGATGTTAAAATATACAGTGTGTTCTATTTAAGAATTCAAAACCGGGGCCATTTTCGGTGAATCCGGAAGTGACCGGAAAGTGGAAAATATGCGAAAACTCTCCTCTTCACATAACATTTACCTGTATCAATTCTCATTTTGATACACATAATACTCTAGAAATTATGACTTGTCTAATAGATTCGTTGACACCCGGTATAGGATCCGAGAAATTAGATATTAGTGGGTTCAGTATAAATTTTCGATAGCTCAATTGGATTATTTACATAAAGAATTCGGGGAAAACGCTTTTTTTGTATGAATTGATGAAAATAATTAATGATTAATCATTTTTAATGAGTTTTAAGATTAATATCAATAATATTAAAGAAACATGAATTCTTCTGTCGTCAAAATTCATTTGTGGCATTTAACAGATAAAAACCTTTCCCTCGCAAATCTGTTAAATAAATTATTCAAATTCGTCGTTGTACAAATATATAAATCGTGCAACCGGAAGAAGCAACGATACGTGTTGGCAAATTTCAGGCTTTAAATGGTAGCAGGAGTTATTAGATGCCTGGTGTTGTTGAAAATCTTATTAATATTCATTATTGCAAGTGCTATTATAAGACGCTACATGTTTAGGGACTGCAATGTACTGCGGAAACTTCATGGTTATTTGCATTTAGGGGAATTGATTAGGTTTTAGAAGGAGCCTAAACGGAAACCACTGAGAGCTAAATACATAGTGGGGATTATTAATTTGTTTAAGTTTGAAAATTTGACGTTTATTTTACTTTTAAGTTTACTTATCAAGGTGTTTTTAATATTTGGGAAATAATTCGTTTTTGAGAAAGAAAAAGACTACTTGTATCACCTAAACTTGGTTCATGATCCGAAATTTTCATAACTTAATAATAGCAAAAATCTTTGAACGTGCCTCTGCAACGACACATTGTTGCTTATAAATTATCTATTTTTTCTCTCAAAAACAACCTCCAGTAAAATGGCGGGAAAATTATAGGGATCTTTATTCGAGATGACATTTGACAATCATTCAAAAAGAGAGATAGAAATACAGAACATTTTAAAATTATTTAAGTAATTATCTGAGTTCATTAATTCAATTGAGAAATATCCAAAGATTTAACAGAACATTATTAAGATAAAACTTGAAAATACAAGTTTTTTGTTCTTAAAATGATCATATTCAAAACCGCAACAAAGTGATAGAAGCATCATCGAAGATGCAAAAGGTTCTAAAGGGATTCTACAGAGCTCTTCTACAAAATTTGTCCAGATTAAAATTTAAGCACTTGAAGTACTGACATATTTACTAAAAATACAGGATTAGCGAAATAAATAACAAAGTAAAGGAATAAAAAGATAATATATTTTAGTATAGTTTCACGAGTGACATATCGATTTTCTTTTTTCCCTCTTAGTGTTATATGATAAACACAGACAACGAAATACGAGTATCACAATGCAGATCAAGATAATTTGCAATATCGCTATAATTTAAACCTTTTCCTAAAATGGTCAAAATGTAGATTAAAAAGTAGAACATTATTGTATGATTGGAAAGATTAAGGCGATAGAAATAACATAGAAAATTATCGGCCAATTAGCTTACTGTCCCACTTGTACAAACTTCTTACAAAAATAATAACTAACAGACTGACGCAAAAGTTGGACGCATAGCAACCTTCAAAACAAGCCGGATTTCGCAGGAACTTCAGTACAATAGACCATCTACAGACAGTACACACGCTTATCGAAAAAACCACGGAATATAATATACCTCTGCATTTGGCTTTCGTTGATTACCAAAAGGCGTTCGATTCTATTGAATCATGGGCAGTTCTCAAAGCACTGGACAATGCTCGGATTGATTCAAGACACTCTGCTCTGATTCAGCATATATATGAAAACGCTTACATGCAAGTTACAATAGACGAGGATATAAAAACCTCGAGGATACCTATAAAAAGAGGCGTACGTCAGGGAGACACAATCTCTCCAAAATTGTTCACGTTGGCACTTGAAGATGTATTTAGGGGCTTGGACTGGCATGACAAGGGAATTAACATAGACGGAACACGACTAAACCACTTAAGATTTGCTGATGATATTGTTATAATCAGTGATTCACCAGACCAACTCCAATGTATGATACAAGAACTTCATCAAGCATCAGCTAGGATAGGACTCTAAGTGAACTTGTTAAAAACAAAAATAATGAGTCTAGAACAAATACAAATTAAAGTTGAAGATAAAATAATAGAAAACGTAAAAGAATACATATATCTAGGTCATGAAATACAAATAGAGAAGGAAAACCAATCGGCTGAAATTCCTAGAAGAATAAGTCTCAGCTGGGCAGCTTTTGGCAAACTCGGATTCATTCTTAAATCCAGTAACACCCCCATAAGTCTGAAAAGAAAAGTCTACGAGTCGTGCATCCTGCTAGTTCTTACTTATGGTATGGAAACAACCTCCCTAACATGTAAAGTCATTAATAAGCTTCGGGTTACACAACGAGCAATGGGAAGGGCTATGCTGGGAATTAGTTTACAAGATAGAGTTCCAAATGAAGAAATCAGAAGAAGAACGAAAATGACAGATGTGAGCAAACGAGTAGCGCAGCTAAAATGGAGATGGGCTGGACATATCGCAAGACATGACATAGACAGATGGACATACAAGATAACAGCATGGCGGCCAAGAGAGAACAAGAGAAGTGTTGGCAGGCCCCAAAAGAGATGGCGTGACGATCCAGAAAATTGCCGAAAAAAACTGGATGGGGATCGCTACGGACCGACAGAGATGGAAAAATATGGAAGAGGCCTACATTTAGGAGTGGATGAAAATGGGCTGATATGAATGAAAATGAATGGAAAGATTAAGATACAGGCTATATACTGACTCAGAAGATCTGACTCAGACAGATATAGGTACACCGACAATTATACTGGATAAGTGCCAAAATTTAAAATTTGATGTGCTAAAAAGAAAACTAAACTTACATTTTTAATATTAGTTGAAGTCTTAGAGGTACATGGTGTCATATCTCCCTATATATTAACAATATAATCGCAAGAATGCACCTGGTATATTTGTATTGTTACAAAAATGGAGGGTTGAGACGTTGCCAAATATACATTTTTCTCAGGTTTAGAAAATTTTGCACAACTTGACAACCCCGCAGGGCTTAAAATAAGAGAGATTTAAACCCATGTAAATCGTCTTTTATATTTGCTATGAACTGAATAACCTCTGTATATGAACAAGTGACAAATGCCACCATTGCGAATATTGCGGAATTGAACAGAAAATTCTGGAATATTCTTTAAAAATATAGAAGCAGCTACAAAGCAGAGGGGTTAGTCAGTCGAAGTTAGTGAGTCGAATCGAATAGTTGAAATTTTAAGGTGTCTCAAAAGCGTGTAAACAATCCAGATCACTTCTGTTATGTTTGTGATTGCTATTTCTGCATCATACCTTATATTGGGCAAGTCACAGGTATATTCAAGAAGAAAAAGTCAAATATCAACTATTCAAATATTCCATCTGCCATGAGACCTATGCCTCATACTGACGAACTTCCAGCACCTTCAGAAATATTCACTTCAAAATTATATTATAACGATTTCTCAAGAAAAAAATATGGCATCAACATCAAGAAATCCTGATTTCACACCCAGCACGTTATCCCGTCATCTTGTGAAAGTTTAAAAGCAGTACTATTGCATATGGGAAATATTTTACCGTCTATTCCTGTTGCATATGTAGTTCACATGAAAGATCATACGACAATGTAATTAGAAATTGTTAAAAGTAAAGAAAAGAATTGTAAGAAATAGAAAGATAATTTATCTAAATTTGTCAGGTGGCTTTGAAATGGTCTCTTCCTTTTAGGGCTCGTCCGGCTAGCTCTAAAAAGGCCGGTGAGTGGTCGGGCGCCACCTGTTTTGGTGCCCTAAACGTTAAGGTAGAGACCGGTCTAACATTAAAACAAAACAAGAAACCGAATCCAATGCAAAGAAAACATCCAAAAAAATTTAAAAACAAATATCCATATATTACGTTTTACGGTGTAAATGTAACTAACCGCCGAGAGTGGCCTAGCGCTTCTCTGTTCAAAAGAATAAACCTAGGATAGTCAGCTGTTCCATTTTTGACAATTTAAACTTACAATGAATAATCTATTACAATCATACTCTAAAGAGTTATTTTTCGGCCGTGATACCAAATATAAAAAAAGTGATATAATTTGACTAATAAATATATGCATAATGTGAAAATATTGAGTGCACTCTACCCGTGTAAACAGGCCTGTTTACTAGAGTTAACAAATGTGCCCTTTACATAAGTGAATGATATCTACTGCATATGGTTGCAAGATTTGATTAATTGTTTCATATTAGGAAACACAATAGATCTTAAAGAGGTACGTACACTGATTATTAACTAATTATATATACAAAAGAAAAGAAACACACAATGGCTTTAAATTTATAGGCTGTACTGAAGGAATTAAAGTCTATGGTTCTCTGAGATGATACAGACACATAAAACCTGATTAACGGAAGCTTCCTGATGCCCTGATGTTGAGGTAGACCTTGGGTGGCTGGTGTGGTCTGGTATGTATAGCATGCAAGACAGGTGCCGTAAAGAAATTAACAAGATGATGAACAAAATGAGGGCAACAGATGTAGAAAAGGAAAAAAGGAGCCAGAAAAAAGCATAAGAAAGGCTAGTGTTGTTGGGTGGTCGTTTTGTGGTGCAGAAGAAAAAACAGCAGAAAAACTTGATATCGGGTTTGTTCCCCAAACTGACCAAATCAATATTAGCCGACTGCTTTTAAGATACTCAAAGCAACCGTGTACAATAAATTTGGTCAAGAACCCGAATCCTTCACATATAGCAAAAATGCTAAGCGACTTTTCCAGGTGCAATTCTGCCAGGAAAAAGTCCTTATCAATCTATGATTTTTTTTTCTTTTTCAAGAAATATATCGAAGGAAACGGCGGAAAAAAATACAGGGATCTATATATCATCATTATGACAAGTGACAAACCTTCAAAACCATGAAAAATAAAAATACCAAATTTTAAAATTATTACAAGAAATTATACGATTTACTAGGGAAATTGTGGTATGTTCCAAAAATTTATACCGGTTAAAAAGAAAGAGGGCTTTACTGCAGCAAAACTGTCCTGCAAAGAAAGTCGAGTCAGATCTAACCTCACAATTTGTTATTGTTCAAGTCGAATGCAAAATACAATTTAAATTAAACCTTTCTGTCTCAGAATTATATATGGAGCCACTCTGTACAAAACAAATGTGTCTCGATATTTTAAGTATAAGAGAGATATTTTAACTAAGAGAGAGAAGTCTTACGAACTAAACATAACAACGACAAGGACTATCAAACAATTACTATTGATTATAATACCATAATTCTGAACCCAATTCCAGTAAAAGCAAATATACTACCTACGTTTACTTTTATTCGTAAATAGGTGCCCAAAAAAAAAAAGACAAAACACATAAATGATGGAAGAGGTAAGCGTAAAAATTATTATTTTTATATGGATGTTGAATAGGCAAAAATAAAAACGTAACAACAATACGAATTACCTATTGACAACTATAAAGTACGATGAGCACCAATGGCAGATTTGTGGCGACTTAAAGGTGATTGCACGTTTACTTGGGTTGCAGCTAGGCAACATCAAGTTTTGCTGTTTTTTGTGTGAAGAAAACAGTCGGGCAGAGGCACTTCGTTACAAGTCAAAATACTGCTGTTCGACAATCATTAAAGCCATGTGAAAAAAATGTACACCATATGCCACTGGTAGACCCCAAAAAGATTTTGTTGCCACCACTGCATATCAAATTGAGCCTAATGAAAAACTTTGTTAAGGCACTGAATACAGATGGGCCAGCTTTTCAGTATCTGTGTCAAAAATTCCCAGAGCTAAGTGAAGCAAAAATTAAAGAAAGTATTTTTTTTGGGCCACAGATTCGAAATATTCTGAAAGAAAAACATTTTGACAGCACTATATCAGATATTGAAAAAATGCTTGGAATGACTTTCGCCTCGCGGTCACGAATTTCTTCGGAAATAAAAAATCTGGCAATTACGTTACTCTCGTGGAAAATAGGCAGTCGTCACATCAAAAAAGGGTTACAATATGTCTCTAAAGATCCATTTCCTGCACTCACATCTGGACTTTTTTCCTGACAAATGTGGAACTGTAAATAATGAACACCGCGGACGCATCCATCAGGATATATATTGACAATGGAGAAAAGGTACCAGGGAAAATGGAATGCTTTCTTGCTGTTGAACTCTTGTTAGTGATGTTTTAGAAACAATTTACAACAGAAAAGCAAAAAGATAGGATATTTAGAATCTACAAGTGTAGAAATATATATTTTTAATTATTTATTTTTTAAAAAATAAAATCAAAAAAAAACTTGTTCTTGAAAATTGCGATTACGTTTTTAATTTTGTTGCCACTTTTGTGTGCAGCATCCAAATATTAACAAAAAAATGCACTTTTCATATAAGATACAACAAATAAACTAAAATTTGTTGCGTAGTGTTATTATTTTGGTAGTATATAAATGGTAACTTTGTATTTAACTCTTTTCTTTCCGAAAATCATTTTTAAATTAAATCTACATATACTATATTCTATGAAATTAATTAAACCGATTTTGTTTTGCCGATAAATATCATAACCATTGAAATCTGTGTGTGTATAGACATATAAATTCCTAAATCGGAAGCAGAAACGCTATATTTTGGCAATTTTCAGGCTTTAAATGGTGGCTGGCGTTATTAGATGCTTGTTGTTGTTGAAAATCTTATTAATATTCATTATTACAAGTGCTATTATAAGACGTTTCATGTTTAAGGACTGCAATGTACTGCGGCAACTTCATGGTTATTTGCATTTAAGCGAATTGATTAGGTTTTAGAAGGAGGCTAAATGGAAAGCGGTGCGAACTAAATACATATAGTGAACTATTAATTTGTTTGTTTGGGCTTGTAATGTATGCTCGGTTTTGACTCATATTTACCAGACTGTCCTGAATATTTAGGAAGAGAAAGACCCTAACAGGGTTAGAATTTTGGTTAAGTGAATATAAACAATACCCTAAATTTCGGTTCATTATTATTTAAATGCATGGTTACATGGTATTACAATCTTATGCATATATGACACACTATACTTATATCTAAAGTGTATTAGTAACCAACCATATCATAAAATAGAAGTGTTATTTTCTGCCAGAATTAGCGATGCTGGCTAGCTAGATGCAATATAACAACTTTTCGAAAACTGCATCATTTCAATAGAATAGAGTTTGGGGAATTGGGTGATCATTGCTGTAATGATTTATAAATCTTACAGTAGTGGTTTTGGGGGAAGACGTGGAAACCCCCCCCCCCCCTCCGACCTTGTCAGTTACTTTGTAGCTACTAAAGTGGTGCTAACATGCTAATAAATTACTATTATTTTCACAATTTAGGTAAGTATGACTAGTTTTTTCAAAAGTTATATTCAGAAATAAGGTTTTCGTAAATATCACCTAATTAAGGCCAATTTTGTTTACGTATTCAAATAATGAGAGTACTTTTTCCAAATATTACTAGTTTTGTTTTGGAATATTCTTACAGAAATAGGCACAAACAAGAATGAATTTAAAAAAAAGTTAAGTGTTCGGCCAGTTTACTTTTTGCGCTTAAAGCAATAGACTATTTGGTTATTGGAGAATATCAATTAGAACCTAGAGTATTTTCAGGAACCTTTTTTGGGAATGAAATTTCCATTCACGGGTGGTTACAAACAATTATTTTCAAAAGGACAACTTCGTTTTTGTATTCATTCAGTCATAATAATTGTCCAAATATATGTAAAATTCAAAATTTGCAATTTGATTATTTTCCAAAACTCGGTCAGAAACTTAAGTATACTAATATGTGACGCGTTTTCGTAGGAGGGGAGCAGGTCGTGCTCTACGGATCTGCTTTGCTTACGGCAGCGGAACATCGGTAAGTGTATATTTCTCGTGCAGACAGTCATCGCTCAAATGCTCAACGCAGGGGTATCGGTTTGACGATATCTACTTATATTCGTGATATCCCTGCTCTCTGAACTGATCAACGGTTTGACTGCCTGAAGGTCAAAACATCCACTCGGTGGTCGGTTCTCAGGCGCCACCCTCGGGATTCATGTGGTCGAGGACCCACTTATGCACCGGGCAGCTTGTTACAGTGGAGAAACGGCAAGCCAGGGGTCAATTGTGCGTATTAATGCTGGCTGCCGACTGCCAATTGTTACATGTTATTGTAAAAATGGGACTAGGTAATGAAACAAACGATTATAAAACATCCTGTATCCTGTATTCCATTCTTTTATAAAAAGATATAGCCTAAAACTAACTTACAATCTAAGATAGACAATAATATCAACAAATAAATGGTCTGGAGGTCAAGAGTATGTTACGAGAGCTGTTCACAGTAGCTCGTACTAGTCGGTAGCGCTGGAGATGGTAACCCGGCGGTATCGTTCAAGAAACTATTCACATACCTCGTACTACACGGTTGCGACGGTGTTCACGACGGCTCGTACTCAAATGATTGCGCTTCGTGTCTAAAATCCTCGGACGCTGTTCACGGCGCTTCGTATTAAAATTCGACCGACGGCGGTATACGCGGTAACAATAACCAGACATCGATCGGCGATAGGCGGCATCTCTACACGCGGCGGCGATAAACGTCGAGGCGTCAATTGTCAAGCGCCCTTATCAACGGACATCAGAGGGCACCTGGCGGTAAGACACATTCCTGGTCAATACGGAAACATCAACAAAAACTGACGGCATTTAGTGCGTGCATGTATCGCTGACGGTAGGAAAGAAAGAAAGGAACTGACGCTGCCCGTTCTTATAAGGGTCCTCGACAGCGTCCGCAGGATGGAACGACATCGCCTGTTCTTATAAGGGTTCTCGACAATTTCAACCAATAGCGGTAGGAAATTAGGAAAGGAAACGACACTGCCCGTTCTTATAAGGATCCTCGACAGTGACGGTAGGATGACACAACATTGCCCGTTCTTACAAGTGTCCTCGGCAATGCTGGCCATTAGCAGGGTAAGGCGTAAGGAAGAAAGTGTGTGGTGAAACACCATATACACACAAGCCCAGCCTCACCTACATTGCTAGAATAGGAAGGCGCGGTCCGGCAGGCGACCCAGTTCAGTCTGTTTGGACTGTTGACCAGGGTAGAGAACGTGCAGTTCTCAGCGAAATAATGGTCTGCTCGAGCTTAAGTAGACGACCCGAGCTCTCACTACGCTGACCTGTGACGGCGTGCGGTGGGACGCTCTGAAAATCTCGGAAAATGATATTTCCCGGCATAGCGCGGTAAATCTAATTATATTCCGGTAATATTGAAACTTTAAGCATTCTTTACCCGCAAGAATCAGATTTTTCGGATGTAAAATAAATAAATTAAATCCCGGCGAACATATTCATGCCCAAAAATTCAATAACTTCGTTACAAACAAATCCTTTTGAAGAAAAATTTTACATTTAAGGCTGGTTTAAAAAAATAATCTAGAAGTGGTTAACTTTATTTTTGCATTCAACTAATGAATATATTTTTTCTAATTTTCTTAAACTTATTTTGTATTTTTTTTTATTCAAATAGGCACAAAAAAAGTAGATTTTTCAATGTTGTTTGAGCAAGTTTGCTACGAAAAATTATTTGTAATTATCGGCAACCTCGCCGTTTTTAGGATTAAGAAAATAAGATCGGAAATAAAGAGAGTCTCTGAAAACGGTCAGAACAGATAAATCGCATAACGGTATGCAAATTTAAAAGTTCAGAATTTTCGGGCTTTGCGGACGAGTTTGTTTTGGAAAGGTGTATACGGTGGGATTCCGGACGAAAGGTATTTCCCTTTTCCTGTTTCCTTAATCTCTTTCCTGATTGTGAGTACCCTCAAAATACCTGGTAGAAGTAAAGAAAATTAACCAGCAGCTATCGAAGTTTTCCGGTAAGTCATTTAAGTTAGGATAAGCAGATTTTTACAGGGTATTTTTTAATACTCTTCAAAATAAATTATCCATGTTTTGGTCCTGTTCGAGTCGAATATCGGTTAAATTTTGATGATATCTTAGAATTTTTTATTGTTTACGGTGAACGATAAAGAATAAAAACTTGGGTTTTTTTGGGGTACTGATTTCAGCAAACGGGTTGCTGTTGAACGGTGTTGCCAGTTGTCAAAGATAATACGCAGTTTGGCTAATTTGATCGGTGACAACTAATAAATAATTTGATTATTGTTTCGCGGATAATTATTTAAAAATAAAAATAATAGTATCGGGTCTATTATTAATTTAGAAATTTATTATTTCATTTTAGAGCAATTTATGATAAAATTTGTGGTTTTTCAAGTTATTACGGTAATAATTTGAAATCAGGTTGCCTTTAAATACAGAGTGTTGATTTATTTGGGGCCGTTCATTTTCAACATTATTTGTTTTTGCATTTTGGATAAAATTAATTACTGTTTTGGCTAGGATTGAAAGGATTTCACTAATCAGTTTTAAACTTTGATAATTATAATAAATTAAAATGAGTACCACAGCGGAACGCAAATTTAAAAGACTAAATGCCAAGAAGGAGTCTTTATTTTTGATTATACAAAATTTGTATGATTTGACAAAAAATATTTCCCAGCAGTCGCAAAAAGAGAAATTTGAACTATTGTATTCATCATTAGAGTCAACAAGAGATTCTTTAATTATTGTCATTGATGAAATTAATGACATTGGTTTGGATATTAAAGACGATTTTATTCCAGATTATCAGATTCTCTCTACTATTAATGAAATGTGTTGTCATATTCAAGTAGCAGCGGCTAAAATAAAGGCTACTCGGGGTAATCCTTCAGATAGTACTCCAGTAGATCCAAATCGAGTGTTGCCTTCTTTACCAAAAATTGAGTTGCCAGAATTTTCAGGTGAAATCCGGCAATGGGAAACATTTTATGCCATTTATAAAAGTTTAATTCATGATAATCCTACTTTAAATAAAACGGAAAAGGTTCATTATTTGATAGGGCGTTTACGCGGGTCAGCCTTAAGTATGTGCTCGGGAATAGCACCAACGGGTGATAATTATGACATAATTTGGCAGTCACTTTTGGATAGATATCAGGATAAACGATACTTAGCCAATAATTATTTGGATCAAATTATGAATTTTAAAGGTCTAAATGTGGAATCGGCAAAAAATTTAAATTTGTTTTTGGAGAGGTTTGATGTAGCGGTTAGTGCACTTAAAAAATTAAATTTACCGGATTTATCTGATTTTATTTTATTTTATCTGGCTCGAAATAAGTTAGATATTGAGACGGTTAAAACTTTCGATAGTTTTAAACGCAGTTCGAGTATTCCTACATATACTGATCTTGTTACTTTTGTAAAGGAGCAATCAAAATTGTTAAATTTAAATAAATCCACTAGTTCTCTAGCCTCGTCTCCTCGTAATACAAAATTCTTTTCGGGTCAGGTTAGAGGTGACGATAAAATGAAACCAACACTTTGCGTATTTTGTAGAAAAGGTGGGCATTATTTGGGACGTTGTGAAAAGTTTAAGGTACTTACGCCATCAAAAAGATATGAAACGGTTAAAAATAATAATTGGTGTTATAATTGTTTATCTCCCAAGCATGGGGTTCGGTCCTGTCCTACAGGTAGGACATGTTTAGAATGTTCTAAAAAACACCACATTTTGCTCCACATGGGGAAACCGGTTAGAGAAAAAATATGTGAGGATGAGGAAGCGGTATCCTTAGAATCACCAACGGAACAACCAAGTCAGCAGTCACTTTGCTCTACGATTTCGAAAAATTGCAATTTAAATTGTAGTAGTACGGTTTTATTATCCACAGCGGTGGTTTATGTTCTAAATAGTCCAGTTTTAAATGCAACGGCAAGGTTTATTTTAGACACCGGTAGTCAAGTAAATCTATTAACAGTGAAATGTTGCAAGAAATTGGGACTAAATATTTCGAAAACTTATTCTTCAGTTCAAGGTCTGGGTGAAAGTTCACAAAAGGTGAAAGGTAAGACGGAGTTAGTGATCGGTTCTCGGTATAACAAAGAAAATATATATAATATTAATGCTTTTTTGGTAGAAAAAATTACGGATAAGTTGCCTAAATTACCTGTCGATTCAAAATTTCTTCCTGAATGGAAAAATATTGATTTAGCGGATATGCGATATTCAGAACCAGGGGAAATAGACGGCATTATAGGCGCAGAATTATTTCCTTATATTTTTGGAAAATCTCGGATAACTCGTGATGATTGTTCACCTGTTGCGATGGAAACTGCTTTTGGTTACGTAATAATGGGACAAGTGCCTAACGTTGTTCAAACCGCGCAATTAACTTTTTTAACTCAACAAGATGATTCATGCGTTGAAGAGCTTTTAAATAAATTTTGGGAGCTGGAGCAGGTTCCACAGCGATCGATATTTAATCCGGAAGAGTTGAACTGTGAGGACATATTTCTTAAAACACATAGCCGTGACAAAGTCACAGGAAAATTTTGCGTGGCGCTACCTTTTAAACATAATCCAAAGAATTTAGGAGATTCTAAAAGAAATGCTCAATTTCGGTTGTTATCATTGGAAAAACGGTTAGATAAGTTTCCAAATCTGAGATTCGAGTATAACAAGGCTATGAGCGATTTTATTGATCAGGGTCATATGCAAATTCTAAGGAATGATTCGGCAGATGATTTAAGCTATTACATTCCTCATCACGCAGTAGTTAAGTTGGAAAGCTCTAGTACTCCCCTTCGAGTGGTGTTAGATGCAAGTGCGCCCTCTGACTCTGACGTGTCGTTGAATGACATTTTGTATAATGGTCCTAAATTACAAGCGGATATTTTTACACTTCTTTTAAACTTTCGGTTATTTAAAATTGCAATGACGGCAGATATTCGGCAAATGTATCGGCAAATAAATATAGTAAAGGAACACTGGCCTTTTCAACGACTATTATGGCGTTTTGATCCAAAGGATCAACTTGAAACCTATGAACTTACGGTAGTTGCATTCGGGGTAAAATCATCTCCCTACTTAGCGTTGCGGGTTATTAAACAGTTAGTAGAGGATGAAAAGGAAAAATATCCCTTGGCTGCCAGCTTTATAAGCAGGGATTTGTATATGGATGACTTAGTGTCTAGTATACCATCGGAAGATGAAGCACATCAACTTTATCAAGAATCAGTCCAACTTTTCACAGCGGGAGCGTTTGAATTAACGAAATTCTCAACGAACTCTCGAAAATTATTAAATAAAATTCCAGTTAATAAGCGACTTTCAAAAGATGTGACCTTTAAATCGGATACTAAAATTTTAGGCATGCGTTGGAACCCAGAATTGGATATTCTTAGTTTTAAACTTGATGTTCCCCACGAGAAATGTACAAAACGAACTCTTCTATCATCGGTCGCACGGTGTTATGATCCTATTGGTTTAATATCTCCTTTCATTTTCTTTTTGAAATTACTTGTAAAACAATTATGGAAATTAAAAATTGACTGGGATGCAGAGCCTCCAGAAAATGTACGGAATATCTGGAAAAATGTTCGGTTAGAGTGGAACGAAATTTATAAATTAGAATTTCCACGTCATTTAGGTGTTACAGAGGACACACCAGTTACAATTTTGGATTTTGCAGATGCTAGTCAGGACGGTTACGGAGCGGTAGTTTATTCAAAGGTCTTAAATGAAGAAGGTGCAGCGATAATTAGATTGGTTTGTGCAAAATCCAAGGTGTCTCCGTTTAAGTTAGCAACTATTCCACGATTAGAATTGTGCGCGGCTCTTCTTTTATCCAATTTGGTTAGGCATATCATACATACATACGCAAATAGGATAGTTATCGCAAAAATATTTGCCTTTTCAGATTCATCGACGGTACTGAATTGGTTAAATTCACCGTTTGTAAAAGATGTATTTGTAGCAAATCGAGTGAGTCAAATTAAAGAAAATATTCCGGACGCACAATGGCGACATATTGAGGGAATCGGGAATCCTGCAGATTGTTTGTCTAGAGGACTTACTCCACGGCAGTTAATTAATCATCCATTATGGGTATCGGGCCCTGAGTGGATGCAATTTTCGGAGATGGATTGGCCTGTTAAACAAATAGGTTTTTCAAGTATGCAAGTCTCGGATGTTTTCAAGGATGTTTTCATTATGACTAACGAGGAGAAAAATCATCCCCTTTTGGAGTTAGCTGAAAAATGTTCTTCTTGGTTAAAAATTTTACGCATTACAGTCTGGGTTCTTAGATTTTTGAAGCTACTTCCAGTAAAAGGGTTTATCTCTGTCACAGATTTGCACCGGGCTGAGACAACCTTAATAAAATTAGTTCAAGCAAAGTATTTTGACAGTGATATAAGGTTGTTAATGGCAGGTAAAAGGTGCTCTGCTAAACTTTGGAAACTAAAACCCTTCTTACACAACGGAGTGTTAAGAGTGGGCGGTCGGCTCACAAATTCTTCTCTTTCTTTCTTTCAAAAACATCCCATGATTTTGCCTGCTAAAGACCCTCTAGTGTCAATACTAGTAGATTTTAATCATTTAATTAATTTACATACCGGGCCATATTTATTGGAGGCTATTCTTCGGCAAAAGAATTGGATTTTGGGGGGTAGAAATTTGATCCGAAGTAGAGTTCATAAGTGTAATAAATGTTTTCGAATGAATCCTCTAAACCTGACGCCACGGATGGCAGACTTACCTACTCAGAGGGTATCCCAAACTAAGCCATTTTTACACACGGGAGTAGATTATTTTGGGCCTATAAGCCTTACTCTAGGTAAAAGGAGGGGATCACAAGTTTATACGGTTGTCTATTTGTTTGTATGAGTGTCAAGGCTGTTCATTTAGAATTAGTAAGTTCTCTATCTACGGCACACTTTTTGCAAGCATTTAAAAGGTTTTTATCTCGACGCGGTCCGTGTCAAGTAATGTATTCGGATCACGGTACTAATTTCGTAGGAGCAAAAAAGGTATTACGAGAAATCAATAACTTAGTGAATTCGGAGGAATATAAAGATATGATTTTATCGGAACTGGCAAGGGATGGTATTGAGTGGAGATTTAATACGCCTTACGGACCCCATCAAGGAGGGTTGTGGGAGAGTAATGTTAAGGCAGTAAAAAATCATCTTTATCGAGCCATCGGGGACCAATTATTGACTTATGAGGAAATGGCAACATTGTTTACGCAAATTGAAGCGTTACTCAATTCACGTCCACTCTGTCGATTATCTTCGGATGCTCTGGCTCCCGATGCTTTAACGCCAGCTCATTTTTTGACTCTTGTGCCACTTAGAGGGCTACCGACTGAAGATTTGTCGGATGTTCGAATTAACCGATTAGACAGGTTCCAGTTAATTGACAGGATGGTCCAGGATATCTGGAAACGCTGGCGTTTGGAGTACTTGACCAGTTTGCAGATTAGAGAAAAGTGGACGGAAAATTCTCCTTCGGTAAAAGTTGGAACAGTGGTGGTTCTGAAAAGTGATAATTCTCCCCCACTCCATTGGCCGTTGGCTAGGATTATAAACGTACATCCTGGAAAGGATGGAGTGGTTCGCACTGTTACGGTTAAAACTAGCAAAGGTATTTTTGTCCGTCCGGTGGTAAAGATATGTCCGTTACCATCCCAATAGACTTGCGCATCCACTGTGGTGATAACAGAATTTTATTTTTTATTTTTTTTTTTTTTTTTGAAATTGTAATAACAATTTTATTATCATTATTATGTTTTGGTTGAATATAACCCTGTTTTGGGTTTAACGCGGTTTAATTTAATTTTTTGATGGTATAGTATAGTTTTTTTTTATTTTTTCAATCTTGGCTGAAAAACAATTTTTCAGGGCGGGGGGTATGTTTGAGCAAGTTTGCTACGAAAAATTATTTGTAATTATCGGCAACCTCGCCGTTTTTAGGATTAAGAAAATAAGATCGGAAATAAAGAGAGTCTCTGAAAACGGTCAGAACAGACAAATCGCATAACGGTATGCAAATTTAAAAGTTCAGAATTTTCGGGCTTTGCGGACGAGTTTGTTTTGGAAAGGTGTATACGGTGGGATTCCGGACGAAAGGTATTTCCCTTTTCCTGTTTCCTTAATCTCTTTCCTGATTGTGAGTACCCTCAAAATACCTGGTAGAAGTAAAGAAAATTAACCAGCAGCTATCGAAGTTTTCCGGTAAGTCATTTAAGTTAGGATAAGCAGATTTTTACAGGGTATTTTTTAATACTCTTCAAAATAAATTATCCAAATGTAAAAATAGAGATTGTAACCTTTATGGCCGAAACTATGTCAGTTACTTGCACATTAACATTTTATGTAACACGCAGTTTGTTTCATTGCAAAATTTCAATTAGAACCTGACATATATTGGAAAATCTATTTTCGACGGTAAACTTTAGGGACATTTCATCCCTTAAACCGTTTTTTTTCAGATAAAAAAATCCCTTGTCTCCTGTTTCATCGTGTCCTAAAACATATCAAAAAATTATTGAAATTGGAGGCATCGAGTTGTGATACCTTCCTTGATACTAAAATTGGTACGATAAAACGTTTACTAATTAATTAAATACAAAAAAATATAATTAAAATTGAATATGCGATGTATCACAAAAAACACATACAACATTTTCCAGGCTAACGCTTTTAAATAACACAGCAGCTGTTTTAAAATCCTAACATAATGCGTGTTACCTTTATTTTCAAATAAGTATCTATATTTTCATTCCATTTTAATTAATTTACTAAAATTAAAATTTTTTATAATTCATACATGTGAAATCTCTTGTGTATGTTTATTATAAAAAGGATGTAATGGTACATATATATATATATATATATATATATATATATATATATATATATATATATATATATATATATATATATATATATATATTATTAAATTGTTGGGTTCCAGGCACAAATAACTATACCTAAGTATAATTAATTTATACCAAAATTTTTTATTTTCAATAAAAATTACTCAGTTACACACGTGCTGTATTTCTGAATGTACCCGGTTTTTAGTGATTTGAAATTTAAAACATTGTTGTCAATTTTCTCTTTCTCAAGTGAGTTCAGAAAAAGACAAACCAATTATTCAAAAATACAAATACAAACTTTATTTGAAATAATACAATCATGTCAGTGGGTGCAGTTTTATGTAAAATTTATAAATCACCTTATCTGTACCTAATTGAGTTATCAATATTATTAAATATGCACTATATTCTTTTATGGGATTTAGAATTATTAAATCTGGCAATATTGTATAAATGTCTGAATGGTTAAAAACGACTTGTATCTTAATATATGTGATTTTATTTTAAACAATTTAAAAATAATTTAGTGTGTGCCGTTATTATTAAAAGTGATCTTGTTACAGTGCAAATTAAACAATATATTTTATTACTGACTTGACTATAAGTATTCATAATAAGGTTAGTATATATCTATTTTATCAAATTATTTTCAGGCTAGTCAAAAATTTCTATATCTTACACATTAAACAAATACCTTTTAATCTCCAGAAATTTTTTATATCTACGTTTTAGATTTCCTCCTTCATTTTTTTTATAAAGAAAAACTTACAAATCCTTTCTTCTTTGCCAACAGTCGTAACTTTTAAATATTTTTCACATCTGCTTGCTTATTGATATAATTTATTTATTAATTTATAAAACTGTTTTTCCTTCCTTAAAAATGACTTTCAATCTCTAGATATTTTTATATCCAAACTCTATGTTTCTTCCCTTTTTTAAAAATTTTAATGAATGTGACCAACAACGTTATCTCTATCACAGATTAATCTGCACTGTCTTCCTTTATTTTTTTTTTTATAAAATAACAAATGAAAAAATTTGAGGTTATGGTATTGTTATTGTATTGTATGGAAAAAAAACTAGCGATTTTACACAACAACCGATTAATATCCACTCCTTCTTTTACTTTTCAAAATAATAACTTAACATTTTGAGGATATGTACCTGTACTCCCGTAAATTTTGGCTTTTATAGTAAGTGGTAACGCAGTATAAATTTTTGTTTTATTTTTTTTTTCTGATTGGTCGGCCATCTGACGTGACCTGGCAACTAGATAGAATTTTAAGCTTTGAAATACAAATCCAAAATGGATTCCTAATTGTCAATTTATGATAAAATTTTGATATTTTATTGATATTTTGAACTAAATATTCTGTTTAATGACAAAAAATTATAATTTATGTAAATTTTGGACTTTTTCTGATATTTTGATTTATCTACACTTTATTTTTGGTTATTATTAACCACATAAAATTGATAAATTAAATTTGATTACATCTAACAAAATTTTACATATACATTTAAATTTTAATCGTAACTTGCTGAAATTGCTAATTCTTGGTTTATTAAAATTATAATCATATTTAACAAGGGTTTACATAAAATTAGGTACTATTTTATTCTAGTTTCTTCTTAAAATTAACTCATAATCTACCTTTTCTCATACTATTCTTATCCATTTACAATATTTTTAACAAAGTTTTAATAAATACTGTTGTTGTAATAATTAGAAACTAATATATTATAAATAACTATTGATTAGTAGTGTCTATATTTCACAAAATGTTTATTATTTGACGCTTATGGATCTATGCTTTGGTTTAACATAATCAATGTGTGATTTAATCAGGAAATCTCGAAATAGTGTTTGCTCATCTTTTCTGCAAGATCATTAATTTGAGTACAATAAAAAATATATATTCACGTGTTGGTGCAACTGCATTTAGGGCCAAAATTATCGGAGCATGAAATTGCAGTCTAAAGTTTTAAAAAAGGTAAATGTTGGCCAAAATATATTCAAATAATTCCATGTTCTTTGTTAAAACAAAGGGTTAGAATTTACACATATCCGTTTGTAAAAGTTTTGGTAACAAAACCTATCATTATTATGTTTCTGATTGTAAAATGCAAATTGCATTGTGTAAACTCCAACTGCCTCGCGTTAAAACATTTTATCATCCCTCTTCACAGCATTATTAACGCACACTAAACAGTTTTACGTTTGATAAAACATTTAAAACAATACGCTGCCTCTCTGTGCCAGTGTAACTTTTTAGAACTTCAAACTGTTACGTTTTTTGGAATTTAAATTATTAATTAAGGTACAAATGTTGTATGGGGGTAGATGAAATAATTACGTTCATTATGGATATGAAGGAAAATTTGTAAATAAGGAAAATTGTTTATACTGCTAACAATTTCTTTTTTTGCTTCATAGTATTAAAAATCTCTTATCCAAACAAAATTTTACTAAGTAATAAATTTAACGATTTAAAATTATTAGCCATAAGACTGATACTTCAGCATTGGTTTCGTTAACAGTATACAATTAAATAAAAATATATATACATAACATACCTTAAAGCTAGAAAAAAACAAGAAACAGTTATATTAGTTAGTATCATAAGATACTTGTTATAAAAAATATAAAATAACTTATGCCAGAGAATAATACACAGTCAGCAATCCAGCCCCGTCTAGAGATGACCTCATCTGCAAAATAGTAAAGAAGGCAGAATTTAATTTTTTACAAACATGTTCAATATGGGAAAAGAAATGCAGCGATTCATCAAGCCACGTGCCTAAAAATTTAGCATAAGCTGAGGTTTCAATATTATATGTTACTTTATTCTCCACCAGCAATGGTTTTTTAATATTGAAATTTATATATACAGTCTTTGTTGGGTTAAGTATTAACTGATTACGCCGACACCAAATCTTCAACTCTTCACATACCCCTCCCGCTGTACGCAACAGCTCCTCTGGGGCATCCGCAGATATAGCTATCGTGGTATCTTCAGCAAACATAACCAACTTTCCCCTACTGATGAATCTAGGTAGGTCGTTAACATAAATCATAAACAAGAGCGGCCCCAAAACCGACCCCTGCGGCACACCCAAGGCGACTTTTTGCAATCTGATTTACTTCTTTGGTATCGAACAAACATACTCCTATCAGACATATACGAATCGATGAGTTTTAGGATATTTCTCCTTATACCCGAAGCAAAGAGCTTTCTCAATAAGAACTCTCTACTCACAGTATCAAACGCACTTATTAAGTCAAACATTAGACACATCACATACTTACCCCTGTCGAGCTCTGTATATACAAAATTAAGTAAGTCACAGCATGCTGTCTCGATGGCTTTGTTCTGTCTGAAACCCTGTTTGGAGTAATAATTGAATTATGATTAAAAAAATTTATCAAATTGGCCGCGTTGTGAGGATCATCCTTTTTATATATTGGCGTAACTGCCGCCTGCTTTAGTATTTGAGGGAAAATGCCCTCTGAAAGTGATCTGTTTATTAAATATGTCAAGGGAAGTGCGACAGATTCTGAAATTAATTTTAAAATTTGAGGATTGATACTATCGGAACCTGAGGAGCGTTTGTTCTCTAATGAATTAATAGTCGATACTATCCTTTCTTGAACCACCGCAAAAACTACTATTGTTTGAGGAATCGATTCTATAGTTGTTGCTGGTAAGGACATGTTTCGACCGTAGGCCTCAAACAATTTCAACTTGGTAACAGAGCTGAAATACTCAGCGAAGTGGTTAGAAACCTCTTGAGGGTCATCGCTTTTATCATCGGTGAAGCGCAAAACGATGTTATGGTTTGTTACCCTTTTCTGTCTATTAAGATTTTGGTTAATACGATTCCATATTTCTTTCGTTTTGTTGGTTGCATTATTTATTTTGTCTCTATAGTAAGTTTTTTGCGTTTTGTATACTCCGCCTATAATCTTTTTTTTTGTTGCGATAAAGCATCCTATTTTCGGTACTGGCTATATATCTTTGTAAGAAATAAAGATTATCCAGTTCCTATCTTTGTTTTGCCAAAAAAGGACTATACCACGCATTAGTTTTTGTCATCGATTTTTTGTAACTTCGTCTCACTCCCATCGGACAACTCAAATCCAAGTAATGGCCCACAGTAGATGAAAACTCCGACCAGGCAATATCCGCGCTTGGAAGTTCCAATAGAAAAGACCAATCAATCCGCTCTAAAAGATCTGAAAAGTGTGATAAGTTAGCCGGGCTTAAATTTCTGCCCACCCTATCTTCCGCTGTACGATGATTGGTTACATTAAGATCATAAGAAACACTAATTATATTAGCAAAGTGGTCTGCCAAGTGAGGATTTATTAACTTGCAACTATAATTAGACCTTGGAACTTGGAACTGTCAACTGTTAAAAACTTTTTTGGGCTTCTCAAGAATCCCCAATTTTCCACATTCATTAGTCCGTCTCTCAGTCCTTCTGATCATCAAAGCCTCATAACTCCGTCAGTTTTTAAACTTTGCAGATACATGAGGTAGTTCTCTTCTTATTCCAACTGCGTCAGTTAATAAATTGACAACGCAACAAAGGTGCTTGATGGCTCAAATCATACGGTATCCAGAAACCCATGGAGGCTCACCCCGCTTAGTTTTTCGAGGTTAATGAACCAAAGCAAATACAGAGAGACTACTTCTGAAATAAAATTGTTCATTTTAATATAAATATTGTTGGATTGTTTGAAATTTAACACATCTGTACCAATATAGCTTATTATATACACATTACCTCTTCATCCGAGTAAAAAATCACAGTTTCTTATTTATTTAACTTAACTCTAGCACAGGAGTTATCACTCCTATCGTATCTATTAAGATGTAATTCCGCAAGCTACAAATCGGGGAATGTATTTATGAGCTCACTACCAACCGGAATATTATAAGCTCAATTTCCACCAACAATAAATAGTAAATATGTTTGGACAACACAGTGCATCTATGGGTCTGAACATCAATACTAGGAAAACAAAGTTTATGATCATCTCCAGAAACTTGGATGCATTTACAAACTCCGGAATAACATTTGATGCAGCACCCATTGAAAGAGTGGACAAGTTCAGATACCTGGGAACATGGCTTTGTGAGGATTGGACATCGGACAAAGAAATAAAAAGCCGTGTTGAGCAAGCTCGACAGGCTTTCTTGAAGCTTAAAAATGTGCTTACCTGCTCAGAATTCGATATTGACTTGAGGGTGAGGTTTATGAAATGCTACGTATGGTCAGTGCTTCTTTATGGCGTGGAGGGTTGGGCCCTAAAAACGAGTAATAGCAATAAACTGGAAGCCTTCGAGATGTGGCTGTATCGCAGAATTCTTAAAATCTCATGGACGGAGAAGAAGACAAATGAGGAAGTTCTGGGGCGTGTAGGAAGAGAGCGTGAACTATTCGAAGTAGTCAAGAAAAGAAAAACAGCCTATCTGGGACATATCATGCGAAACGAAAAATATGGGTTCTTACAATTGATGATTGAGGGCAGAAGGGGATTGGGGAGGAAGAAAATGTCTTTGCTTCGGAACATAAGACAATAGACAGGGTTACGTGATGTACAAACACTGATCCACACCGCTCGAGAGAGAGAAGCAATAGAGCAAACATCCATTAATGGATATGCATCCGAAGAAGAAGAAGAATTTCCACCAATGTTATGTATTTCAGTTTCCACCGCTGCTATCAATGCTATATATTAGATTTCCACCACCGCTGTTACCAATGTTGTAAATGAGTTTCGACCGTTGCTTTCAATGTTATATACTTGAGTTTCCACTGGGTTTCATGTTATGGGCTTTTCCCACGTGTTTACCAGTGTTATAGTTTGCTGGTTTTATGAAAACAAGACAAATTTTCAAATATCACTTTTATATTTTTTTACAGGAAATAATTGACGCACCCGTAATTACGATGTTTCTTATTCTACAGTGACAAAATAAAAGAGAGCCTTTCAACCTCATGGATTCAATTTATACCTTACTTATCTCTATTTGGCCATAGGTGTACTTAAGGTAATAACTTATATCTACTTTATTATAAGACCATTCGTCAAACAACCTATTTGTAAAGTCTACCTGATATGTGACAAATGTTTCTTATTCTACAGTGACAAAATAAAAGAGAGCCTTTCAACCTCATGGATTCAATTTATACCTTACTTATCTCTATTTGGCCATAGGTGTACTTAAGGTAATAACTTATATCTACTTTATTATAAGACCATTCGTCAAACAACCTATTTGTAAAGTCTACCTGATATGTGACAAATGTTTCTTATTCTACAGTGACAAAATAAAAGAGAGCCTTTCAACCTCATGGATTCAATTTATACCTTACTTATCTCTATTTGGCCATAGGTGTACTTAAGGTAATAACTTATATCTACTTTATTATAAGACCATTCGTCAAACAACCTATTTGTAAAGTCTACCTGATATGTGACAAATGGGTGCCATGAATAAAGTCCTGAATTTTTTATAAAAGAAAGTTTTATGATTTTATAGGTTTGGGACTTTTCCGTTTACGTTGGTTAACAAATGTATTTACTTAAGATATGCTTATCTAAAAATTTACCATTGGGTTGCAATTATGCATTGAACCATGGGCGTAACCTAAAAATATTGTAATTATGTATAAAAAATAGTTGGGTTACAACAGGAATAATTTCAAGCTTGGATATAAATCAACTTCAAATTTAATAAAATTGAAATTAAATCGTAACATGCAAAATCTTAAGCTAAACTAAATAACATATTATTGAAGTATTTGAAAAATCTAAGATCCGTGCGTCGTTATATCCCTTGGAACAAAGACTATATAAACACAAGACTTTCATCGCTTAAGGACGCCTTGGCAACTATCTTTTCCTTACCAACTCATTCGTAATTTTGGTTATAGTAAATAGTAGTAAAAAAGCAAGAAATGAGGGGATGCAGTGTTGCCGTGTTGAATAGTAAATCTAAAATACGGGTACAAATTTTTAATCCCTCCGTTTATATTCATTTATATTTACAAAGCAAATATTTCCATAAATCATACGATCATTTTATATTTATGTTGACGAGTTTTTATGGATATGAAAGAGTACTATATATTATCCGTTTGTTACGGATTTTTACAGTTTTATATTAATTCCTCATAGACAATGGTTACAAACTTATAACCATACCAGTAAAAATGGAAAATTTTGTTTATTTAATTAACTAAACGGTTTAACTTCCACAGCAACTACATAGAATTTAAAAGTTAAACCTTTTTAGAGAATCTGGCTAACAGGATTTCGACTATTTCTATTTTAATACGATATTTGTGTAATTAATTGTGTCTTGTAATGCTGTTAACTAGCTAATCATAGGTAAAGTAATAAACAATAGGTAATTAAAACTAATTCCTTTACAATATGCATGTTTTTTTTTGAAAAAATCAGGCTTTTAAATTATACATTATATAAAAAAGCAACTCATGACGTAAAAAAATACGTATTTGATATTTTTAGGCATACTCCAACAGATTACAGGATGAAACAAATCAAAGGCGGACCCAAATGACCCATGATAACTTCTCCTGTAATATTTCTTAAAAATAAATAACAAAACTTACTTATGTAAAGCACCCTAAAAGGGCAAAATTTATTTATTACACAAAAAACTATATTATTGTTTATAATCAAAACTTTCTTTGTAACTTAGTCTTTCACTTTGCACCACTGAACTAAAAAAAGCGAAAAAAATCTTGCTAAATAATCGAATTGAAGCTAAAACGGCAACTAAAATAGCGGATAACCTACTATAACCGAGTTTGCGAAAGCGAGAGCAGACAATACCTTACCCAAAATATCCTCGATATTCTCGCGATACTTTTTTAGGGCTATTCTTTTGAATTATCACTTTCAGTTCTATCATTTGAAGTAATCATGATCACTTCAAGCTAATTATAGGTAAATGAATATTGAAAAGAACTTGAAGTTATCAGTTTCACGTTTTTCACTTTGATTATTTTATAATCATTCTAAAGAATATAGCTCCCATAGTAGTGGCCTCGTCATAGGTTAAATTAGGCAAATAACAATATATCGAAGAGGTGTCTTTAGCCGAAGGGACGTGCTGTGTTGTCATATTTCTAAGAAACATTCAAAAACTGAGATTTTATCATATCATAAATGTAGCACTGTGAGCATTATTTCAACAATAGGCCTATATTATACTATTGTTATAGAGGTTTTCTTTTCTTAAAGAACAAATATATTTAGGTTACCTACTAGTTTTTAGTTTTGTACTTGTTCTATAAAATCATGTAGCATCTTATTAGTGATATTTAAGAATTGGCAACGTTGTGATTTCAGTGAAAGGTCCCTAGGAAGTAGCAACCGTACATGTCCAAAGAGGGATTTATCTTCTTTCGTTGGCAAGAGGGGATATGCAACATTGCCATGTTTTGAACGGAAATCGGCTCCATCCGTTCCGTCCGCTTCAGTCAGAACGACGATGGCCCCCGCTCACTGGCTCCGCACAATTCAGACTAAACAGTGATTAAAACTGCTTTAACCATTAGAGTTTCTAGAGCTGTTATTTTTGATGAAAAGTGAAATAAATGAGTAGTTCTTAGACTCTGAGGAGGATATTGTTGTGACTGCTGTAGCCTGTGTTGAAGCGGAAGTGGAGGAAAAGCGGAGAAGAAGATATTGAGTTCATGGTATTTACCTTAAAAGAAAAGTTCACGGGGAATTTTATCATTTATTTCCAGAGTTGATGACCGACAATGAAAATTTTTCAAATATTTTAGAATGTCTGGTATAAAATTTTATGAAATTTTAAATATGTTGCCGCTCAAGAAACAAAACACTAACCTTCGAAAATCGATTTCACCAGAGGAACGTTTAGCAGTTACTTTAAAGTAAGTGTATTATATAGTCGAATTAATTAAATTTGACGTTTACATCACAGATTTTTGTGACATAACTAATGTTTTGTGACTGTGACGTGAATGCCCAGACAATTTACTTCAAGTTTATTAGGCAACAATTATATATAGAGAATATTATTATAATTATATGTATGCTCTCACGTTTTCTATCAATTCTTCTTCCGACATAGTAATAATAGAAACACTAAGTCTATACCACAGATTAAACTACCTTTTTCTATTTTTAAAATAGTCGGACGCTTTCAGACCTTTCGGCAATTTTTTCCCTCTTGAGAATAGTCGAACACGTCGATGCTGAAAGCGCGGAAGCGTTCTGGCCGGTCGGAACCAGTGAGCGGGCTCTTATTTATTTACGTGTAAACCAAAACGGGCCGATTGCGCGGAGCCGAGCGGTCTGAACCGAGCCAAACCAGTGGGAGCGCTGCTTTATACTTGTTAGAAAGGCATGTATATAACATTTTATTACTTTATTCAATCTTTGGCAACATTGTAGTAATGAATGAGTTGTGTCCTATCGTTGTGTCCATTTTATGAGCGTCAAAAATATAGCATTGGAGTAACAGTCTTGTGTTTATATAGTCTTTACTTGGAATAACAGAGGCTGGATACTGTATTGTCAGAAGGAAGCTGTATTACCACACACTGAAACGGAATTCCGTTTTCAAAAGCCCACAGTCATGAAAAGCGAAATAAATAAAACACAGAAAACACGAAGCAGAAAGAAAAACCAGGAACAAGAAAAACTGATATGAAATAAAATCCTTAGAACTCTTGACCGTATACAAAGTAGACTCGATAGTTAACTTTAGTTCAGTAACAAAAATCCGACTAATAGCTTTACCAAATAAGAAGTTGGAACCCACAAAATTAAATAACTTATTACCATGATATTAATAAAGCTTTAATAAACTAAATAACTAAGTAAACTTGAAATTGTATCAATCGTTTTAAAATAGACCCTCGTTGTCTCATAAAAAATACAAGAAAACGCTAAATTCAGTAGAACAAAATATATTGAGCAACAGTTGATTGACTTCCCCTTCCTTAATTTAAATTTAGATATTTTTGAGATAAATAAAATAATTTTTTTGTTAAAAGAGGAAGTAATCGACCATAAATAGACTAGATTGAAATGGTATTCACGGAATAGTAGGGCATACCGAATACTTGAGTATCCAGTATAGATAGATACAGAGATAGATAGATAAATTTATTTCATTATACTTTGCACAGAAAAATACAATTGTAATATGTCACAAAACAAAAAAAGAAACAAGGTTAAAACTATCTGTAAATTATATTAAAAAAGTCCTAACAATAAGCTCTAGAAGAAGTCTCCATGTACTCATCCACCGAATAGAATGCATGCTCTAACAAAAATCCCTTTAATTTAATTTTAAATCTCATAAAATCTAAATCTTTAAATGTTTCTGGCAACGTGTTGTACAATGACACATTCAGTGTATTTTTTTTTAGATCTCTCCAATCTATACCTCGAAGGCCTAATTAAATTAGCTGCACTAGTGCTATAATAGTGAAAGTGGGAATTTTGGTGGAATTTTCTATGGTTTTTATGAATCTCCAGTAGTTGGTATAAGATAAATAAACTAGGCAACGTTAGTACCCGCAATGTTATAAAGTGTGGCCTACAGTGATCCCTATAGCCGATACCAGAAACAAGTCGAATAGCCTTCCTCTGCATTCTAAAGATTTGAATCGCTCCAACACAGCAACTCCAAAGGTGAACACCGTACGAAATATGAAAATGCAACAAGGAATAATAAACAGAGAGAAGGGTGTCACAGTGAAGAGAGCCACGAAATTGCTTGAGAACAAAAATAGAGGATGCAAACTTATTCCTCAAAAATGCAATGTGAGAATTCCAGTTCAAACTATCGTCCAAACTGATACCCAACAATGTCACCGAAGAACAACCAACCACTCCACGTCCATTCATGAAAAACAAATTCCGTGTTATTTCTTTATTCAATTTAAGGGAATTATTAGCAAACCAACATCTCGCAGGCTCTCTCATAACAGACATTTCATTCATTAAACATTCTGGGTCTCTACTTTTATAAATTAGCGCCGTGTCGTCAGCGTAACAAATACACAGACCCGGTGACAAATACCTAAAGAGATCATTATATATGTATATATATATATATATATATATATATATATATATATATATATATATAATGAAAAGAAGAGGTCCTAATACTGAACCCTGCGGCACTCCACATCGTACCGTCGTAGGCTAAGAAAGCTCTCCACCATATGCGACTGCCTGCCTTTTATTTGACAGGAAAGATGAAAGCAAATCGAGGGGAACGCCTTTTACACCGTATCTATGAAGCTTTCTAATAAAAAGCTCATGAGAAACACAATCAAAGGCACAACTCAGGTCACACAGTGAGAGTATATGCTACTACTCAATTACAACAATTTAAACATATCAGTAAATGCCACAAAAATTGGACTAATGTAAAAAATATTTATGTATATGTTTTACCTATTCTATAATTTACCTTTCTTTTTCCCTCTTTTATGGCAATGTGCAAATAATAAATACTGAAATTGACCTCTAGCTGGACGTTGTTCGTCATTTCGTAGCCAACGTGCTTTTTGACTCAGTCGCTAACGAAACGGCGTGAACGGTTCCCAAACGAGCGTTTGCACCGCAGTAGGCCTGAATTCAATAATACCAAACAGCATAGAACACTACAAAACACTAGGAGGTATGACAGAGCCAAATAATTCACTTAATTTCTTTTAACGGTGGAGTACAACCTCTAAAAGTGCCTTAATGGTGCACACAACCTTGTTTTCCCAGAAAAAAAATCAATTTTTGCAAACACCAAATTAAAAAATGCAAATAACTGAATGTTGGATATTCCTGCCAGACTATCCATTGAAACATGGCTGATACCGATACCGAAGAATATGCAACCAACCATACACAAACCTGTGAAACCGGTTATCCTTAAATCAACAACTGATTAATTTATGCATTTTTTGTACTGACATAATGTAAAATGCCGAACATCAGAAGTCGCTCTTCATACACTCAGTACCTAATCTGGTCGCTTCTATTAAAAAGGGTCGTATTTATAATGCAGAAATTGTAAATATTGATTTATTATACGAATTTAGAACATAATATACTATATTTCACTTACAATGGCAAACATTTTAATAAACACGTTACGTCAGCAAAAATCCTAAATTGATATTCTCCCCCAAACCATTCCCAAATCATTAAAGAATCTCCTCAAAGTTTATTATTAAAAGATAAACAGTTACTTTTAAATGAAATCGGTCCTTCACAAATATTGGATTTATAATCAGCAATCCATGTTACCTGCGGGAGGTGAAACAGAAACTCGACGTGACGCCGTCGTTGTTGGGCAAAATGACGCTAGCAACGTTTGCCAGCCCCCAAGTTCGATTAAGTCAACTGGAAAACGCAGATAAAGTGAACTTTGCAAAGGAAAAGTTGCCAGATAATTTAATAACAAAGACGAAATTACCGTCAAAATACCTCACATCACTGAATCGAGACGATAACAGGCGTCTAGCCGTGTTTCGCTTTGTTAAAAACGTCATGATTGTGCCTTTAAAAGACGTGGCACACTTTGGAAGATTTCGGAGACCTACTAACAGATTTAAACGAAATTTAAATGTGTATGTGATTCCACGTGTAAAAGTAAACACAGTTTTGTTGCGAAAAATCAAACAGTATGAACAAAATTTTATACAAAAAGATAAAAATAGGGTATTGAAATAAAAATTTAAGATGACAATGTCGGTGTTGAATGATGTGAAAGTTGTCAGTGGGACTTATTAAACAAATGTAAAATTGATAAAAGTATATATAGGACGTTTTAAGCTACATTGGTCGCCATTAACATCTTAGATTTGCTTTAAATTTAGTAAGTTGGTAAAGTTACCAAAATAACGAGAAATCCACAATTTTACCACTTCTGGTACATTTATGTGAATTTTTCTGCAACAATTCAAAATGAGTTTTTTTGTTTTCGAAAATATCGATAGCAAAACGGAAAAAATTATGAACAAATTCGCATATAACACACCTTATGAATAAAGTTTTTTTCTATTTAAAAAGAAAATTATTAACAAATTAATTACCAAGTAACGGTTTTTTTTTTGGAAAGTGACGCGATTGGAACCATATTATTTGATTGATAGTTTTTTATGACTTATTTTTCCGGACGTGGAAATAAGTTTTCGTACAAAATTGTAGGCGCATAACTATGAGTGACGGACCAGGGCTTATCAATTTTTAGGTGGATATGAAATGGAACATGGAGATTTTTGCATGATAGCCTTCAGAATAATCTGAATAACGATAATTTTGATATGCGTCATTTCAAAAAGTTGGACAACATTGTTTTTATCAATAAAAATCTAAATTAACGAAAAAAAACGTTTTTTCTCTCGTGTAACTTTGAAGGTATTCATTTTAGAGAAAACTTGAAAAGGAAAAAAAGTTTCGTAATTAAATTTGTCATAAGACAGAGTTGGTAGGACATTTCAAAATATATTTCCTTTATTGCAAAATAGCAATGATTAAAAAAAAAAGTAAAAAATAACAGTTTTTTATTCAATTTTTTTCGACCATTTAAATTTCTCTAAGGACCTTCATATTAGAGCAAAGAAAACTTTATGTCATGATAAAATAAAACGTTAAAATTCGTTAAGATCGAATAGATAGTTTTTGCACAATAATTTTGAAATCCGATTTCGTTTACAAAAAATTACCATCTTTCAAGCTTTTCTGAGTCCAAAATATCACGTTAAGATATTTAAATTTATTTTCGACATATAGTAGGGAACTCAAGTTTTCTAAAGCTTTTTTCAGAATGAAATTCGCTGATTTGGACACTCTCGGAAATTGTTTAAAGACATTGTTGATATTTTTGCTTATAAATAAATAGATTATCTCAGCGGATTTTCATTGGATTTTTCTGCAATACATGGTTTGGAAGTACTTGGAAGACGCTTCTTTTTGTGAAAAAAAAAATTCAAATTCGTCAATTGGTTTCCGAGATACAAATTATCAAATTTGACAGCCAGTTACGGTGAATCTATAAACAATACAGACTTGATTCTTAAACCAAAAACTTTGTCTTGCCGAGTTCTTTTTTGATACAAATATTTAAATGTTTCTGCTATCTGACAAATATTTCAATGAAAATGATGATCCGGACATTCCACATCCTAATAGAGTCCGATTCGAATGAAAAAAAAAATTCAATGTAAAAGAAAACGTTTTTCTGCACTTTGTAAAGTTTGTAATATAATATTTAGTGTTAAGAATGCTTTATTGAACTTTTTGAATATAATTTATAAAGAACAACTATTTTATTTTTATCTGTATTTTACGAATAAAATAATTTAAGACCAAAATTTTATTCAATTTGTTTAAACAATGATTCTTTAAACAATTTTGATAATTAAAGTATATATATATATATATATATATATATATATATATATATATATATATATATATATATATATATATATATATATGGTTATAGTATGCTTTATTATATTAATAAACAAATATTCACTTGGAAAGTCCAATGCCATAGGGTGCAGTAAACTTTAAGTATGATGTATAAATAACGGCATTTGTTTATAACAAAATGAATGCATGATGGGCTCATGGCATTATGATATTTGAGCTTCATTATTCGTGGTACATCGGTTTAAAAAAAAATGATCAAAATCACTCTATTAGAAGCAGAGAAAATAAAAACTTTTTTCAAATATGTATTTTAAATCTTCGAATTCAGTTTTAAAATGAGAGTTCCCCACCCTTTTTTCATTTTTCACGCGCGTGTGCGACATTCTTTTAATTTTTTATTAAAGTTTCCGATAACATAAATATTTAAATATTTGTATCAAAATCTTCGTCAGCAAGACAAAGTTTTTGGTTCAAGAATCAGGTCTGTATTGTTTATAGATTCACCGTAACAGGCTGTCAACTTTGATAGTTTGTATCCTGGCAACCAATTGACGGATTTGAAATTTTTTTTTTCTCGGAAAGAAGCATCTTTCCAAGTACTTTTAAACCATGTATTGCAAAAAAAAATCCAATGAAAATCCTCCGAAATAATCTATTTGTTTATAAGCAAAAATATCAACAATGTCTTTAAACAATTCCTGGAGGCGTCCAAATCATCTGATTTTGATTCTGAAAAAAGCGATGGAAAACTTGAGTTCTTTACTATATGTCGAAAATAAATCTAAATGCCTTAACGTGATATTTTGTACTTGAGAAATGGTCAATTTTTGTAAACGAAATCGGATTGCAAAATTATTGTACAAAAACTGTCGATTCGATCCTAACGAATTTTAGAGTGTTATTTTATCATGGAATGAAGTTTTCTTTGCTCTAATGTGAAGGTCCAAAGAGAACTTTAAAAAAAAAATTAAAAAACTGTTTTTTTACCTTTTTTTAAAAAAAATTATTGCTATTTTGCAATAAGGGAAATATATTTTGAGATTTCCGACCAACCTTACCTTATGGCAAATTTAATTCCGAAACTTTTTTTTTTTAACTTTCCTCTAAAATGAATACCTCCAAAGTTACATGAGAGAAAAAAAAATTTGTTTTTTGTTAGTTTTATATTTTTATTAAAAAAAAACATGGTTGCCCAACTTTTTGAAAGTACGCATATCAAATTTATTTTTTTCAGGTTATTCTGAAGGCTCTCATGTAAAAATCTTCATGTTCCATTTCATATTCACGAAACTCCGATATTTTACAGATAAGCCCTGGTCTATAGGGCGGCTAGATATTAAGGGCGGCCAGTCTCCGTGATATCTGTTTGACAATAGTGACTACTGAGCGATAACGCTCGTGCGAGGAACGATGTCCAGGCGGTGAAAATTTCAGAAATCGTTCTGCCGCCGGGCGCCGACTGCTAGTTAAGCCATTCATCGCCTTCATCCCCATCCGTCCGCTCCGATGCGACCACATGACAGTGCTCTCTTAAATATTGTAGTGAAGATATTGGTAAGCCATTGTTTCTGCGTGGTGCGAAGTAAATGCGATGTGTACTCGTCCTTGAGAAGAAATTTTTTAGAAAAATATTAAATTTATTTAGATATGTCAACCGATGGAAAGAAAAGATTAAGTGAGGCAGAGTATCGCAAACAAGCTAAAGAAAAAAAAAACCAAAAGATGTGATTAAAAAATTGCGAGAATTAGACGAATTCTTCGAAATTCCCAGACAAGATCTTCTATGTATTACTGAGCCAACTGATATTTCTACAGTGTCTTCTAGCACAAGTACTTCGGGAGTTTTGATGGGTAAAACAAAAGAAAATAATTCTCCATCGACAGAGCAGCCCAGGCCGGAACAAATTCTGTACGAAATAAGCGACAATCCAGCTAAACAGATTATCGAGGAATTCACACTTGATTACATATCTAAGAATGGAGTTAATCGAAACTTTTAATCCGGTCCCGATTTTTGTAAGAGTGAGCGCACTAATAGGAACAATGTGCCAAAGTTGTGAGAGCTTATTCGAACGCTAGCTTCTAAGTGGTGAAAAAAATATTGGACATGTTTTGTGTGCGCCTTGCCTTCTTTTCAATGGCAGGACGAGTATGTTTGACAGGGAAGCTTACAGTGACTGCAAAAATGCCTATCAATGAGTATTAGCTCATGCAAATTCTTCTGCACCTAAATTATTTGTTCTGCAAATGACGAATAGAAGCAATGGCTTAGACCCAATCGATCAGGCATTGACAGTACAGCTGGATGAAGAAATAAACTTTGGAATGACGTTCTGAAACTAGAAGATCTGCCTATTACACAAAGGCAATTATGACTTTGGAGCTTATCACTGAATTCGATTTATTCTTAGCAAGTCGCATATCATGTTATAGGAATCCAGGCTAGAAATACAAGTTATTTTTCTTCAATAGTATGTGAAGAATTCGTTCGGCATATGGCAGATAAGGTTTTAAATACAGCTTTAATGGAAATATTAACCGCTAAATATTATTCTCTGATTATGATTTATCGTCTGATATTTTGCATGTGGATCAGCTCACTTCATTGTCAGAAACCCTATGGATCGCTTGCAGAACGTTTTCTCAAGTTTATTCCAAACACAGTCCATAAAACACAAGAAATAGCAGATACTGCAACTTCCACTTTAACCAAATTTGATATTGATTTTACGAACTGCCGAGGACTGTTTTATGATAACGCCTCCAATATGTCCGGCATATATAACGGCTTTCAAGCTAAAATTAAGGAACTTTTTCCTCGTATTGAGTATGTGCCACACCCTTTCAATTTAGTAGGTGAATGAGCAGCTGAAAGTGACCAAGAAACCCTGGTATTTCACTCTTTTACACTAGCTTTATAATTTCTCTTCAGCATCTACTCAGCGTTGGGAAATTCTTCAGGTCCATTTTACCGTTAAAAGTTTATCGACGACACGTTGTTCGACTTGAGCAGATATATGCAAAAGTTTACACATGTCATGAAACTTATATACATAGCGCATTGGTCTCTACTGAAAATGTTAAACAAGAGCAGCGAACCGTTAGTTCCGAAGCAAGAGGTATATGTGGGAAACTGAAATGTCTTGAAACGGTTTTCATGGCTGTTCTTTTGATATTAGTGAGGCCTAATTCTTAAAATAGACTGTTGTTTATTGTAAAATTTTCTATATTTTGGCAGGTACTTGCTGTCTGGGTATATCAGGATAGCCCCAATTTATTGAAGAACGCTGGATTTAAAATTTGTGAAGATAAAATAGCATGTTGATATCTCTGGTGGCTCGACTATTTTCAGTTTGACTCCAATGTGATTTTTTGTGCTCGATTACAACGTTTATGTGCTTAGGCCTAGCCAAATTAAAATAAAATGCAAGAGATTGTAAGAAAATAATTTATTTACTCATATTTAATTAAAAAATAATAGCCAAAATGTATACCTTGACTTCTACTTTGTATTATTGTAAATATTGTGATTATATTTTGAGTTATTATTTTTGCTTTGAAGCATAATAAAATTGCATTTATTTTTGCCTAATTGAAGCTCATTTGTTAATAGCAATTAGTGTTAACCAGTGATTTTAAATTCTAATTCTAATCTATTTTTATTATTATTTCCAATTATGTCATGGTTAAATTGCTTCAGTAGTTGATTATTTTGTAAATCAAGTCTTTCGTTTTATTTTGTATTAAACTAAACAGTGATGATCACCCGAGGTCAGACTGAATTTTCTTTAAATTAATCATTATTGTTAAATTTTTACTAATTTTATTGATTGATATTTTATTTTGTTATAACTTCAACTTTAAGGTCACCTTCGATATCTTTTTTCTGTCAGAATGTGTAAAAAGATCGAAATTTTAAATTAAAATAGAAATAACTTAATAAATAACTAATATTTCTTGTTTATTTGTCGAAGGTTGATTAACAAATCCATTTGCTTTGAAATTTAGTTTCTCTAAGTAGTCTTGAATGCTTTTTTACTGGTTTCGTATTTCTTGTTTTTGATTTATTTTTTGCGTTTACTATTTGGTAAGAATTTTCAGTTGTGAGTTAATGACCACTAAAATTTAGCTGGTACCTAGACACCTCTACGCAATTGAGCAGTGTTGCAACCTGATTTATTTCAGACCATATAGCATCGCAATAATAGGCAAATCAGTCTTATTTTATATACTTTTTTGTATTTTAAATGGGGATAACTCAATTAATTTTGTAAATTTGAGTTTATTTGTTCCGCTCATTTTGTAAAGCGTTGCGCAAAAAATAAACCAAAAATCTGTTTAGCGATAAACTTAATTTGATCCTTTGTTATCATTTGAAGTTGAAAATTGTGTGATTATTTGAATTTGGTAATTTTATATATAGCATATCTAGGCTTTATGCCAGAACAACACTCTAGGCATTTAATTAAAGTCTTTATTATTTATTAGCGAGTGTTATTAGACCCACATTGTCACTTGCGTCTTTCTCTCTCTCTCTCTCTCTCTCTCTCTCTCTCTCTCTCTCTCTATATATATATATATATATATATATATATATATATATATATATATATATATATATATATATATAATTTTTTTTATTGCGTATGTATAGGAGTGAAGTTGAAAGATAGTCTCTAACGATATCGAGGAAACTTTTAGCATTCAACCTAGCTACAGATGCAGTCGGGCACTGAATAACCCACCCCTAGTCTCCGACATAAAGGTTACCTTGGCATATGTGCTCGCAGGCACGGCTACTAACTTTCATCTGAACTCTGGTGACTTTGCTTTAGTATTTATTAATTTGGTAACACTCTATTACTGAAATATGGTCATTTAATTGTGAGGTTTTGGCACAAAACTACGAGCCTAGCAGCCTATAACTCCATTTTTTCAAACTTACTTCTAATTAAAAAAAAATGTCTTTAATTCGTTTTATGACAAACGTTTATTATCGTGTCACAGCTACAGTTAATTACATAATAAATTGTTCTAATTTTTAGTAATATTTTCTGTTAAAATATAATATAAATTAACAAAACCAGCAAATTCTGTTAATTAAATTAATACTTTCATAAGGCGAAATATAATTAGATTTTTGCTTAACTTTGCAAATTATTTTATAATTGAAGGCTCTTAACTAAGTTCTTTATAATGATATCAAAACAGACCGTTCATTAAAAGTTTCACGCGTTCTCATTTAGCAAATGCACCAAAAACTTTTAAATTATGGTAAATAAGTTTGTACTAGTTTCAGTTTTTTGAACATTTATCTCAGTTAGTTCTGGTTGCCGAAATACATGGAAGGCTAATAATAAATATACTAAATTTATATAGAGATATATTAATTTTTAGATTATTTTGTTTCTAAAATTTGTTAATTTATATCCTTTTATCAAATTTATCCGGTTTTAAGTTTAAAATAATGTAGAAAATTGTTAGTATAATAAATTAAGAATTTACTTTACGAATTTTTCGCAAAACTAACAAATGTGGCTCCACTACTTTTATCATCACGTAATACTCTGCACACAATATTATATCTTTTGATGCCATACAAAAGCTTCTCTGAAATGTTTTGCATCCTGATAGTGAATTTTAATTTGCCAAACTATTTTGATTCTTTAAGTTTGAGAAGTAACCTCCCTATGAATTTTGAGTAAAAAGATGTCAGATTACCAGCGCAAATTTTTCTTTTGAAATCATCTTTCCGGGGATCGCAAAACCGTTTTCATTTTTAGCATATCAAATTTATTTAGTCAGAATTTTTTTTGTTATAATTAAGAGTGAAAAATCATTTTTCTTTATTTCAATTAAAACTATTTTATCCACTTTAAAATATATTATCACAAAATTGTAGCTAATAAAAAAACCTTTGAATTGCCATTTGATTTGTTAATAAATGTTTGTAAAAAAGGTTAAAAATAACCTTTTTTTTGTTATATTTATAACTTTGTAGGATTTGTTAAAATGGTTATCAAACCTACGGATAATAGGTAACTAGTACAAAAAAATTGGCAAAAGCCCACTTCTGAAAATTAAATAATTTTTGAACAATTACGATTGATTATTGCATGGGAAAAATTTTGATCCAATTGTACAGAGTCGCAGGAGAGAATATTTTATTCGTAAAGACCTGACAATGTATGATGATATTTCCAATATCTGCTCGCGAGAAGAGATGCAAAGAAAGTGTACAAAAATTACGTTTTAGGATATGCATTATCTTCCCTTTTGTGTGGCATGTTTCCCTTTTTAATGAAGCATCTCCTCCAAAGACAACGGAGAGGTGCCCTTTTGCAGGTGTTTTTAACCGACTTCTAAAAGAAGGAAGTTCTCAATTGGTCCACTATGTATTTTTTTATGTATGTACACCGATTACTCAGGAACGGCTGCACCGATTTGAATGAATTTTTTTACGTTATGTTCAGGAAGTTGCTGCGGTGGCCCCATATTTTTTTGGATGAAATTGGTGTAGTAAAATCCAAGATGGTGTTGGCAATATGGCGACCATAAAATTAATTTTGTCCGAATTTTCCAAAAATGATATGGAGAAATTTTAGAGGTTGTATCCAACGAATCTGAAATTATTTTTATAAGATTCAAGATGGCGGATCCAATATGGCAGCCAAAGAAATTAATTTTGTCCGGTTTCCTCCAAAATTGTTATGGAGGAGTTTTCGAGGTCGCACATAACGAATTTAAAACATTTTTAAAAAATTCAATATGGCGAATTCAATATAGCGGACAAAAAATCGATTTTGTCTGATTTTCTCCAAAATTGGTACATGGGAGTTTTCAGAGTCGCACATGACAAATCTAAAATTATTTTCAAAAAATTCAATATGACGGATCTATATGGCGGGCGAAAAAATCAATTTTATCCCATTTTCTCCAAAATTGGCATGGGGGAGTTTTCGGGTTCTCACATAACGAATCTAAAATTATTTTTCAAAAATTCAATATGGCGGATTCAATAGGGTGGATAAAAAATTAATTTTGTCCGATTTTTTTCAAAATTTATATGAGGGAGTTTTTGGGATAGCGCATTACGAATCTGATATTATTTAAAAAAAAATAAATATGGCGGAACTAAGATGGCGGATTAAAGATTCTATATTTCTCGATTTTGTTTAAAGTCAGTATTGGGGGATTTTTGTTAGTGTAAATTACGAAATTAAAATATTTTTTGAAAAACTTAATCTGGCGGATTCAATATAGTGTCCTAAAAATTTTACATTTTTCGAGTTTCTTCAAAACTGATATAGCGAGTGTAAATTATGAATTTATTGGTATTTTTTCAGAATTCAATATGGCGAATGCAATATAGCTGACTAAAAATTTTACCTTTTTCGATTTGTGGAACTGTGGAAATATAGAACTGAATCGTTTTAAGTATGTAACTGGCGAATATAAAATAATTTTAAGAAAATCTGACATGCCAGATGCAATATGACTGTTTAGAAATTTTCAGTTTCTGGATTTCATCTAAAATTGGTACTAGGGGCTATGGCGGATCCAATAAGGTGGGTTGAAACTTTTACCTTATTCGCATTTTTTCAAATTTGGTATTAAGGGGTTGGAAGGGGGGGGGGTGTTACGAATATGAAGTTAATTTTTTACAGCTATTAGGTTGATAAAATATAATATGAGGGACTAAAAATTTTGCATTTTCCGGTTGTATCTAAAATTGATATTGCGGGTTTCTTGGGGCGTATACAAACTCAATATGCAATATAAAATATATCGGGCTAAGAAATTTACGTCTCATATTCTTTAAATATCGATATTGGAAGGTTTTGAAGCCCTCAATTACCAATCTAAAATTTGAAATTTAAGATAGTGGATTTACTATGACAGACTAAATATTTGTTTGACAGAATTTCATTGGTATTTGGAGAACTCTAAGAATCGAAGAATTTTTAGTTATTCATTTTAGGGTGATTTACAATTCTGGATAAAATGGGTACTTTTTTGCCACCTTGGAGTCATTACGAGGTACACTAATCCCGAATAGCACGTAGTTCAAATAATTCATGAATATCATAATGAATTCAAAACTAAAAATCGAAAAATAAAATTTTTATAAAAAAAATTGAACCGACTTCTAAAAGTGAGCTAAAAAGTGAAAAATAACCAGAAATTTTTATATGAAATTGAAATTTTTGAAGTCAATGCCAAAATATTTCTAAATGAAATAAATAACTACTAATATATACAAATTATGGTAAGGAAGCAATTACAAATAAAGTATTTTTCATCTGTTTATGCGAATCACATTTTGTCAGGTATTAGTGCCGACTTCAAAAATTTCAATTTCATATAAAAATTTCTAGTTATTTTTCACTTTTTAGCGCACTTTTAGAAGTCGGTTCAATTTTTTTATAAAAATTTTATTTGTTTCATATGTTAATTCTTATGTATAAAAGTTTAGAGATTTATTTTTGCTTATGTTTTAGAAAAAACTGTTTATTGCTGAAAAGAAAATGTTATATATAGGTATAATGCAAGATATATAATAATCATATAATTTTGTCATAATTAATCATTATTTAACTTACAAATGAATGTTTATCTTCTTTTCTGACATTAGAACTTTATTTTATTCAAAATTATATCTAAAATAGCACAATAACTTATTTTTATATATAATCCTGTAATTTTATTATGTCAAATATTTTTTCTCCTACTAAAACCAAATATTTGTGCACTGTTATTATAGCCTTTATACCCTATAAGTATCTCAGAATAATACACTAAAACTTAATACATTCCCCATCTTTTAGAGGATACATTTGCGGTAAGCTGATATGACAATCGACACAGTAAAGAATGATGAAAAAGCAGACTCAGCAGCCAAGGCAGTATAAGAGCTCCATTACGAAGATATATGCAGAAGATACATCACGCCAGCGTCTCTTATCCTTTTCTCAAGTACACTCTTTTGCTTTTCGAATGAAATTGACTCGAAAGGGTTTGCGGCTATTACAATAATGTTTGTTTATTTTTCGCATATGGTGGTAAACTTAAATCTTGTATATATTTAACATATTTTAATCGATTGAGTATTGCAAAAATTTGATAGTCTAATTTACTAATATAGTGTAACTTTGAAAGTAGTATTAGTTGAAAATAATGGTTTAAATTAACAAATGCAATAATAAATCAATTACATTTAGAACTGAGGTCCTGAAAAGCAGAATCGACAAACTGCTTGGTCAAGCTGTCTAGTATAGCAGGGATACGTGACCGCTTACTTACTAGCGGGAAAATTTTTTTTTATAAAAATGTAAAAAGAAATACACACTTTATTTCACACAACTTTATTCCCGGCAACTTGTCTGTATGAGTTTCAGTTTTTTTGAATAATAAAAAATTACTTCTTCGATTCAATGAAAATCAATGCATTTTTTATATTCAACTCAATAATGACGTAAAAAAAATTTCTGAACCATTTTTAGTTATGGCAAAAATGTTTCGCTTTTCGAATTCAAATGAAAAAGTTCAATGACGAACTTATGATTTTTTGGAACTCGACAAAGACTACGACTTCTCTCGTAGAAGCTGTACTGTGAGCTTTGAAAATGTTGAATGAGATTTCACCGAACCGTCAGCTGAGAGGGACTCAACACATACATGGGAGATCCGAAAACCTATATATATATATATATATATATATATATATATATATATATATATATATATATATATATAGTTAAGCGCGAACAGTAAATGCAAATTTCTCTCCATCATATCCTTTTTGTGTTAGAGGTTGCACAGTTAGAATAAATTGTTGTAAAACGCAATTTATCCTATTCCACCACCATTGAGATGATGGCCTACCTGTACCACCATACCGGAAAGAAATCCAAAGTTACCCTCCCCGCCACAGTGATACAGCGGAGGTACATGTTTCGTCTCTACTAGACTCATCAGGGTACCGACAGGCACCTGGCTGTGCAAAAGACAGATCGGAAGTAAGCATGCAAATACTAAACGCGGCTTTGCCGACCTCCCGCCGGTTAGCATATATATGTTTATGCGGCTTTCACGGATTCCTCCGTGTGAGATGCAATAGCAGTGGATATATCCACATTATGCTGTTGTACTGCTGAAATCACATTCAGCAAACGTAGAAGCACATGCAGCTCCATGTATCAATATTATTCATTCAGTAGAGACGAAACATGTACCTCCGCCGTATCACTGTGGCGGGGAGGGTAAGTTTCGGCTTTCTTCCCAGTATGGTGGTACAGGTAGGCCATCATCTCGATGGTGGTGGAATAGGATAAATTACGTTTTACAACAATTTATTCTAACTGTGCAACCTCTAACACAGAAAGGATATGATGTAGAGAAGTTTGCATTTACTGTTCGCACTTAACTTTATTCATACACGGAGCTGCATGTAGTTGTACGTTTGCTGAATGTGATTTCAGCACTACAACGTCATAATGTGGATATATCCACTGATATTGCATCTCACACGAAGGAATCCGTGAAAGCCGTATAAACATATATATACATATACATATATATATATATATATATATATATATATATATATATATATATATATATATATATATATATATATTGCGTTGATATTTTCGCTCGCAATGTACCCGTAAGAAAATATTTTATTATTTAAATTAAATTTAAATTGTTTATTTTTTTTTATTGGAGAAATGAAAACTATTGACAGCACATATATCTGTCAGAAAAGGTCAAACATGATTCAACACAAATAAAAACTTTATTCAGAAAAATACAAAAATGTGTGTGGATGCAGTTTTCTATGTAAAATTTTATAAAACACTTTATCTTAACCTGATTAAATTATAAAAATTATTCAATGTGCACTTTATTCTTTTTATGGGATTTGGAATTGTTAAAATCTGGCAATATAGCATAAATATTTAAACGGTTACAAATGCGTGGCGTCTTAAAATCTGTGTTTTTATTTACACAATCTACAAATGTTTTAGTGTGTGTTGTTATTATTATTAAAGTGATGTTGATGCAGTGCAAATTAAACAATTTATTTTTTATTATTTACTACAACTATTTGCTATGAGGTGAATATAAATCTATTTTATCAAAATTTTTCTATTATTGACTATGATTTCTTACAATAAGGTTGATATAAATTTATTTATTAAATTATTATTTTTTTTTTGAGAATAAGGCTACGTTTTAGTCTGAATGTGCTTAAAACGGTTTCTATACCAAAATTAAAAATAATAAAAATACACATGTGATATCAATATTATCTATATTTTCAATGTATGTGAATTATTAAGAAATCATAAGAAATAAAATATTATTAAAAAAAAAACTTTTATTTTAAGTTTATTACCAAAATAATATTCTATGTCATAAATATTTAGTGATAAAATAAACCTCCTTCCGACGCCTATGACAAGGATTAAAATCCTTTTTAATACTTCACACTTCCAAATATCTATTGTTATCCAACCCAAATAGTCCATTATTATAGACCGGTATTTTTGATTATAAAATTTCTAACCCATTCGTATGAAAAATATATATGTCTTACAAATTTTGCCAAAGACCCGGACTAGAAAACACAGGTAGTTTGTGAAGAAAAAAAAAAGGCTAAAAGTGATTTATTACTCTCTCTAGTTTCTGAATAAACTATAGTATAAAATGCAAAATCGGGTCTATTTTTATGAACTCAAAGCTCTTGGGTGGGGCGATCGCCTCCACCACTTCCCCCCTGGACCCGCGCCTGTATGTAGGTACAGTGAAGTGAAATTTCGCTATAGCCTTAAGACAAAATATTCAATTTATACTTGATAACGATTGGAGACCTAATCGAACCATCGTGCAAATGAAAAAAAAAAGACAATGCAAGTCCGACAACCATATTTTTATCAGAAACATAAGTTTCAATGGATACTATAGAAATATATATCTAGGTGTAGTATTAATAAACTATTGTGGTCCTGCTAAAATTTCCAATGAAAATTTACTTTTAAAAGATTCATGCCAAAGTAAAATTACCCAAGGAAATTTATTTTAATTTATCTTCACAATAGTTTGTTAAATTAAATATTATTTAGAAAAACTGCATTCAGGTATGAGAATCATTTGTTGGGAACATTTTTACTTTAATAATAATGTATTATTACCGTAATAATTTTGAGTTGAGATAATTGTGACTGAAATCCTGTAAATATTAATCTAGCTATTATATATAATCAATAAAATTATTTCATATGTAACAACAGAAACATTTTTTTATCATAACACTGTACAGTTTTCGGAAATTACTAACACGTATTAACAGCTTTCTTTATATTTCATCCCAAAAATTTGTAGTCCAACATTACAGAACGCAGTCTTTAACGGAGTTTTAAAAGCACACTATAACGGAAAACAACGGCAAAGTTTTAACAAATTGCTTTGTTATAATATCATTATAAAAGCTTAAAAACGAGATTTTAATTAAAACATAATTAGTAAAAGCTCGTCTAATGTTAATTACGTAAAACTCAAATTTGACTTGCATTATAAAAACAAGATAGAATAAGTTATTTCAATAGCCTTGTTATCTTTAAAGTTTATAACTAAATTGGTCAACTTTTCGTTGTCTTTCTGGCATCTTTTGATTATTTGTGTATCCATTTATATTATTAAAGCAGAAATAATTCAATATTTGAAGGTTTATACATCAGTTATAGTAGGCAAGTCATATAAATGAAAGACTATGAGTTTGGTTTTAAAATATGTTTTATTCTTCAATATGATGTCTTCTAAGTTTAATACATTTTTTCTAGCGACTTCCTATCTCTGAAGTGATTTTCCGAAAGGTTTGTGACGCATTTTTACGTAGGCGGGAAGCGGGGGAGCAGGTCGTGCTCTTCGGATCTACTTCGTTCACGGCAGCGGAACATCGGTCAGCGGATATTTCTCGTGCAGACAGTCATCGGTCAAATGCTCAGCGCAGGGGTATCGTGTCGGCGGTATCTACGTATCTTCGGGATATCCCTGCTCTCTGAGTTGATCAACGGTTTGACTGCCTGAAGGTCAAAACATCCACTCGGTGGTCGGTTCTCGGGCGCCATCCTTGGGATTTAATGTGGTCGAGGGCCCACTTTATGCACCGGGCAGTTTGTTACAGTGGAAAAACGGCAAGCCAGGGGTCAATAGCGTGTATCAGTGCTGGCTGCCGGCTGCCAATTGTTACATGTAATGGTAAAAATGGGACTAGGTAATAAAACAAACGGTTATAAAACATCCTGTATCCTGTATTCCATTCTTTTATACAAAGACATGGCCTAAAACTAACTTATAATCTAAGATGGACAATAATATAAACAATTACACGGTCTGGAGGGCAAGAGTACCTTTTAGAGCTGTTTACGGTAGCTCATACTGGTCGGTTGCGCTAAAGACGGTAACCCGGCGGTATCATTCACGACGCTATTCACGTACCTCGTACTACACGGTTGCGACGCTATTCACGACGGCTCGTACGCAAATTACCGCGTTTTGAATCTAAAATCCGCATTCACGATTCACGGCGCTTCGTATTAAAATTCGACCGACGGCGGTATACGCGGTATGTATTTATAACAAGGCATCGATCGGCGATAGGCGGCGTGTCTACACGGCGACAGTCTTTACATGCGGCGGCGGCAATAAGCGTCGGGGCGGCAGTTATTTAGTGCCCTTTATGAACGGACATCGGAGGGCACCCGGCAGTAAAACACATTCCTGGTCATTACGGAAACAATAACAAACTTACGGCATCAGTACGTATGTGTATCGGTGACGACAGGAAGGAACGAAAGGGACTGACGCTGCCCGTTTTTATAAGGGTCCTCGACAGCGTCAGCAGGATGGAGCGACATTGTCCGTTCTTATAAGGGTCCTCGACAATGCCGACCAATAGCGGTAGCAAATTATGAAAGGAACCGTCACTGCCCGTTCTTATAAGGGTCTTCGGCCGTGATAGTAGGATAACACAACATTGCCCGTCCTAATAAGGGTCCTCGGCAATGCTGGCCATTGGAGGGGTAGGAAGTACGGAAGGAAGTGTACGGTAAAGACCATATACACACAGGCCTAGCCTCACCTACATTACTAGACCAGGAAGGCGCGGCTCAGCAGGCGACCCAGTCCAGTCTGTTTGGACTGTTGACCCGGGTGGAGAACGTGTAGTTCTCAGCGAAATAATGGTCTGCTCGGACTTAAATAGACGGCCCGAGCTCCCACTACGCTGACGTGTGACGGTGTGCGGTGATCGCGCATACGATACTGCTGTATGCGGCGCGCGATTACTATGGTCGGACGCTCTGAAAATCTCGGAAAATGATATTTCCCGGCATAGCGCGGTAAATCTAATTATATACCGGTAATCTTGAAACCTTTAACATTGTTTTCCCGCAAGAATCAGATTTTTCGGATGTAAATTAAATAAATTAAATCCCGGCGAACCTACACTTGCCCAAAAATTTAGTAACTTCGTTACAGGTTTTAAAAAAAATCTTCTACGGCTACAGTTAGTTCTTCATTCGATAAAATATGCTTTCCATGCAGAAATTTCTTGAGGTGTAGGAATAGGTGGAAGTCTGAGGGAGCCACACCTGGTGAATATGATGGATGTTCCAACAATTCGTACTTCAATTCGGCTAGTGTAACGCCGGTTAAGGCACATTTGTGGGCAGGTGCATTGTCGTGATAAAAGATAATTTTTTATTCTCTAAAACATATCTTTTCTCACAAATTTTTACATCCAGCTGGTCGAAAATACTGCAATAACATTCTTTTGATATTGTTCTACTAGTCTGGAGGCAGTTGATTAATAAAATTCCTTTGTCGTCCCTAAAAATTGATGCCGTAAACTTCTGAGAAGATTTGGACCCCTTTCTCTGATTCAGAGCGGAACTACCAGGCTCAGTCTATTTAGATGTTTGTTATCGCCATTCAGGATCATCGTAGAAACCCAAATCTCGTCCATATTTACAGATTGACAAATAAGATTAATTTTATTCCATACAAAACGGTTAATATGTTCTTGAGAATGTTTCACTCGAATGAGTTTTTGTTTTAAAGTTAGTAAATGCATCACCAATTTTGCTAATAGCCTCCTCCTATCCAAGACATTAGTCAAGATCCCAGGTACTGAATCGCGTAAAATGCCTATGGCCTCAGCTAATTCATCCTCCTCCATGAAGGAGGATCTTTCCTCAATATATTTAACATATCTTCATGAATTTCCTTTCCAGAGTCTTTTTTTTATACACATATTTCATCACTGCAGGACTTTCCAATTTTTTATTTTAAAAAAACGCTAAATACGTTTACTTTAAGTGCTGTAGAAAATAAACTACGATCTATTTGAGAGACCAAAATGAAACTTTACATATATTCCTCTGGCAGATGTACGAATTTAACAATAACGAAAAATATTGACTAGCGGTGCCATCTATGTGTTATACTCGATACCTATTGACTAGCCCAGTATATTGGGTTTAATAGCTTTGTTCGCGGATCACTTTCCGAACCGATTCAGAACTAGTACGGAATTAGTTCAGGATTGTCGTACAACGCATGCCCAGTTATTAACCGGTTCAAGATTTTTTTTACCACGAACGATTTTGGAACTTTAAATCGTCTACTGTGATATGAGTCTCATTATTTAACATACTGATTAAACTAGTTGTTTTTGTTAATTTAAATAACTTAGAACTGTTTTTTATTAGGTTTTTATTTATATTATTTTAAAGAAATATTGAATTATAATTGTTGTTCTTATATAATATAAAGTCTAATTGAGAGTTCCTTTTAGAGTAAAACATCTTGTTTTTGCTGAATAGAATTTTTGATAAAAAAATATATATTTTAACTGAAATCTACTGTTTGCTCTTTATTTTGTGCTTTTTATTTCCTCAAAATAATTAGCACTTTTAGGAATTTTGAATAACTATAAAATTTAATCTAAGTCCTCATCGCAGGACGATAAATGATTTGACATAATGGGAGTATTCACTAAAAACATATTTTTTAGGTTTAAACTAAAAGGTAAAAAACACTTTTTTAATTTATCAATTAAGATTTTAGTTAGATTAACACTAATTAAAGTAAAACCAATATAATATGGAACATCAAATTCAACAAATGACATAAACAAAAGAAAAACCTAAATAAAATAAAAACAGTTGTCAAATAGTTGCACATTGCGGCCGCAGCATGAAAGCAGGCGCTGCGTAAAATTCCGAACTTACAGTTCTTGTTCAATCCTTAGAACTAGCAGAACTGGTTCAGAATCGATTTCGAACCGAATTATTTTCTCCGCGAACATGGGACTGTAACTAAGAATTCTGAACTTTGTTTTCCGCGAACGTTAATATTTCAACTGCGCATGCGTATTAGTTCAGAATCGGTTCTAAATCCTTTCCGCAAACAAAGCTAATAAATCTGGTCATTTTTACTTAGCTATAGAGAAACGTATATTTCAATTCAAGTTACTAAAATGAACACTATTTTTTAGCTAAAAAAGGGCACTTGCTTCTACGGTTCTAGAGTGCTTTTAAACTTCACAATTCATTCAAAATAATCAAATATATTAAATTCACATTTTAAATAATGAAAAAAAAGATAAAACAATGAAGTAAATGTTGAGAATAGCCACAGTTTACCGCAATACATTTTCCTAAACTTTTTACAAAGCTGGGAAAGTTCAGTGATTATTTTTAATAACAGTGGCGACTGTGTGTTAATTTCATCTTTATAAACCATCTCCTTCATGTGATCAGGCATATGCATTACCATTAAGTCTTTGCGGAAGTACAGATGGCACTATTAAGTAATTTTTAGCGATATCGCACTAAATGTTTATCGAAAACTCCGGCTAAAATACCTTCCTCTGTTGAGGCGTAGGTTTTCAGGAGCATAATAACGACTGTTTTTTAGTTAATGATTCCATGTTGATAAACATGGACTAATCAAGAAATAAATTTTAAGAATATCAGATTTTCATTTATTTTATCTAGTTAAAACAGAATTTTTCCAGTAAATGTGGTACTTGTGTAAATTTCAAAGGTAAAATTTTTCTCTTTGAACAATAGTGACATTGATGCCGGATGTTAAATTGCAAACAATGTCTATGACAGATTGTATAATATCTACAGTCAGGCGACATCTATACACTGACATAGTGAGAAGCTTAAAAATTGAACTACGATATAAAGAAATCTTTACAGCCGTAAAACTAGTTTAATAAGTTACAGTTTTCCTTTTTCAGAATATTAAAGAAAAGGTATAGATAGTTTATTTCTTACAAATATAAATCTGGTTCTCTCAATTCTCATTTCGACCACCTAATAGTATCGTCAGTGAAGCTGTAATAAACTAAAAGCAGCATTCACAGAAAGTCTATATATAATCTAAATTTTGAGACTTATCTGTACTTTTAAATCGAATCCCAAGAATTTGATTTTTTGTGTATCTGATACCTAGTTCCGCCCTTAAGGTGGTAATATAAATGATGTCGCTCCTTCTTGGTAAAGTTTATTTTATTATTGCCGCAATTTTTTGGAATGCTTCAGAATATTTCAGTGTTGTCATGCGTGCCATCAACAACTAATTTAGTTCTTCGCTTTGAGCCTTTCGTTTTCCAGTGGATAGTTAAGATTAAAATTGAAGATTTCGGAGTATACCTGGCAAGTCTACATCTCGTGGGCAAATAATTTACTGCCTGATTCACTAAGAAGGTTTAAGACGTTGACTCCATCTAGTTTCTGTGTAAGTTGACCCCATCTAGTTAGCCAGTTCATAAGGAAAGGAAATGTCAAAAAACAGCGCTATTAATTACTCCTGGAATATCTCGTCTATGATTAGCAAGATTTCCCGTCATAGAGGAGATCAGTGAGATGAGTCCAGTTTTTAGACTCGTATTTCTATGACTACTATGAATATTATGGAAACTTGGTCTCAATATTTTAGTTAATAAATATATTTTAATTTTATAACGAGTATATTCATGCTTCTTATTTTTAATTTTAATTATTTGTTGCGGTTTTAATATTTAAAAAAATGTCGTTTTCATAACGTGCTCTCGGCAATAACTTTCACAAAACTAAAACCATTTTAGGGATAAACATAATAAAGAGAATTTTCTGCATCTTTTGAAGCCAGTGTTGCGAACCAGTTTAATTTCTTTCTTATCCATAGCTGAGTTTCTATATTATGCGGGACTGCTTCTTGAATAAACATAAAGTTTGCATTATTTGTCGGTAAACAAAGAGATGCTTAACAATTTTATCGTCTTTAAATATGGGCGTATTTGTGTACCATATAAATTAAATTATCTGAAAGAGGAACTACATAGGCGATATTAAAAATACATAAATTTTGACAATATATTTTAGCTTTTACGAAAAATTTTTGGCACCAAATTTAAATAAATTTCTGCTTCTAAAATAAGTAGTTTATGTCGTCTAAAGGAAAATATACTTCTTATATCTTTTCAGGCTTGAATTTTAGAAAGTACTCTAACTAGATGTCTTTATTGCTACCCTTTTACTTTACAATTTAAAGCAATGAGTTTGTGGTTATTTTCCATTATTCCGAATTTGAATACGCAATAAAGTTTATAATCGTGTGAAAAACATTATTGTTAAATTTACGTTTTCTACAAATTATTGATAGTAAAGCTCAGGGAAGTTCCAGTCTAAATTTAGGAAATGTAAGGTTAGGAGGAAAAAATGGTATGCAAAATAAAAGTCAGGAGGAGCAGTAAACAATTTATTAACCATAAGCATTAAAAATGATTGTATAAACATGATTTGAAACTTTGCCGCTTTACTGACAAGCCAGGAACTAAAATTTTAAAATGCATTGTTGTCATATTTCGCGAGCCTTAAATAGCAATAAACTGCATTTAAAATAGCACGGTGATGCCAGCCAACATGTACTTAGTTTCTTACCGCGAAGATAATGGATGTGGCAATCAGGGGCATATCCAGCCTCTCTGCTTGGGGGGGGGGGGGGGCGGTGATATCTCAAAAGTGTAGTATGGCAAATGAAATCAAGTTGTCGACGGGGGGGGGGGGGGGGAGACATCAGCAACATTCCCATTTCTAGTGTAAAAGGCAGGGTTGGGTCTATTTTTCAGGAATTTGAAACTGTTGAAGAGGAGGGGGCGATCACAAGAAAAACAAGTTGCCGACAGGGAGGGAGGATGCGAGCAGCATACACATTCCGAGTATAAGAGGCAGAATCGGGTCTATTTTCCTGAATTCAAAGCTCTTGGGGGGGGGGGACTATCGCAAGAAAAACAAGTTGTCAACGGGACTGCCAGCAGCATACACATTCTTAATATAAAATGCAGAATCGGTTGTATTTTCCTGAACTCAAAGCTTTTGGGAAGGGGAGGGGCGGTCGCAAGCATACACATTCCTATACTCTATTCAAGAACTAGAGAGAGTAATAAAACTGTTATCGAAACCTCCAACGTACCTGCTCCAGTGCCGCAGGTATCTGAGGACTGCCGTAAATCTAATTATATTTAATTATATTTAAACATTACAAACTTTTATAAATTTACTGCTACAATAAAATTTCTGGTAGTTCAATTTAATTTCTGTCAGTGAGCAAAGTACACCTTACAGTGTGTCCTTAGTAATTTATCGTGTCGGTGCTTGTTTTACATATTATTTGAGATTAATGAGATACCCAATAGATATGGCTTCCAAAATCGTTAAAACCAGGGCATTTTTTCCTCAACGAAAAACTTATTACGACAAATGTTTATGATGCCTTAAGATATCAATATCTAGATAATAATGTTGAGTTGTGTTCCAACATGACAGGAGTTGGAAAATCTACTATGTGCCCAATACTGAAGGAAAAAAATGACTGGAATTGTTAGTATTCCCAAGCTACATTCGATCAGGGGCAGACTAAAAACCTCGTTGGAAGAAGAGATGTAAACTGCAATAAAAGAAGTTGTACACACATTTTATTATGAGAAGCAGATCCCAACCGTCGACAAAATTCTAAGTAAAATTAATGAAGATCGGGATTTACCTGAAATTAAAAGAACTGAGCTCTGGAAATTGCTAAGAGAACTTAATTTTTGCTGGAAAAAAGCAGATAGGAAATTTGCTCTTATAGATCGTCTGAATTATGTCCGTTGGAGAAGGAAATATCTCTCTCAAGTAAAAGGTAGAGTTGCTAGAAATATTACAACTTACAAAATTAGTAATTTAACTGAACTTTTGAAAGATTTTTTGAATAAAGTTAGTGCAGAAAATTGGGAACAATCCATATAATAAAAGCATAAAAGAAAATATGAAAACTCGATCTCATGATCGGTGAGATAGATGATCCAATTATAATTAATTTGAGCGAAGATAGGTTCACTGACTTTGATTACGAATTAGATACGTAATGTTTACCAGCGTAAACACAATTTATTATTTAAATTTTCTGTAACTTATAAAAATAAATTACATTTCAATTCCTTTTTAGTGTTTAATTTTAGTTCTGCAGATGGTTTCAGAAATAAATAAACTGAACCGTCAAATATCCTAAAAATGTTTTTAATTAATAATAAAATGACCGATATCCTCAAAAAAAATTTAATATTATATGAACGAATTTATTTTTTTTTATTTATGTTTAACTTCTTGTATTTTTGACAATGGATATTTTGGTATTTATATTATAACTTAGAATTTTTTGAGAGAAAAAGGCTTCATTTTAGTCTTAATGTGCATAAAACGATTTCTATGCCACAATTAAAAATAATGAAAATACAGTTGTGATTTGTGTGAAATATGTCAAAATTTTCTATATTTTCTAATGTATGTGAATTATTAAGAAATCATAAGAAATTAAATAAAATTATAAAAACTTTTTATTTTAGGTTTATTACCGAAATAATATTCTATGCCATAAATACATAGTGATAAAATAAAACTTCACACATCCAAATATCTATTGTTATCCAACCAGATAGTCCATTATTATAGACCGGTATTTTTGATTTTAAAATTTCTAACCCATTTCTATGAATAATATATGTGTCTAACAGATTTTGCCAAAGAAATCGGACTAAAGAACAAAGGTAGTTTGCGAAAAAAAAAAAGGATAAAAAATGATTTATTACTCTGTCTAGTTCTTGAATAAACTATAGCATAAGTGGCAAAATCGGGTCTATTTTCCTGAACTCAAAGCTCTTGGGGGGGGGGGGCGACCGCGCCTGGTGGCAATACACATACATGGAATGTCCATCCTGAATATACTTGAAAATCGGAGTCACGATTGGGTTTTGGTATTGTTTAAATATCTTATTGATTTATTATTGATATATAGACAGATTCTGTTATTTCATATTCTAATTACTATACTCTCGTCATATTACAAATATTGTAATGTGTAAAAAAAGTTTATTATAATGTATTATAGTGTATAATTAGTGTATATATTTGTGGTAAACTATGGATGATAATGAACTTTCAACTAGTGGTGGTCTACAAAAAAAATAGTCATTAACGATAAAAGAACGAATAATGATTAAAAATGTTTACTATTGCATTCGAGAACGAAACCCTGAAGTAACTACTTTGGACACTGCAGAAATATATGGCACTTTATCGAAAATTTCTTGGTGCACGATGTTCAGTAATCCTGGATGATGACACAAAATACGCAGTTCGTCGCAATGTCTATGGCATCTCATCCAAAAACGACATACTAGCGTTAAAAAAATTAAGACAGACATTAATGATGAAACATCTTTACCTAAAATGCCATAAAGAATTTTGAAACGAACATTATAAGAAATTAATTTTATATACCTTAAATCGAATCCAAAAAGCTTACTAATTGAGAAGAATGAAATTGTTTTATGGAGGCGAAGATATTTGGAAAAATTACCGGAGAGTCGAGAAAAGGGAAAAATTGTAATATACCGACAACACATGGCTCAATGAAGGGCATACGGTTGGGAAGGTATGGCAAGATCTGAACATTAAAAGTTCGAAGCAGGCATTTATGGAAGGATTTTCTCAAGGACTACGCAGTCCTAGTAGAAAACGTCGTCTAATAGTAACTCATCTTGAAAGTGGGTCTAGCTTCTTAGATTGCATTCTTAACCTTTTCGACTCTCGAAAAAAAGGAGACTAACATGAAGACGTGAACACCGATGTTTTTAAGCGATGGTTTTCTTCGATTTTGAACCTTATGGAACCCGATTCGGTAATTATAATGGACCATGCCCCGTATCATAGTCGATGCCAAGAAAAAATTATTATTTCTGCATCTAAAAAGTTGGAGATATACCAACGGATCCTCTCAAAAAACATTGATTTTGATGAAACAATGCTTAAAGAGCAGTTATTAGATTGAGTAAGGGTAAATCAGCAAAAATATATCATGAAATGGCTCGGAAAATAAATATAACAGTGTTGAGACTACCTCCGTACCATTGTAAACGGCCAGTCATTGGTAAAATTGTACATTTGAGTAAAGGCAATGATGGAACCATTGATAATCACCCCTGACGCTGATAGTTCCTTAGATTCAGATATATCTCTTAACAATAGTTCTGCCGATGAATCAATGTGAGATACGTAACCTACATTACCTATGTTACACTTCTGAGGATCAAACCAGAAACACCCTGATTGGTCCGAGATGAACAAATCAAAAGGAAAATGCAATTAACGCCACTCAGAGGAGTTGGTATTCAAGAAACTTTTGATTAATATGCATAAAATACCTTAAGGATACCTAAAGTACATATAAAATATTTTAAAATAACAACCCTATATGGTGAGCAAAATGTAGAGAGAGTGCGAAGCAATGGGTGCAACTGACACCTGGAGGAGCCATACTGGGTGAAGACAAAAGGTTTGTTGAGGCTTGCCTGGAAATCGAATATCTTACTGAATAACCTTGGACTGCCAGCAGCCACGACTAACGTCAGACCAAGAAAAATCGGTAGGATGTTCAGTCCGGGGAGGTTTTAGTCGGTTAGAATTAGGAATTACCTTTCACACTTGGTGGGGGGTTTATAAAAATGTAAGGAAATAAATTTAACTTGAAAAAATATTTTGATATTCTTATGAAATTTCATCATTTATTATTTTCTGAAAAGCACACGCCAATGGAATTGATTCCCCTGACGGCGCACAACCCGGAGCACTCTATATGTGAGCGATGAGTCACTGACAGAGATTATGGACCTATTAAGATTTAAAAATAAGCGCACACCTACTATACACCAGCAAACATTGTTAGTTATTTTCTAAACATACAGAAAAACATATATTCTTTACATACATGACAAACAGTTCAATAGTTCATGCGAAGAAAAGAGGAAATTAGATAAATACCTGATCGAAATACATGACATTTCTTTGTGTACCGACAAATAATGCAAACTTTTACATTATCCCACAAACACTTCCGCATAATACAGGAATTGAACTATGAAAAAGAAAGAATTGAAACTGGATGGCAACAATGCCTTTAAAAGACGTGGAAAATTATCTCCATTATCTTTAAAAGAGCTGCCGGTTCTAGAAAATTATTGCCGAAAGCCGTCACCAAAGCTAGACCGGAAAGACAGCTCGAAAATTTATTTGGGGCAAACGTGTTGAGAAAAATCGTATAAGGAATTTAATACTGTTAGTATTTTTAAGGAAATATTTTTCGTTTTAATTCACTTTGTAATATCGAAATTCTAGATTAGGAAAGAGTGTTTTTAAGATAGGAAACATTACTATAACGAACCTATTTGCAGTATTTTTTGTGTCCTGTTAACTTTAACAACTCACTATTTATTTGACTCCGTTCGTTCATCATCACTTCCACCAACTTGTCAGCATTGAACTTAAAACTATGTCCATTATAAAAATTTAACACGTTGCATAGATCAGGGTTTATAAAGGCAACCGCTTGTAAACACTCTTCGAAATAAATAGGCAGATACATTTGCATTTCATTTGCATAATAACGTGTATTACCGGATAACATTGCCTCAAAAAATGTTGACCTATAAAATATGTACACTGATCAATGACTTTGGCTACCACGATCACTAGATCTTTTCTTAATAGATTCTTCCACAGGCATAGCAAACATTTTCTGTTAACATTCAGATTGCATGGGCTAATACGTCAACAAAAAATTGCCCACCTAACTTTAACTAACATGAATTAGACTTTCACGTCAATGACTATATAAATTTAAAATAAAATATAAATCAACTTTATTCGCTTTTACCAGCCACCGAAAACCAAATTATTCACAACACTGATTATTGCATTATGGAGAAGATTGCCAATGCCACAAACAAACTTTAATATGATGTTCAAACCAAAGGGCCCGGTTTGTTAGTTTTATCTTAATCAAATCTGCATCCAATAACCTTCAATAGAAGTTAATCAAACTCTCGCATTACAGAAAGTTCAGTGGATAATGATTAAATGTGACAACGAAGAGCCACAACATCGTTACTCGGTAACAAATAGAAATTAATAAATTACTGCCCTTCGGTTAGAAAATGTTTGTACAGAGTAGATCAAAGTTCTGAATTGGATAGTGGATAAAGTTGTTCAAATGGAAATTTAATAAAAACATTTCTGGTATATTAACTTTAAATCTAGTTAAGACGATTTAGTAGCTATTTGTGTACAAAGCAGCACACAGGAAGTATTCAGCTAGGCTATAATAGAATTTGACAATTAATTGAGATTTTGCAACGTATGAGTTTTAATTAGAAAATTTCCAAAATTTCTGTTTTTTTTTAGAAATACTCATTTTTATTTAATGTTCACGCGATCTTCTTCAAAGTAAACCTTACGAGATATATTTATTTTATATGGATTTACTTAAAGTATATTTCACTAAATGGAGGAATTCTTTTGCCACTGCTTATGGATTCGGACCATTCGAATGTATATTTTATGTCTTTTCTCTAAAACCGTTTCCCATAAAGAAATATATTAATCAGTTATCAAACTTAACCATAAATTTATTTTTATATTTTTGGGCCATTTATATGTTTTCTAGAAAAAATATAAACCCAGACAATTTATGGTGAAATATCATTAAACCATTCATACCCCCGTTAATACTTTTAAATAAATCTGTCAAAAAAACTGTATAGTTTTTATAATCAACTCTTTAAATGTCTAGGTTTAAGTGCTAAAGTTATTTTCAACATGTGACTACTACGGGAGTGTTATTTTTAAAACTTAAGACATTTTTCTATCGTTAATAAGTAAAAATATTCAAATAAAATCGCTGTAGTACAATATATTCGTTTAATAAAATATACAAAGGGTTCGGGTTTTGGTATTTTTTACCTATTCAACAAAACTACGAGCAAGTAAAATGTGAAAAATGGCCAAAGAAGTGAGTAGGGTTTTTTGTATAACCTTAGATGGGCACTTTTAGTAATAGATGGGCGTAGAAGTTTGATTAAAATATGATATGAAAATTATTAGTTTTAAGTTGCTCAGATCAAATCGGAAATTAAATATCCAACATAGGAAGGGCTGTTGCCCTCCACTGATGAAAGTTTAAAACTTTCGGCAACGGAACCCACCTGTAAGAACGTTGATATATCATGAAATATTATTCTATTAGCGGAATGAATGCGGGATGACACTACCGCAAATGCAAGGAGTTCGGAATTTGAAGGTTTTGGTCGTGCTTTCAAAAAGTAATTATCTCGATTTTTAATTAATTAAAGGCGGTACGTTCTAAGGCACTTAATGGAATAAAAAAAATGCTGTTAAGGAGAATTTTTATTTCGTTTTCCATAACGAGCCCCCAGACAGAAATTTTTTTCGAATGCAGAGGCCATTATTTTAAACAAAAAAAGACGCTAACTAGTATTCTAACAGGTTAAAGAGATGGAAGAAGCATCGCTGGGAGAAGTCTATAAATTTACTAAAAGATTTTGTTGAAAAATAGAAGTATATTTGAAGCAAAAAGGGTTTTATTTTTTTGTTAGGTCAAAAACCTTTCAGACTACCCTCGTAGAGTTATAAAAGAGTTAATTTGGCTAAACGGTATTAATATTTTGATGCTTTTACTTTTGTCGTATTAAAATAAGTTTATTAATACAAATAAATATAACAAAAGCATAAAACGTCAAAATATTATTATATCACTTGAAAAAGTAAAATGAGAGTTGTTTTCTATTTATTAAATTTTCATTATCTAATATTTATGAATGAATAAAAACAATTTAAATTAGTACAAAGAAAAATAATGTATTAAAAAGCAAAGAGACACTTGATTTTTTTCTTTAGTATATAATATGGACAGAACCCAGAATCATATTATAGTGTCCGTTGTTTTCAGATACGGGTCTTAATTAGGTACAACTCCCCCATCAGCTAAAAAATATATCTATATATCTCTGGTAAACTAGTGGATTAAGTTCTTACATTAAATATATTTGCAAAAAGATTGTAAAATTTCAAAATGGAGTCGTTAGAAATCTAGATATTTTACAATTTTAAAATAATAACATGCAAGAGCTAGAATACGTAACACCTAATAATTTTTTTCGGTACAATTCTATTAACTCTTATTATGCTTTACAAGACAAACGGCTTCGCCCTCTCTCCAGGAATTATTCACTCATACCAGGCATACAAAGACACCAAAAGTATGAAGCTCTGTGGGAACCCTTTCCATGGAATCGGGTCCTAGGTGACGTTGTCTGCTGTATTTCCTACGAACTTTCGGACGGTTCTCGCGGTTGCAAGGAGAACTGCTTTCTGCATAGGTTTATACAAATGCTCACTAAGGCCTAGACCCTTGATGTTCTGCAGGAGGTTCTTTGGTATCACTCCAGTTGTTGACAGTATTATGGGAATCGTCTGGGCGCTGTTCATTGCCCATTGTCTTCGGATTTGGACCACCAGATCTCTGTACTTGGCGATCTTCTCGTTATATTTTGGCCTTAGGTTGTTGTTGTTAGGTACATCAATGTCGATTAGTGTAGTTCGCCTAGAAATTTTATCTATTAGTATAATATCTGGTCTATTATGAGCTACTGTTTGATCCGTCAGAATCGTTCGGTCTCAATATAACTTGAACTGGTTGTTCTCAAGAATAGGCTCCGGATTTTACTTGTAATAAGGCACTTTTCCTACCTGTAATAGGTTTAACTTTTCTGCTAACTCTTACTCTACTCTATTGGGATATCTATTATTTGCTATATTAGGTGGAGAGTTTAGCTTACGATAAAAAGTCTTTTCTGATCGTTGGAAGAGCGCATTGTCTCGTTTTCGGTTATTGTTCATCTTGTACCTCCTAAGCCGTCCTGCAATAATAGAGAGCTTCTGAATCAAGGCATTGCTGAGCAGTAACATTCGCTGGATCTTGTTGCGAACGATATCGGACACGATTCATTTCTTCAACTCGCCTTTGCAGTCGACTAGTTCTTGTGCCCCTGATATACTCGTCAATTGTCCTACATCTATTCGAAGATTTTCAATTTTCTTATTTAGAAGTCTTTCCCATGGAGGTGTGTTGGGTTCTGTTCTTGCTGATCGGCGCTCTGTTGTAACTTTAATTTCTAGAGCTCTAGCTATTAACACTACTACTAATATATATTATTGGAGATTTTAGTTCTCAAGACTGCGATTAAAATCCTTTAGCCAGAACTCGACTAATATTATAATTATTTTATATTAAAATAACTTATTGTCTGTAAATATTTATGTAGTGTTTTATTTTGAAATCAAAGTTATCAACTTTTCTTTCTAAAAATAGATTACCTTTGAACCTCTTAATGAATAACTACAATAGAATTATTACTACTATATTATAATCATATGATGAAGATATTGTTGAAATTATTTTGTCAGAAAAAATGTTTCCTAAAATATATACCATAAAATATGATCGCCACAATGTTTAAGAACCTTAAAATATAAATATGGTTTCCGTGAGTATATATAACTAAATAATAAATACTGACTAGACGTAATCAAAGTACCATATTAGTATCCAGTATTGCTGAAAAATGTTAATAAAACTCTCTCAAACTACACCAAACTAAAAAGACACAACCTTGACAGTCAGCGACGACGAGGGGTGGATGAGAGTATTGACAGCTGCGATTATTTCAAAGTTGCATACTATTGGTTTAATCTAACCTTGACAGTCAGCGACGTGATAAGTGAACAGGATGCTTCTAATTGATTCACTTCAATTTCCCTTTCAAAAACAAGAATCGAATCACCGACCGATATTGCTCTTTTTTCATTTTTCTAAAATCCGCGGACACGCCCGCTTCCACACGCGGTCAAAACAAAACTGCGAGTCCGATTCGGCTGAAATTTTGACAGTAGCCGTCTACGAGAATGTATTACACAATAGTAAATTTCTCTTGCGATAGTGGCGCCATCCGGTGGTGAGGCTAAGTACTTATCGGACCGCCCTCGTACATCTTTATTTTTCAATAAAGATTTCTGTTTAAGAACAGATGGCCTACCTTTTATTATTCTAACCGTCTAAAAGTCTGTTTTCAGCCATTTTATGAAGAAATTCAGTTTACTACAGTTTGAACTGTATATCGTTGAAATTCAAAAGTCCTACATTTGTATCAAGTCTGATATAAAATATTTTACACCACTGGTCTAACCAAAAAATAAAATACCCAAACAATATGACAGTGAGCTTCAGTAAATCGTAAATCTTTTGTAACCAGTTTTATTCAAGAATTCCAAAGAAACTATACCGCTGTGCGCCAGTTACGAAATTTGCATTAATGCGGCCCGACTATTTGCATAATACCGACACTGGGTAAAGTAGAGAGTCGTGTAAAAACGGCTACATTTTCTACCCTCAACCGCCTATTTTCTCCTCCCTATTATGCTTGTGCGGAAGCCGCTTTTCTTTGGTTAAATTTATTTTATATTATAAAGAATGGTGCGTCCGGTGAGTCATATTAAATAGCAATTATGAAAATATTTTTAAAACATTCTTTAGAGAATCTGCCCACTCACAATCTTCGTCCCTGTTCAGACTTAATGTCAGAATGAAATTACAAAATAGTCAAAACGATATTGAGAATAAACTATAATGGAATAATAATTTAAGAATAATATAAATCTTAACGGTTTAGAGTGGTAAAGAAAGGTATACCTACTATTTTGGACTTCCTTGAACATACTGGATAATACAGATAGAAAAGTCAATCAATTTTATCTCTCGTTGTCGCATATTGGGATCACCTATCAAGGAGGCAGAGGCGGATCCAAGAGGAGGGCGGTGGGAGCGACCCCTCCCCCTTCCAAGTGCTTTGTTCAGGAACATAGACCCGATTTTGCCTCTTATATTATAGTTTATTCAAGAACTAGAGAGAGTAATAAATCATTTTTCACCCTTTTTTTTTTCGCAAACTACCTGTGTTCCTTAGTTCAGTGTATTTGGCAAAATCTGCTAGACACATATTTTCATAGGAATAAAGTTTTTATAATATTATTTTATTTCTTATGATTTCTTAATAATTCACATACATTACAAAATATAGATAATTTTGCCTTATTTAACACAAACCACAACTGTATTTTTATTATTTTTATTTTTGGCATTGAAACCGTTCTAGGCACATTCAGACTAAAACGTAGGTTTATTCTCTAAAACAATCTAAGTTATTATTTGAATACTTATAAAATACCCATCGTCAAAAATACACGAAGTTAAACATATATAAAAATTCGTCCATATACTATTAAAAAATTTTTTGGGGCTATCGGTCATTTCATTATTAATGAAAAACATCTTTAGGACATTTGACGTATCAGTTTATTTATTTCTTAAACCATCTGCAGAATTACAATTAATCTCTAAAAAGGGATTCAAATGTAATTAATTTTTATATGTTACAGTTAAAATTAGACCTACTTATTTTTATTTCTATTGCACTGATATTTTAATTTAATATACTTTATTATATGAAAATCCGATAGCCCCAAAAAAATAAAATAAACATATTAATTCTACACGCTTAAGAAAAAGACACAAATACAATAATAAAATAAAAAAAAATTACGGCTAATTGGATTCAAATATATATAAAATTAAAGAGTGGGACACACTAAAATAAAAATATAAAAAAAATTATAGAAACAACATTAAACAATAAAATACAACAAAAACAAAAATAAATAATAAATTTTGTTAATACTGGTAAACATTACATATCTAATTCGTAATCAAAGTCAGTGAAGCTATCTTCGCTCAAATTAATTATAATTGTTTCCTCTATCCCACCGATGATGAGATCGAGTTTCGATATTTTGTTTTATTCTTTTATTATATGGATTTTTCCCAATTTTCCGCAGTAACATTATTCAAAAAAATTTTTCAAAAGTTGAGTTAAATTAGTAATTTTGTAACTTGTGTTATCTCTAGCAACTCTACCTTTTACTTGAAAGAGATATTGCCTTCTCCAACAAGCAGTTTCCGGACGATCTATAAGAACAGATTTCCTATCTGGTTTTTCCCAACAAAAATTAAGTTCTCTGACCAATTTCCAGAACTCAGTTCTTTTAATTTTAGGTAAATCCCGAACTTTATTGATTTTAGTTGGAATTTTGTGGACGGTTGGGATCTGCTTCTCATAATAAAATATATGTACAACTCCTTTTATTGCAGTTTTCATCTCTTCTTACAATTCCAGTCGTTTTTTTCTCCTTCAGTATTCGGTACATTTATCGTAATAAGTTTTTCGTTGAGGGAAAAATGCCCTGGTTTAACGATCTTGGAATAAATATAGATGTGGAAACCATATCGTTTTGGTATCTCACCAATTTCAAATAAAAAAAAAGCTCAAATAAGATAAATCACTAAGGACACACTGTAAGGTATACTTTGCTCACTGACAGAAATTAAATTGAGCTATCAGAAATTTTATTGTTGCAGTAAATTTATAAAAGCTTATAATATTTAGATATAATTAAATATAATTAGATTTTAGGCAGTGTTCAGTTACCTGCGGCACTGGAGCAGGTACGTTGGAGGTTTTGATAACAGTTTTATTCTCTCTCTAGTTCTTGAATAGAGTATAGGAATGTGTATGCTTGCAATCGCCCCCCCCCTCCTTTGAATTCAGGAAAATAGAACCGATCCTGCCTTTTATATTAGAAATGTGTATGCTGCTGGCACTCCCCCCTCCCCACTGACAACTTGTTTTTCTTGCGATAGCCCCCCTCCCAAGAACTTTAAGTCCAGGAAAATAGACCCGATTCTGCCTCTTATACTAGGAATATGTATGATATTGGCATCTCTCCCCTTGTCGGCAACTTGTTTTTCTTGTGATCGCCCCCCTCCAAGAGCTTTAGATTCAGAAAAATATACCCGACCCAGACTTTTACACTCCCCCCCCCCTTCGACAACTTGTTTTCGCTTGCCATACTGTACTTTTGTGATGCCGTCCCCCCCCCCTCAAAGAGAGAGGCTGGATCCCACCCCTGCGGGGAGGTATGGTCATTATACGAAAAATAAAGTATCCCAATTTTGATTTGACAGCTATGCACCTGTCTCTGTTATTCATTTAGAAAGTGAGCGTGCTGCATGTAACAACGACACGACATAGCAAATAAGTAAAACTGCATTTCGTAAAAATTCATATTTAAGCTGATTGAGTGCCGATATTTTTATTGTGAAAATGGAAAGTTTTGAGGAATGTAATTACTACTGATATTTTAATCTTCTTCTTCTTCCAGTGCCGTGTCAGGTCCCTCTAATGTTGGCATTTACAATGTCGAGTTGATCACTGATATTCTAAACAGCTGTTCAGCACTGTGTATTCCTTTCCACTCTCGGATGTTCCTAAGCCAAGACATCTGCTTCCTTCCAATATCTCTATTGCCCCCGATCTTACCCTTCATTATCAGTTGAAGAATTCTGTACCGATCCCCTCTGAGAATATGGCAAAGATATGCTAGTTTTCTACATAAGTGTGATGGATGTAGAAATAGAAGTTCTAATATCTAATTGAAATTAGTAATATTTATAGATAATGTAATCTGAAGTTTATTCGTGTATTATTACGTATATATTATTGCAGAAAATGCAAAATAATAAAGTATACTTTAGGTTTATGTGAACAAATCTAAAAAAATACTCACGCTTTCTTATCATTGAAATTCACATAATGTTACAGAATTCGCAGAAAATTTTGCAATAAATTAATTTTTTCCATTTTCAATGCTAACATTTATTTGATACACCTTGTATGTCATTCGTGCGCAAAACCAACTACTTATTTTTCACGTTACAGTTAATTTATTTGCATAAAGTTTGCAAAAGAATAAATTTTTAATATTTATTTTTCAAGCATTCTCATTCAAACCAAACTTCAAAAATCCTTGCTATTAATTTTGTTAAAAATTTGCTTTGCTCAACGCAGTTTTTGAACATTATTAATACTGAGTTTGCAATCGGTGTTTTCATTTAAATCACTTGATTATATTTTTTGCAGGAAATATTTATACTTGCTAATTTTAATTAGAGAATCTCAAAAACTCTATATATAAATTTTGGTTTAAATATTATTATATTCAATGTATTATTTGTTCAATTATGTTAGCATGACCAGAGCCGCCTGTGTGTCGACAGCAGTAACACTAAATACAATCACGTAAAAAATGATCTTCTGTCTGTCATCTTCTACTGCAATTATGAAAGATTCTAAAATATTTTTAATCCCTTCAGTTTAAACGAATTAATATCTGTGTGTCATCTTCTACTGCAATTATGAAAGATTATAAAATATTTTTAATCCTTTCAGTTCAAACGAATTAATATCATTATGTTTCAATAATTTGACTCATTTTAATAGTGGCTTGACTAGAAGGGAAGCATTATTATTATTATTATCTTCTCTCTCATTTAAATTAGACCATTTTCATAGGCTTGAATATAGGTACAGTAGACCCAATATGTAAGCTCCATCATAATTTTACTTTCTGGCTTAGTCTTAGGCTTTCATTTATTTCAGAAGATTCCTTTCAAAATGCAATTTTAATAGTTTGTTTACAATTAATAATATTTTTTTATTTTGGAAAAAGGTTCCCGATTTCTTCAGATTTCAGTAATTCTATATTTGTAAATACTCTTTTTGGTTTCTTTACGTACCAAAAAAGTATAAAACTGTTTGAAAAATCCCTTATCTTGATTGCACCACACTTTGTATAATTTATTTTAATTTTAAAAATTAAATTCGGCTGATAAAGGAAAGATTAAAGAAAATGTTTAAGTATGATTCCTGTTTAGCTTAAGACCTATCAACATTGTCTGAAAAGTAAAGTAAACTTTGAGCAAAGTTCGTTTGTAGTTCATTTTAAAAGTGATAATTAACTTAAAAAACTTTTAGCAAAGTATGTATTAAAAGAGTAGTTTTTATTAAAAATTTTTAAAGAGTTTCGTTAATCCTAAAACTTTTCTTGGAATAAGTAATGTCTTAACTATAGTCAGTGTAAATTACCTTTATTTTGGCAAAAATTGTCTTAGCGCATTGTAAAAGTTATGTTTTAAATATTCCGAAATTAAAAATTAAAAACAGTTGTGGATTTGTCTGTCTGATCACTAACTGATATTTTGATTTATTGAAACTTAAAAATATAAAAATGCTAAATTGAAAAGTTGGTGAAAATTTGTTTTTTAGAACAGGTATAAATAATTATGCCAAAGACGCCATTTTATTCTATATAACACTGACTGGTTGCTACAGCCTATAGAATTAATTAAAAAAAAATACTTATTTTATATATTGCGTTGGATGTGTTAAAGAAGATCTGAATTAATAGGTGAGCAGGACTCATCCCTAAAGTAGCAGGAATCACCCCTAAACTGACGGGATAGCGACCATCCGCTTTTTGGTTCTTATAACCACTTTTTTATGTTTTTGGAGTCGCTGAATATGAATGAAGTTAATTTTCCCCTAAAAATAGAGAAACATTGGAATAAAAGAAGACTTAGTGAAAAATTAGGGAAAAAATCATTCTTTTCAAATGAGTTCTAAAAGGTTCTATGTTCGATCGCTATGCATGGTATATTTTATGTATATATCTCGACCTTGCATTATGTTTAAGAAGTTATTACTGTTACATTTTTTCCAAAATTACTAAGCTAGAATTTTTGAATTCGTATATAATCTAAAATTATTTTAAACAAATTTATTATGGCGCATCCAATATGTTGAATTAAAAAATTTACATCTCTAGATTTTGTTCAAAATCAGGGGCCTTTTGAAGGTGTATATTACGAATTTAAAATTATTTAAAAAAAATTCTATATGGTAGGTCTAATATAGCTGACTAAAAATTTGACATCTTTTAGTTTTGTCCTAAATTGGCGTAGATAGGGGTTTTTGAGGGTAAAAATTACGAATTTAAATTACTGAAAAAAAAATCAATATGGTGGACAGAAAATGGCGGACTAAACATTTAATAACCCTCGATTTTATTCAAAAATTGTTGCTGGTGGTTTCCCGAGAGTACAAATAAGGCAGATACAATATAGCGGTTTAAAAATTTTATATTTCTAGATTTTGATCAAAACCGAAACAAGGGGGGTTCGGCTGGGTAGATTAAGATTTTAAAATTATTTTCTTGAAACAATTTTTCTTCAACTTAATATGGAAAATCTAATATTATGAGTAGACAATTTTAGGTAATTCACATTTTTTTCAGTCAGGCATTAGGGGGCGAATCATAGGTTACAAATCTTAAGTTAATGTTTTACAATTTAGGTGTGGACTAAAATTTTACATTTTTATGGATATTAAGTTAATTTCTTAAATCTCAATATGCAGGATAAAATATATCAATAAGTAAGTTATTAACAGGTTGTACACCGAAGAAATCAAGAAATAGATGGATTTTGTATTTCAGAGTATATTTTTAAATTATTACTATCAGCCAAGCGCTTTCGGTCTAACTTAGACCATCCTCAGGGCTCAGACCTCGTCAAAGGGCATACCTTAACCCTGCCAGTTTGAGAACAGTCTCCAGTCGCCAACCTAGCCTTCACACAGAACAAATCGTATACAATTAAAAATTTTTTAAAAAACTTGTCACAAATTAAAATTAAAACTAAAACACTCAACACACTAGTACAGTGACATTATTAAAACAATAAACCTTTTTAATAAAATATTAAAAGCAAAAGTTAAAATAACGAAGTTAGGATAACGAAACCATAAAAAGAGTTACAACATAAAGTAAAAGCTGTTCGTTGTTGTGAAGATGCAGCAGAAGTAAAAAAACTGAAGGCTAGTTTCACCACAGCACTTGATGGGCTTTTACCAGCACGAGAGCTCCGTGCAGCAAAGTCCTTTTACCGACGATGCTGATATATTTGCCCAGTTTCACTCCAAAGCAAACATCTAAGCACTACCGATCGCTCACTTCTGCAGAGCAAAATACAATTTTTATCATAAAGCTGCTGCAGAAGATTTTTTAGTAATTCGACCGAGTTTTGAGGTTTAGGTAAATACAATTTGTGTCATACTCGTTGCGTAGCAAAACCATTACAAAAACCTTCTAAGATATGAATATTTTAAAATAACAATACATACATATATATATATATATATATATATATATATATATATATATATATATATATATATATATATTGTAAGAAAAAAAAATTTAGAAGAAATTGTTGTAAGATTGAAAGAGATGTTTATCTAAACTCGTCAGGTGGCTCTGTAATGGTCTCTATCTTTTAGAGCTCCTCCGGCTAGCTTCCAAGGTAACGGAGAGTGGTGTAGGTAAATGCGCCACCTGTTTTAGTGCCCTAAAAGTCAAGGCAGAGACCGATCTAACAAAAAAAACAGGAAATCTAATTTAATTACAAGAAAAACACCCAATAAGATTTAAAAACAAGTATCTCTATTTACATGTTATGGTGTAAATGTGACCACCGAGAGTGGCCCAGCGCTTCTCTGTTTGAAGGAATAAACTTCGGACAGTCAGCTGGTTTTTGACAATTCAAAACTAACTAATTTTTATAATATAATGAGAAATTTTAATTTAATCAGTGTTTTGGCTATACTACTAACTATACAAAAGCGATTTAATATAAATGGCAACTATATATATATATATATATATATATGTATATATATATATATATATATATATATATATATATATATAAATATATATATATATATATATATATATATATATATATATATATATATATATATATATATATACATATATATATATATATATATATATATATATATATATATATATATATATATATATATATATATATAATAATAATGATGGTATTAAGTGCACTCTACCCGCGTAAATAGGCCTGTTTACCTGAGTTAACAAATGTGCCCTTTACATATGTGAAAGATATCAACTGCATACGGTTGCAAGATTTGATTAATTGTACCATATGAGGAAACACAATAGATCTTACCAAGGTAAGTATACTAATTATTCATTAATTTTATATTCAAAATGAAAAGAAAAATACAACGGCTTTAAATTTTACAGGTGATGCCGAAGGCATTAAAGTCTATGATACCCTGAAAACGACACAGACACATAAAACCTGATTAACAGTGGTTTCTTGATGTGCTGATGTTGAGGCTCTGGATCACTCAGTGTGGTGGTATGTAGCATGTAAGGTAGGTGCTGTAGAGGTATTCGCAAGAATGCTCGAGTGGTCTGGTATGTACAGTAGCCAAGGCAGGTACCGTCGAGAAGTCAGCAAGAAAGCCCCGATGATGATTCCAAATGAGGGCAATGAAAGGAAGAAGAAAAAGGGGAAAAGAAAAGAAAAAAAGGCCTAAAACAAAAGATGGACTTAGAAAGAATTTAACCTTTTATGTTACGAGTGAGGTAGGTTAGTCGTTCCTTTTCTTCTTAAACATACCCACAATTATTAACACTTGAGCATTAAAATAAAATTAAAACAAAGACTTATGTGGCCTTTTCGTGGTGGAATAGAAAAAATAGCAAAATTTGATGTCGGGTTTGTCCCCCGAATTGACCAAACCAAATCAGCATACAGCTGTTAACAACACAGGTACTATAAATTTGGTCAGGGACCCGAAACTTTCAAATGAAAACTAGCAAAATTGCCAAGTGACCTTTCCGGTGCAACTCTGCAAGGAAAGTCCTTATCACTCTCAGATTTTTTTCATGTCCCCAGAAAAACGTCCACGGAAATGGCGGGAAAAGATACAGGGATCTGTATATCGACTGACAACTGACAAGCTTCAAAACAATTAAAAAAATAGAAATATGAAATTTTAAAATTATGACATGAAATTTTATTAGCAAGTAACCAGGAAAATTGTGGTATGTTCAAAAATGTATAGCAATGAACAGGCTTTGTTGAAGTGAAACTGAACAAGAAAACTCGAGCAGATTCTAACCTTGAACTTTATTTACATTTGACACTAAGGTAGTTCTTCCGTTTTTAGCTTAATGGAATGTCTCATAGTCGCACGATAATTGATACAATGGGAAAATTAAACCGCCTAGAAGACATATAAGATCCAACAGTATCCAGAGAGCTTCCACTCAGAAATCTGCTGATCCTGCAGCCAAATGATTATCTGCTCACTCGAGATCTCTCGATGAAGGTAACAATAACCGTAAAAGACAATTTAAATTAATAATTTCTAACTAAATATTCTATACCGAGCCACTCTGTACAAGACTAATGCCTTTCTATATTTTAGGTACAACGGAGAGAAACCTTACGAACTAACCAAAACAACAACAAGGACTATCGAACAATTACTATGGATTATAATACCATAATTGTGAATCAAATTCTAATAAACAAGATATATTGCCAATGTTTTCTTTCATTTGTAAATCTGTTCCCAAAACAAAATAAAACAAAACACATAAATGATGAAAGGTAAGCGTAAAAATTACTATTTTAGATAGGAACTTAGATAGGAAAATTAAAACCGTAACAATATATATATATATATATATATATATATATATATATATATATATATATATATATATATATATAGCTTTTGGTTTAACCATAAAAATATAATTAAATATCTAAATACTTGTTGATAGATTGTTACAAAAAATCATAAACAATGCTAATTAAACTTGTAAGTTACCATAAACTGGAAACATTCCCCCAAATAATACAGATAAACCTTGTTTACAGAAGATTCAGGTGATCAAGCATGGTGCCTAAAGTTAGTATAACTATCTGATAATTTGCTTTAATTAAATCTAATAATTTGTATTGACTTAAAATACAGGCTTCTGATTTGATATATTTTTTTTAATAGAACTAGTATGCCTGAAAACGTTAAAAAAAATTTTAAAAACCTTCTTTTATTATATGTTTAGTTTTTTAACTCTTCCATGTTCTTTAAATGATTTTTTATTTTTATAACTAGGAACAAAGAACATATCGTTGACATTTCATTTGTTTTGAGTCACAGATAATTTTAAAATAACCTCCGTCATAAAATTTGAAATTAAAAAGATCGCCTCATGTTCGCAATTAAAAAGCATGTAAAAATAACAGAAAACTTTCCTAATTGAAAGAGTTTGTTTATTTACCAATGTTAAGCTGCAACCAAAAATTTAATTAGCCAGCTTTACGAGTTTGCAGCTGGATTCGCATACGCTAAACTACTGGGATATAATTGGTTTACGGTTAATATATGGAGGCTATTTAGTTTTATCCAGGTATCAAATATCAAATGTTATGGGTGTTTCTCCTGTTTTTGTTGCTTTGCGGTTTTAGACATTGTTTAAAATCTCACGTGTCTGGAAATATTTAGTTATTCTTTGTTTTCAAAATAAAAATATATTTAAAAGATTTAGTCTAATATTTCTCTAATTTTATTTAAATATATAACAACAAAATGCTCACTTAAGAAAATCGTGTAAGTATATTGAACTTTGATCTTAACGCCTTTTAGGGTCATAAGGGGAAGGATGCACAATTTTGTTTATAAAATTAACATAACGTAGAAGAAAAAATATAAGGAAATAAAATTTAAATTTTGTTTTCATCACATCAACAAAATAAAGCAAGGCCTTCATAAAATTTACATTACACAGTTTTATTTTTTAATTAAGAAAGTGCATCTGTCAACAAGTCCTTATTATATATATATATATATATATATATATATATATATATATTTATATATATATATATAAATATGTAGATAAGTTTTTGTCCGTGTAATTTAAAATAAAATAGAATAAAATACTTTACTTGTTTGGCTTTTAAACACGCTAAACGATGCTCTCATGGTGGGATCGTTTGGTGCGGCACGTGGCTTTGGCTGCTTAAATAGCGGTAGGCTTGCTTGCCAGTACCGAAAAATGCGACCCCTATCCGTTGGGCAGCGCGTTTCGTGTACTCGATTTTACATATTTCTGTTTTAATTCACCGTCGCGCCACCATATGACGGTTCTTTTACAAACTTTGTTAATCTGTGTGGTTCTTGTATTATCAAGTGGACCATCGAGATGTCGCCTTTGTCGTCTTATTTGCTGTGTTTTGATTATAAATTCAGCTTTATACGATGCAAAGGCAAGATGATGGTTTGTACCGACTGCGGTGGCCTGACGAGTCCCATATTAGGACGAAACAGCGCTGTCGCCATCTGTCGGACCCGGAGTTTTTCCATATTTTGGAGTGCTCCGTACTTTTTAATACGAGAATCATGTAGATTGACAAATTTTCACGTCCGCTTCGCCAATATTTTATTATATATATATATATATATATATATATATATATATATATATATATAATATATATATATATTGTGACGATTTTGGGTGTATTGCACACCCGCACAAAATATTGCCCGACTAAAACAAAATTTAGGAAACTTTTTTACTATTTTATTTCTGAATTTATATTTAAAATTTTCAAAATATTGCCAAAGTTCATGTCTGTAAAACAAATTTTTCCATATTAGATTATGGCCTTATGAATTTTTTCTAGGTAGCTAGGACTCTTTTCAGTATTTTACTAAATTTCCTAAGCGTTAGGTTTTCTTAAAAGTTTCTCTCTCTCTCTTTTTATTAGAGTTCCTGAGTGCTAGGTTTTCTCAAAAGTGTTTGGTGAATTTTCAAATTTATTATATGAAACTTAGATTTGATATAAAGGTCTGCATGTCTGCAAAACGAATTTTTCTCATTAGATTATGGCCTTATGAATGTTTTGTATTTATTATTATGACAATTAAATTATCTCTCTCTCTCTCTTTCTCTCAGATTTGATATGAAGGTGTTCATGTCTGTAAAACAAATTTTTCCTATTAGATTATGGCCTTATGAATTTTTTGTAGGTACTTATAACTCTTGTCAGTATTTTATTGGAGTTCCTGAGTGCTAGGTCTTCTCAAAAGAGTTTGGTAAATTGTTAAATTAATAATATGATACACAGATTTGATATTAAGCGGTTCATATCTGTAAAATAAATTTTTCCCTATTAGATTATGGCCTTATGAATTTTTTCTAAGTATCTAGGACTCTTTTCAGTATTTTACTAAAATTCTTAAGCGCTAGGTCTTCTTAAAAGTGTTTGGTGAATTTTCTAATTTATAATGTAAGACTTAGATTTGATATAAATACTTTTTATTTTGACAAGGTCATGCGTTGTAGAATTTTAAGTTGCACAATATATTTGATGTTTTATATTTACACAATTTTGAAGCATTTTTTTATTACAGTGGCAATTTATGAAACCTTGGCCCTCAAACTTGAAATCTTTTTTCCTGACTTCCCTTAGAGACTGTTGAACGGCGGGCACATCTTTAAAATTAAGTTATTTCCTTTCTCGTTCTTGTACCTGGTTTCTAGTAAAAAGGGCCTTTATTATTTCTTGTTTCATCCTTCTGTGTATAAACCATCATCTTGTATTATGTCCGGAACATTTTGAGTATGACCATTGGCTCTGTCGAAACTGGGAATCGGTTTAACCATTTTTCATCCCAAAATTCCAAACGATGGGCCAGGTAGATAAAAATGAAAAATTACAACTCTGTAGTTGTTACCAGGGAAGAAACTAAAATTCATGGTAAGTGGCATAGGTTTTATTTATATGAAAAATCCAAGCATTCACACAATGCTCTTTCTCTAATACCTGTCCAAAATTTAAAATGCGAGTTCCTGAGAAACAACACAGCTAAAATCAAATAGGAAAATCATTAGGTATTTTTAAGTTAAAGAAATTTACTTTCCACCAGTCATTTCCCCTGCCAAATTTCTCTCCCCTAAAAATTACTGATTTCTTCATAGTTTAGAGACCTCGCAAACCGCACCGATCCGACGACGGTGACGCAGGTTATGAGCATAAATTTTTATTACCTCAAAAAGCAACAACTTAAAGAAACTCTTCGATAGGTGGCATATTAATGGGAATTTTATAACCGCAGTGAACACAAAAAAAACATTGATGGGGATGAAAATTAAACTGTAACATAGAAAAAATTAATTAATATACCACGTTTACTACACAATTAATTCAAATAATAAGATCAAAACAGCTCAAAGTGGGATAATGGAAAAAGCAACAGCTTCAAGATCAACTTCTGACAATTTTAATAGGGACAGAAAACCTAATCCAAAAAGAAAATCAAGTCATAAACAAAGCAACTCTTTGAATAAAAGATTACACTCGAACAGTAGGCAAGAAAACTCAGATTTCACTGGAAAGAAATAATAGTAAGGTCAATACCAATAGAAATAAATACAACCGCTCATAGTCTAATGAATGCCAAGCAAAACAAACAAATAGAGTTTAAAGAGTTATGATCAAATGTAACATAAAACTGTTACTCGTTACTGTCAGAATGTAACCAAAATTCAGGAAGGTTAAATAACCGACCTGAGAAATAAATTAACGAGGAAGTAGAATTATGGAAATTTATAGAAAAACTAAAAATAAAACTAACCAACAAATTAAGCATATCATTTGTTATTCAATTGAAATTAAAATAGCGATAGTAAACTTAAATCGAAATTTGAACCACAAAAAATTAAACAGACGTACATACCTACGTCTTACGAATTAAGAGATAATCATTTAATTTGTATAATAAATAAAGTTATTATAGGTTTTCTTTAAATGAAAAACACATACTATCCGCATTTATTTGTAGAACTTTTAAGATCTATAATTTAGACAAATATTGATTTGATCTAATTGAAATGGCTTAGTCATCGTAATACAAGAAAACACCTGCGCCTTTGTTTTATCTCTAACTTAATTTGAAACTACTGCTTGGCTATTTTCCAATAAATCTCGATGCATTATATACTAAAATCCTCTAGTAGATTTTGGGATTAACCTCGACATAGAGATAAACACGATAAGAACTTACTTATTTTCAGTAAAAAAGAAATTTCCTAAACAAATTTAAAATATTACCTGTATGGTGATATTACGGAATGTTAATCTATACTTTAGTTTAATTATAAATTAATTTTATAATTTATTTTCTATCTAAATATTAATAATAATAATAATTGTCTTTTATTAAAACACAAGATACACACACACACAAATATGTATATATATATATATATATATATATATATATATATATATATATATATATATATATATAAACAATGTAAGACAATTAATAATTGATAAATTGTAAATATAATTTCTTAAAATTAACTGAAAGGAAGTAAGTAGACAGAAAAGAAAATCTGAAGAAGAAAAGAAAGAAAATATAGGGCAGGAACGGAAAATGGAAACCAAAAGGAAAGAAAATATGTATAAAAAAATAAAATTGTTTCCTATTAATTAACATAAAATAATACTGCACTAATCTCAGTCTTCTCATACATACATTCCACAAATCTCAACTTTAAATCTGAGTTTTTGGATTACCAAACAGCATAAAGCATGATTTGGTTGCGTTTAATTTAAGATTATGTGATACCAAAAATTGATGTATGTTATTTAAATCTTCATTTATTGTATTCTGAGCTGCATGTGCATCTCTCGGATCAAAACTATAATATATTTAAATATCATCAGCATATCCGTACATACTACAGATAGTGACTCTATTAAATAAATCTGAGGTATATAAAAGGAAAGATGTGATAAAACAAAATTCTGGAGTACACCTGATAAGATCGATTTACTGGTGGAAAAATTATTATTTAGAAGAATCTTTTGATGCCTACCTGAAAGATATGGGGAGAAAAATAAGCAAGAAATAACGTCAAATTCCAGAAACTGAAGTTCTGAAAGTAGGACCTCATAACTTACCATACCAAAAGCTTTAGCATAGTCCAGTAATACCAGAGCTGTTATTTATTCTGGTCATTTGCAGCAATAATATCATCAGCAACGTTGTGCTGCGAAATTTCCTGAAATCAGAAGGACTTTCGATAAAACTGTTAGTACTCTTATTTACCCATACATTTTTAATGATAGCTTTTTGACGGCACTTCTATAATATTTCGTACGAGTTTGTGTAAGATCTTTTTTCACAAAAATACCTGTAAACTTTAACATTTTTCTCTGCCGTAACACATACAACCGTTTGTTTATATTACTAAATTTGACAGGTACTGCCGATGGTATATCAGTAGGATGTTTTGATTCAATTCGGTGTGTTTCTTAAGTCTTCGGTATAGTATTTTTAATTTTCATTTTATTAGTAAAATGGTCTATAAATATTTGTCTGAGGTTATCAGCAGATTCAGCCTGTATGTGTTTAATATCAAATATTTTTAACTTTCGGCATCTAGAATATTACTCCTTAGCGTCAAGCATTTTTTTAGTTCTTTGTTCTTTCTATGAAGGTCACTTATTTCTTTAGGCATGCCGTGTACTTCCAAAGAACAATTATTTACCTAATGATTAAATATTTTAAAAAATTTCCCAAACTCAATCAATAAAATGAGATTTAAATTGTGTTTCGATAGTTGCCGCAATCTCAAATGCATCAACTTGTTTGATATCTTGAAGGTCAGCTCTTTCTAGCGGCATAGTTGTGAAATATTCGAACGGAAAATGTCCAACAACACTATTTTACTTTATACACTTTAACTTTTTGCACTATTACTGACAATTTCACTGCTATATCCTTATTTTTTATCATTAAAAATATTAAAAATTCGGAGCGCTGTGAAGGCAAGTGTTATTCACGTACTGACACTTGACATTTGTTTTTACTATTCGTAAACAATTTAATATATTTTTGTATTTATGCTGAAATAAATAATTATTCTTTAATTATCGACAATTTCAGTAAGTCTCTTGTATAATTTTATTTTAACACTTTTAACTTGTTTATAATAAAAAAAATCAAATTTTTTAATTTAAAATTTACCAGCCGGATTCACTAACATAATTAAAATTTAAAACCGTCCTAAATTGACAGCAGCGGACTTAAACTAACAAGAGCAACAATAAGTCAAGCAAGTCTAAAACCCTAAAAATACTAGCATAAAGAAAGTATTTTATTTTATTATTCTATCTACAAAAATGAATAACTTTATTTATTTTCGGGATACAACTATTCCTCTTACATATTTCAAGGCTTTATCGAAAGATTTTTATTTTTAATATCTCTGTATAAGCATTTATTTGTAGATATATGTAATATCACTTATAACAATATCATAAGCAAATTTAAAAAGAGTTTTAAGAATTTATTAAATTTTCAGAATTAATCAATCATTGTTTAGGCATTTTCAAAATTATTTGAAGATTTTTAGAGTAATTTCAAAGATTTCTACAAATAGATTTGCAGCTTTATTGTGTAAGGAACTTTTAAATTTCCGTATTTTGTGAAAATGTCCTAGATTTTTCAAAATTGAGAATTTTTAAATATTGGTATGAATTTTTTTTCAGGATTTTCATGGATCTCTCGGATTTCGATTTCTACGACATTCAGGGTTTTTTAATATTGCTTCTAGAGACAGGCGAAGAACATACTAGACTTAACGATCCAAAAATTACTAGACTATTACTTTTAAAAATAACAGGTAATAATAAGAAGAAAATTCGGTTTATGTAAGTTCTATCAAGCAAAAAATCGGTCAAATGCATTTCAAATAGGCAGTATGTTAAGAAATAAAATTATTATCTGCAGAAGCCCCGATTTTCTTTTTAGAGCTATGCAGATAATGGTAGAATCAGAAGTCGAATAACAGCGACAGTTCTTTCAAGTGCAACAAATATCCAAAAAATCCAACATGACGCGCCCATCGAGCAGATAATGCAATTTAGTTATCTTGGTGTGGACCATGCAATAGAAATGAAATTTCAGGATTTCTGAGGACGTTGTGTGGAAAAATAAGTACAAGCGCATAAAAATCAAGGTCAAAATATACAAATTCTGCATCAGACTCAGCATCGCATTCGACATGGAAACAAGAATCGATATAAATAAAACACAAAACATGATAAGGACAGTCAAGATAAAAATCATTAGGGGAAACACAATTAGAGACAGGAAACGAAAATATAAGAGAATCAAGCCACTCAGAAAATGAAGTGGGAAAGACAGAGGAGGTAATATTGCCATCAAATTATGAAGCGAATGGACCTTAATAAACTAGCTCGAGGTGCTCTGTAGCAGGGAAACCAACAAAAAGATGGCGAGATAGTTGATAGTATACATTACATTTATAGATATTATTACTGCATCAGGTTGTTCTTAAAAACCTAAAAAGCATAAAGATATTTCTCAATTCAGTGATTAATAAGGTCAATACCTGTAAGCTTAAATGATTATAAATTTATTTTTTTAGAGCTTAAAAAATAAATTAATTAGAAAACACGATAAAGAAAACTTTAAAAATTCACTTTAGCGCAAACTTGAGTTCTAAAAGTCTGCAGAGTTAAAGTTTTAATGTACATTTTTAACAAAATAATGCATTCGTGCAACAGCGAAAACTTTTAAATTGCTCTTTTTTCTATAAACTATAAACTTGGTCGCAAATCGATGGATTTATTAAAGTTGATCTTTAATAATTGTCATTTAGCTTTTTGAATTTTAAAAAAGCAAAATGAAGTAGATTACCGAATTTGAATCAAGAAAACTATAGGCATTTTGTGAATTGGGCTAAGATAAATAATGAGTGGAATATAAATTTGTGTTAAGGAATCATCATAGTGATGAAAGAATTTTGTACTTCACCTTTCTAGCTGCTTGAATTTCGGTAAATGAGAGCATATAATGTAGAGAAGAGCTGAGAAAAATTAACAAAAAATATACAAAAAGCCACAGACGAAACAAAAAGACATCAAAAAGTTAATTTAAATAACAAAAGAAATAAAAAGGCATGGTTCACGGAACCATATGCAAAGAAGCCTACCTAAGATACAGAAGTAAAAAGACACCGGAGGGACATGAAAAATACATAAACATTCGAAATAGATCTAACTTAAGGATAAGGGCCATAGGAAAAGTACACTGAGAGAAATTTACGAAAGACATCGAACATGACTTTTAGGGTAGCCAAAGAATGGTCTGGAAATTTCTGAGGTAAGTGAAAAGGCGAGTAACCGAATATAAAGAGATAAACGAAATACGCAACAATGAACTCTACACAGAAAATAACAAAAACAATAATAGCCCGAAAACTGACACACGGTGATCTTTATGGACACTCTCAGAAGACTAAGTATCCGAAGCCGTAGAAAAGCTGAAAAACAGAAAAGCTCTGGGATCAGACACAATCACAAACGAACAAATAAAATACAGTGGGAAAAAATAGAAAGACAAATAATAAAATTATTCAACAAAATCATCGAACTAGAAAGTATTCCACATATTTCACTTGACTTCGGGAATTCCTCAAGGATCAATACTCGGTCCTTTATTATTTAATATATTTATTAACGGAATTGTGGGTGACTGTACAATGCTACTCTATGCGGATATCGCTAAAATTTTTAATTGTGTAAAAAACGATGCTGATTGTCAAAGACTACAAATAGCGATAAATTCCATCACTGATTGGTGTAGAGAAAACAGACTGCCTCTAAACGTTGGTAAATGCAAAGTCATGACTTTCACATTAAAAAAAAAACGTACTAGTGTATGATTATAAAATTGATGGAACATCAGTTCCACGAGTGGAATGCTTTAGGGATCTGGGTGTGACATTTGATAGCAGACTTTCGTTTGTTCCTCATATAAATGATCTTATACAGGTGTGTTTAAAATCATTAGGCTCTATTATTAGAAACTGAAAAACATTTTATAATCAAAGTAAGCTCATTTTACTTTATTACGCTTTTTTAAGATCTAAATTGGTATATGCTTCCATAATACGGTCTCCTTATTATCAAAACCATACTAATGACCTTGAGAGAGTTCAGCGGCATTTCTTAAAATAGCTAAGCTTTCGAATTGATGGATATTATCCTGAAACAGGGTTTCCGCATAAAATCTTACTTCAGCGGCATGCTTTTTATTCTCTAGAACATAGACGTATCGTCACACGCCTCAAATTTCTTTATAGTTTTGCATAACAAAGTGGAACGTAGTAACATACCGGAAAAAATAAGTTTTTTTTGTACGTAGGACTTTAGCTCGCCAATCTGCCACATTATATTGTCCTACACCTCGTACAAATGTGTGTAACTACTCTCCTTTATATAGGATGTGCAGAATCTACAAGTAAAATCAAAATAAATTCGACATATTTAGCTGCGGATTGGCGTAGATAAAAATAATTAAGTGTGTAATATTTTGTAGATACAAGTCAATGAATAACAGAAAGGATTTCGAAAAAACATATCTACAATAGAGCAATATATTTTATTCGACAAATCGCTGAAAAAGCTATTAAATTTAATAAACTAGCCTTCTTATGTCTTGTCGACATAACCAATGTTTATGCGGCTTTCGCGGATACCTCCGTGTGAGATGCAATATCAGTGGATATATCCACATTATTCCCTTGTAGTGCTGAAATCACATTCAGCAAACGTACAACTATAGGCAGCTCCGTATATGAATGAAGTAAAATGCGAACAGTAAAAGCAAACTTCGTTCCAACCCGATCCTTTCCGTGTTAGAGATTGCACAGGTGTAAAAAATTGCTAAAGAACACAATATATCCTATTCCACCACCATCGAGATGATGGCCTACCTGTACCACCATACCGAGAAGAAAGTCAAAATTTACCCTCCCCGCCATAGTGATACGGCAGAGGTACATGTTTCGTCTCTACTAGACTCATCAGGGTACCAGGGATCACTATGACGGGGAGGGTAAATTTTGACTTTCTTCTCGGTATGGTGGTACAGGTAGGCCATCATCTCGATGGTGGTGGAATAGGATAAATTGTGTTACTTAGCAATTTTTTCCAACTGTGCAATCTCTAACACGGAAAGGATAGGGTTGGAACGAAGTTTGCTTTTACTGTTCGCATTTTACTTCATATATATATATATATATATATATATATATATATATATATATATATATATATATATTATATATATATATAGGCATGGGAATCAGACAAGGAGATAGCTTAAGACCGCTGCTATTCAATCTAATAATGGACAAACTAATAGAGAACGTACGATCAGTACATGGATATAAAATGGGAAGAAAGGTTTTTAATATAGTTTGCTATGCAGATGAAGCGGTTTTGATAGCCAACAACAAAGATGACTTACAAAGGCTTCTACATAAGTTCAATAAGGCAGTCAATAATACAGTCACAAACTACAACATGGCCATATCCCCTAAAAAAATTAATGCCTAACCATCTCAAGAGAACCCGGGAGTAAAGAAGTAATAAACAACAAAGTAATAGATAAAACGATAATAATCAACTGTCTGGGAGAAAATATAACAGGCAACCGTAATTTATGCGCGAAAATAACTAATCAAATCGATAACACCGCGGTAGCATCAGGAGTATTGAGGAACATCATATGGAGAAACGAACATCTTATAATTGGAGCAAAAACAAGAATTAGGCCTCCAGTGAATTGGCGGGATATTTAGTTCTCAAATTTTTAAAGAAAACCAGTAATATACAGACCATAGGCCTACGTAAGAAGAAGAAGAAGAAGAAGAAGATGAAGATAAATGAGATCTATCACTGACTTTAGTCAGATTAAAATTTCTCCATCTTCGTAACGAGTTGTAATAAACTCATTAGTAATTTATAGAGCTTTTACGGTGAATATTTTTATAAGGGTTAGGTATTGTGTAGTATTTTGGATATTTCTGTTATAAAGGTGTTATATTTTATAAACTTTGGTATGGAGATGGTAAGCAAAACATATTTAAAGTCAATGTCTTTTTGGGCTGAAATAGTAATGAATCACAATTATTGCTCGTACCTCGTGAAAACCGTTCTAGAGAAAATGCAGTGATAAAAGTGTTTCCTTTAAATAGTGAAATGATGGTAATTTTTAGATAATTCGGCGGCCATGTTTTTTTAACGAACGACTAAATCTTTTTGACGTCATCGGACAAAGAATGTGGAGACTTTATTTTAATAACTGAATGATTTACACAATTATATCCTGCATCATATTCCATATCACTTGGCGTTCAGTGCTAAGCTCAGTCATAATCCCATTTCTGCGAAAACTATATTTTTCTGTGGAAAAACTAAGCATTTCTGCACCTTATTCCTACATTTATGTAAAGTAATGCTGCGATTAGTACAACCATTCTTTTAGTTTAGCACAAAAAATAATGAAATAATGAAAATAAAAAGTTTAAGTTCGTCTATCGGAGTCAGACTTATTTCTAGTTCCTTTATAGCAGACCAAACATTTAAATGTTTCAAACTGCGCTATATCCGGAATCCCAAAAAAATCCATGCAGGCATAACGAAATGAAAAACTCCGCATAGAATCCCTTTTTAACATAACTCCTATCTCTAGAAAGGAGTCCCTCGGCTTGAAGCTCTGTAAATTTACAACAAAGTAACGTCTTCGCGCCAGAGAAAGACTTACAAACAGCCCTGAAGGCATTCAGTCGGCAAATTTATTAGGTTAGGTGGTGACAAGGGCTAAAGCAAGGCAAAAGACGAATCGCGTTAACGAAAAATAAAATGACCGGGGTGTATTACGGCGAAAAATAGATTCTAGTTCCGTCTATTTAAAGAGATAAATTTTGTTGGGGAAACGAACTAAACATTTAATGAGGAACTAAAGTGGATATAATCTTGATTTAGGAGAAAAGGGTTTTTCTTGCTTCTGCTATTAACAATTACAATTTTTAATCCTTATAAACGAAAAATAAATAAACGTAAGTCGCCTGTATAGTACAAAAGTGACATAAATCGAAAAATCTATTTTTACATGAGACGATATAAAGTTTTTATTTACCGTTTAAGACATATCGTATTGAACTCCGTGAGATTATATTATTTTTTATGGTTTCAAACATCACGTAAAAAGTTGTGTCAGTATTCCTTAAAAAGAAGTTTGGTAGTTTTCGATTTGCGACTTCTTAAATAATTGCTTACAAAGATTCCTTTTATAAGCTAGAAATAAAAATAATTTCGAAATACGTTTTATTTTATAGTTTTTGTAAAACAGAAAGGCCAAATTTTAATAACATTTCAACAAATACTTCAAATAAATTTTAATCTAAAAGTAATGCCGGTCGCACATGAGGTCAGGACAGTAAGCCAGTCCAGTGAAACAGGCCAGCAGTGTTGCCAACCCTACCGTTGTAACGGTAGATCGACCCTTTTTTCAATGATAGCTACTGTTCTACCCGTTTTCAAAAGTTATCTACCGTTTTTTTACTCACCGTTTGGGTTATAATTAATTACATATTTATTTAAAGTAATTATAAAAAATTATTATTATTGCATAATATTATCATCATATTAATTATAAAACAGGGACGCTACGGAATCTAAACGACCTCATGCTTAAAGGCCAACAAATTTTCTTCAATTCCCTAAGTGTCGCTATGTTGCTCACTTAAACCCGTTATTATTCTATCCTTGTTTACCATTGCAATAAAAAATAACATTACTGTCTTAAAATGTTAGATTGGCATTCTGTCTACTGCCCTGTCTTGATTACTGGCTTGCAGTGTTGTCAACGGTACATGTACCGTTTTTCAATGAGAGGTACTACCGTTTTTTTCACTAACCTTTTGGATTATAATTCATTGCATATTTATTAACTTTATTATTGTTGCATAATTCTTATACTAATTACAAAATATGTACATTACGAAATATAAACGATTTCATGCTTAAAGGTAGAAAAATTTTCTTCAAATCATTAGGCCGCAATATAGGTCTGTTGTTTTTCTATACTTTTTTTACCAGTGCATAATAAAAAAGAACAGATATAAATCTGACTTTTCACACACAACAGATTTTATATACAGAGAAATTGGTAGAAATTACCCAACATATATTTTCAATTCTCCTTTTTCGTTCGAAAACAAAAAAAAACGAGAGTAGTGACAGTGATGTAAGTCGGAAAGTTAATTAAAAAAACTAATACAACCGATTTGTATTCATATTGATTTTCGTAGGTTTACCGAGGTATGTTGGCAACGCTGCTGGCTTGAGACACTTGCGCTGTCCTAATATTACTTGCATATGGAGACAATACTAGCCTAGCTTACTGGCCTGTCTCGGCTAATGATTTCGTGTGCCAGCGGCTTAGGGATTGATATATCGACTAGAAAATAAAAGTCTAGAGGCTATTTTAATAATTAATGTAATATTTAGCAATAGAATTTTTTAACCGACTTCTTTTTAAACAAATTTTCTGCCTAAGTTCTGGTTTGGTTGTTCGTAACTTTTTCAAAACCGTATTTGTTTTTTTTTGTTTTTCTGAACTTTATCGTTAACTTAACAATAGGTATTTTCGGCGTAAGAGATTAGATGTTCTTTCTCAAATTTTAAAATTCTTATGTCTAACAATTTAATCTCGCTTCTTGTATTTTTTATTGTATTTCGTTTCAATATTGTTCCTAGAACCTTTAAGTCTAGAAAGCTTTTATGATTAATTAAATATTGTCTTGCGCGTCCACTAAAATTATCACCTATAAAGTAGAGCTACAATTGTAACCAACTTTAATGGCTTATATTTTGTGAATGAGACAATTAAAACAAAAAAAAATATAATAGACTAATTTAAACGCATTTTTGAAGATCTAATCAATGATACCCCACTACATGGAATAAACGTAAAAGACGAAATTAAATTATTAACCACTTTTTAAATATCTCATAAATTAGTTGACTTTATTTATCAGTGATAATTTCGTTGCATAAATTTATTTGTAGCTATTTTTCAGAATTAAAAAAAGGGGTGGGACATTTAATAAACCACCTTGGAGACTCAATAAAACGACTATATGTATATGTATATGCAGGGACGGATCCAGCCTCTCTCTTGGGGGGGGGGGGCGATTGTATCACAAAACTACACTATGGCAAGCGAAAGCTATCAGTTGTCGACGGGGGGGGGGGGACACCAGCAACATTTTCATTTCTAGTATAAAAGGCAGGGTCGGGTCAATTTTTCTGAATTTGAAGCTCTTGAAGAGGGAGAGGGTGATCACAAGAAAAAACAATTTGCCGACATGAGGATAGGACGTAAGCGGCATACATATTCCTAGTATAAGAGGCAGAATCGGGCCTATTTTCCTGAACTCAAAGCTCTTGGGGGGGAGGGGTTCTATCGCAAAAAAAACAAGTTGTCAATGGGGGGAGTGCCAGCAACATACACATTCCTAATATAAAAAGCAGAAATGGTTCTATTTTCCTGAAGGGCGGGAAGGTGAGGGGCGATCACAAGCATACACATTTCTATACTATATTCAAGAACTAGAAAGAGTAATAAAACTGTTACCGAAACCTCTAACGTACCTGTTCCAGCGCCGAAGGTAACTGAGGACTGCCGTAAATCTAATTATATTTAAATATTATAAGCTTTTATAAATTTACTGCAACAATAAAATTTCTAATAGTTCAATTTAATTTCTGTCAGTGAGCAAAGTACCTCTACAGTGTGTCCTTAGTGATTTATCTTGTTTGTGCTTGATTTTATATATTATTTGAGACCAGTGAGATACCCAAAAGATATGACTTCCACCTCTATGTTTATTCCAAAATCGTTAAACCAGGGCATTTTTTGCTCAGCGAAATACTTATTACGATGAATGTTTATGATGCCTTAAGATACCAATATCTAGATAATAATGTTAAAGGCTCTGTTGAGATGTGTTTCAACATGACACGAGTTGGAAAATTTACTATGTACCGAACACTGAAGGTGAAAAAAACGATTGAAATTGTTCTTACTCCCAATCCACATTCGATCACAGGCACACGAAAAACCTCGTTGGAAGAGGAGATGTAAACTGCAAGATCCCAATCGTCGACAAAAGTCTAACTAAAATCAATGAAGATCGGGATTTACCGGAAATTAAAAGAACTGAGCTCTGGAAATTGCTCAGAGAATTAAATTTTTCCTGGATAAAACCAGATAGGAAATCTGTTCTTATAGATCGTTCGGAAAATGTCCTCTGGAGAAGGAAATATCTCTCTCAAGTAAAAGGTAGAGGTGCTAGAAATAACACAACTTACAAAACTAGTAATTTAACTGAACTATTAAAAGATATTTTTGAATAAAGTTACTGCAGAAAATTGGGACAAATCCATATAATAAAAGAATAAAAAAAAATGTGGAACTCGTTCCCATGATCGGTGACATAGTGGAACCAATTGTAATTAATTTGAGCGAAGATAGCTTCATTGACTTTAATTACGAATTAAATACGTAATGTTTACCAGTGTAAACACAATTTATTATTTAAATTTCGGCTCTTGTTGTAATTTATTGTTTAATGTTGTTTATATATATTTTTATTTTTTATATATTTTTATTTTAGTGTGTCCCACTTTTTAATTTTATATATATTTAATTCCAATTAGCCGTAATTTTTTTATTGTTTTATTTGTGTCTCTTTCTTAAGCGTGTAGAATTAACATGTTTATTTTATTTTTTTGAGGTTATCGTATTTCCAAATAATAAAGTAAATTAAATTAAGATGTCAGTGCAATAAAAATAAAAATAAGTAGGTCTAATTTAAACTGTAACATATAAAAATTAATTACATTTGAATCACTCTTTAGTGCTTAATTGTATTTCTGCAGATGGTTTAAGAAATAAATAAACTGAAACGTCAAATGTCCTAAAAATATTGTTAATTAATAATAAAATGACCGATAGACCCAAAAAATTTTAATATTATATTGACGAATTTATTTTTTTTATGTTTAACTTCTTGTATTTGTGACACTGGGTATGTTGTAAATATTTAAATTATAACTTAGAATTTTTTGAGGTGAGAAGGCTACGTTTTAGTTTAAATGTCCGTAAAACGGTTTCTATGTCAAAATGAAAAATAATAAAAATACAGTTGTGATTTGTGTTAAATATGTCAAAATTATCTATATTTTCTAATGTATGTGAATTATTAAGAAATCATTAGAATTAAAATAAAAAAATTTTATTTTAAGTTTTTTATCGAAGTAATATTCTATGGCATAAATACCTAGTGATAAAATAAACCTCCTTCCGACGTCTATGATAAGGATTAAAATCTTTTTTAACACTTCACACCTCCAAATATCTATTGTTATCCAACCCAAATAGTCCATTATTATAGAAGGGTATTTTTGATTTTAAAATTTCTGACCCATACCTATGAAAAATAAGATGTAGACATTTAGCCATAATCACATGCTGCAAACGCTCCAGTGGTGAAACGTAATACTCTCATATGATGGTCTTGCCTTGTTCTAAATAGTCTATAAGCACCACGCCATGTGAATCCCAAAAAACTGTTACCATGACTTTTCCTGCAGACGGAACCGTTTTCGCTTTTTTTTGGCTCACTTTCACCTGCCCCTACCCACTGTTTAGACTGCTGCTTTGTCTCTGGCGTTATACAGTTATAAAACGTCGAAAAAAAATGGATTGCGTTTTAATAAGTCTAAACACTCTTCCGAAGTATTCATTCGAAGGCGTTTTTGGTCGACTGTTAACAACACCTATCTCGCAGAAAGCTTTTTCATGCCAAGAACATCATGTAAAATGTAGTGGACACGATCTATCGAGATGTTTGCTATGTGAAAAAGCTCTCGTACTTTCAGTCGGCGGTCATGAAGTATGATATTGTGAATTTTTGTGACAATTCGTCAGTTATAGCGGTTTTTGGGCGTCCCGAGCCATCTTGAATTGATGTACGACCACAATTAAATTTGGCAGCTCATTTTTTTACTGTCGAAAAGAAGGAGAAGAATCGTTTAAAGTAGAATCTAATTCATTTTTAATGCCAGTAGGAGTTGAGCGCTTTAAAACAAAGTACTTTATAACCGTTCGAACTTTAATTTTATCCATGTTTCACAAAATATTGAACTTTATGTGTTTACTTGATCGCCACAAAGAAGCAACTAAACCCAAATATCTGGAACTTTGCAGGGCGTCATCTCAAGGTTAATGCTTACAAGATATGATAGTTATTTGATCCTACTAGCGTCCTCTCTGTTTCAGGCCGAGAACTTATCGAGCCATCCTCGTATCTATGTTTTTAACAGACCATTGGAATTGCAACCCCTACTTTTTTAATGCCCGATACGCCACTGCGATCTACCATGTTATAATTGTATTTTTATTTTAAATAATGTATATTTAATTTTATACTTTTAAGATGATGCTAATAACAAAAGTTTAATCAATACACCTAAAAAGATTGCTAACAAAGTTGTTGAAGTTTAATAATAGATTAATCTAAGCAAACTTACAAACTGGCGACAAAGTTTGTAGCTTATACAGAAAGTGAACAATTTAAAACTTTGCCTTGTTGCAGGAATTATTTTGCTAAAAATGTAGGTGTATTAAAGCTTCCTTTCGTAAACTTTCTTTTCTTGAGAGTTTTCTTTATACCTTATTTTTTATTTTGTAGTTTCGAGCGAAATATATTGAAACTTATTATATTATTTTCGATAGTATGTTTGCTCGATGAGCAATACTGACGGATGAGAATGTGTTATGTGGGTTACAAGGCAGCACTAAACATTTCCGAGTTTTGTCATATTATACCTTAAACATTTCAAAATATCTATATAAAATATACAGGGTGTTTCTGTGCTGAGGCTAAAACATGAGGATCAGGTATCAAAGTTGTAATCCTTTAAAACCTTTTTGTTAATATTTATCTTAATAATAGCTTGATTTGCATTAAGTTTGCTACTTTGAGGTCATTAACACGATTTGATTACAGTATTGATGCACATTCTAGAGGGCGCCACCAGTAACACTTCTACTACATCTAAAGCTTTATAATTTTTTGATGCCTAGAAATACTAATATCTAATTCAAAATTCATGTTCCTTGATTTCTTATAACCAAACAATTTATAAGAGGATCGAATTTAAATGTTTTATTGCATACTGAGACTCGTCGTAACTCCCTTTTACTATTTATTCAAGTTTAGGACTGGTCCAAGAAATTTGGAGTGTGTTTAAGGGCTAACAGGGCAACAATAATAAAAATTTACATATCAATGAGCTAACAGTGATAATAATGTAAGAACGAACTAGCAAAGGACCAAGAGAGTTACACACAAAATCAATGAAAAACTAATACAGAGAAATTTTATTTAATACATTTTTTAATTATACTCTACATCCATAGGCACTAAATATTGTGAGCAGGGTGGTCAATTTGCAATAATATCATTTCCTCTACGGATTCATTGATTTTGAAAATTATCATTTAAACATTTATTGTGAAGTATGAGGGTGCACCATCGTGCATGAAAGTAATATATTTTTTAGTAGCCAGTGGAAGAAAGTTTAATAAACATGGCAAATGTTCTAGGTATTCCAAGTAATGCAAACGGTTTAAACGAAATGATCATTAACAAATCTGTCAATGATCTCAGCACGTACGTTTTACATATTTTAAACTCATGCTGATAATGCACAACCTTTATAGCATGCGAGTATTCGTCAGCATAAACATGTTATAACACTAATTACTTTATATCTTATTAAATAGCTTAGAGGTGATTAAAGTGGATTAAGTAATGATGTTAATTTCCATTCTTGGAAAAATCCAGTGCCTGAGTCAGTCAGCGTTTATTGTAATGGCAATTATATATGGGCGGAATTTTATAGATTCACTTGCTACCAAATGCAAAAATAGTAACTCTGGGAAGACTTAGTCTCTACAAATAGACTTTTCAGATTATACAAGTAAAATTCAAGATTCTTGTACTCAGTTATGAAGTTTATTTTAATAATAATACTTTGTAGCTTCAGCTAAAAATAATAAAGCAAAAATGACATTGTCTAAGAAAATTGCAATTTCTCTTAAAATATTAAGTTCTTATTGACAAATTAAAATAATACAGCTACTTATCTGTTGGTAATTACTATTTTTCGGGCTGCAGTCACTAATAGATGATCTCGGGTAAATGGAATACTTGAAAACAGCACAGCTCTTGGACAATATACTATTTCTTAGGAATCATCGTAGGATCGTGCAATTGTCTTGTATGTAGTCGGTAAAAGTTGCAAAAGGGGAAACAGACGTAACGCAATCGGTAACAAAAGTATTTAATATCCGAGATATATGTAGTATTGCTATAAAAAACTTCAAAGTTTCAAGAACATGGGATAAACTTTCCATAAAAACGAGCACCGAAAAACTGTCATAAAGTTTCAAAGTTAAGATAATGGCTTACAGAAATTGAAGTGATGCTTGAATAAATGATTTCAATGCTTTAAGTTCAAAAAACTACGATAAAACTAGTATAAAGACTTGAAAAGCATCAAATTCCATAAATGAACTTTGACTTACTTGAACTCGTTAAATGCTGTATAAAAACTTGGAGATAATTAAATGCTTTTAATTCTGGATAACACTTGAAATCACTTATATATTGGCTCCTGAAACTAAAGAGAAATATCGGGGTAAGCAATCTAATTTGTGAGGTTTTGGCGTATACAAAATGGGAATAATTTAATTTATAGAACTAGGAGATCAAAACGAAAAGTACAGAATGTAACTACCTGATTTTGAGGCAGATTGATCAAATCAAATAAAATAACACAGAGGTGATTACTGATTTTGTTCTTACATAATTCTGCATGATTTCTAGAATGTCCACGTCCAAAGAAAATTGTTAAATTCATCAAAATATCAATACTAGCATATTGTATAAGACTTTTAAAATCATGTCCCAATAACTGGACAAATATTCGACACAAAGCATATCAAAAATGAAATATATATATATATATATATATATATATATATATATATATATATATATATATATATACCCAAAACTGCAAAAAAAACATATAGGCAATTCTCCGACACGAAAATCGACAGAGGATACCGATATAGAAATCTGGCAAAATCGCTACTCCTGTTAAAACCGATGCAGATAGATGGCGAGAGACATACTATCTCTTGCAAGATTCCAAGTCTAAATAAAAAGGCGTAAAAATAGCAGGTTATTAAAATGTTAATTATGTAAATTTATTACACTCCTTGTATAACAAAACTCATTCCGAAATAATATTTTTAATGAAAATTTACTTTATGTGCTTCTCGTTCATTGAGATATCGACTGAAGCTCAGTCGCAATTCGAGAATGACAGGTAAAAGCTCTTATAGTATCTGGAGGTGGAATGGATACAACAGCTGTTTCCTTAAAGTTCTATCTACACTATTTTTAGACACTCTAAGCTTCAAACCTAAGTATCTGATGCTCAGACTCGGATTTTTTTCAACCATTCTAAAATTTTTTCTTCAATTTTCGGTGTCCTAATCATAAGATTTTTTTCATAATTAATGGTTGCAGGAGCAAAACTACCTGTTTCTCTAAAACGTCTTTGAATAGCGGTAAATGTTTGGTGGTTTAGTACGTGTCTATTTAGAAATCTTTTTCTGTACACTTTCATCAACTCCCGACTATTTCCTTGCAATAACCATAAAGTAGTATCACATCGGTTATTTCTGCGTTAGTTTAATTTTCGTCTAAAGCAAAAATTAAGAATTAAATGATAAATTATAAACTTAATCAATAGAAGTTTATCAGATTGAATCGTTTCAAAATACTCTTTTGCAACCAGTGGCAATGCTTAATGTTTGTTATTTGTTAGCTCGTTGCTACGAATCACACTTCTAGTTTCTTGGACCCATCCTAAGACTCAATAAAGTGTGAAGGGTGGCTACGACGAATCTCAGTCTGCAATAAAATATATAAATTAGATTATCAATCACTGTGTTAAAACATTATAAAAATCAAATTTAGTCTACATATCCGTTTCTAATATATTTTTTCTTCTGCTCGAAGATTGCGATTTAAAATAAGTCCGAGACAAAACAGAGGTCTTACTACTTTCTACGCTTAGTCAAAATTAAATTATTTGAACTAAAGTCACGTAGATAACGGAGATCATTTGGCGACTGGATCTGCAATTTAACTTACGACGGTCACGCACTTTTTCCAAAATAGTCACCCATCCAAGTACTGATTAGCACTTTAATGATTAGACGTAAAAAGGTGCAGCCACTTAAATCAACTTACGCCTATGTTTACATAGACTAAACCATATAGTATACAAACCAGCAATAGATAATTTCCTGTTGGGCGATAACTTGTGAAATGTTTCAGATAATTGTGCCATGAAACCTAGTGAACGTCAGCTGCGGCTGCGTGGACGGGTGGAGCAGTGGCAGCCTCCTCCTCACGTAAAAAAATTGTTTTAAGTCATTTCCTCCCGACTTAAAATTTGTCAAATGATAGTTAACACAATTATTTGAAGACAACAAAAAGTCAGCTGGCTGTACCGTGCTGACTGTTTTCGTCGCTTTACAGCATTGCTGCCATCAGTAGAAGCAGTGTCTCCTTCAATATTATCGCATGTATATGAATTATTTCTTATTTTGAATAATTTTTCATATTATTATTCCCAACAATATGATATTATATCATATATAATATAGTAATATAATTATAAATCTTCATACTTCATCGTGTGAAATACACAAAACTGGGCGGGACTTCTAAATATGAGGATGCGTTCACTGCAGGATAGCTCGGTGGGTATTCATACAAATTAAACATATTTCCTTCCTTTTTGATAACTTAACTTTCTTTCTTGCATTTAATCAAATTCTAATTTACCGATGTTTGAAATTCAAATTTGCCTATTTATATTTTTAAGTGCTCTTCTTATAAATTTAGAATGATCTAAAAAACTGATTCGCGTAATTTGTGGAATGACATCTGTTTAGATTCTGTATTAAACAATAGATTCCTACCGAGCTCACCTGTGGTGAACGCGTCTGTACTTATATCCAAGTTTTGTGTGTTTCACATGATGAGGTATGAAGATTTCTAATTATATTACTATATTATACCCGATATTATATAATATTATTAGGAATAATAATATGAAAATTTACACAAAATAAGAAATAATTCATATACATACGGTAATATTGAAGCTGCTTCTACTGATAGTGCTGATGTAGATTTTAGTTAATATTTCACTGCACTTGGACAAACTTTCTTCACTGAACATTTTTAACTGTGAAGTTGTCTTTCGGCAAAAACGCAAAAGGACTTCTTCTTCTCGAATGGCTCCGTTTCCTTTCTATTTCTCCTACGGATGAATGATTGTTAATATGATATTTTTATTAATAAAAAAAATTAGCTGGCAGTATGACGAGGGAAAACCTGTCAGCTGACGTATTTAAATAGGCGATCGGCGGTCACGCCTGGCTCCGACGCTACACCTTTCACTGCATCAGCTGACGACTTTTCCACCAACATAGAGCCAGCTGACGTTTTTATTTATTCAAAGTAGCATGTAAACTATCATTTTCAAATGAGAGGAAATCACTGAACAAAAATTTTTTTTTGCATGTTTGTGTGACCAACTGACGTATAATGCACCACGGTACAGCCAGCTAACTTTTTTTTTATCTTAAAATAATTGTGTTAACTATCATTTGACAAATTTTCAGTCGGGAGGAAATAATTAAAAACAATTTTTCTACGCGAGTGGGAGGCTGCCGCTGCTCCACCCACCCACGCAGTCGCAGCTGACGTTTACGAGGCTTCATGGCACAACTGTCTGAAGCATTTCACAAGTTATCGCTTAAGAGGAAATAACCGATAAAATATGTTATCTGGCTTGTATATTAATAATCTAGTTAATTTGTGTTGCTTCCTGGACAGAGGCGGAATTAGCTTCTCTCGGGGGAGGGGCGATATGACAAGAGTATAGTATATATGTATTATTCTTTCAAGGAGAGAAAAGGAAAGGATATATACAAACAGTTTATCTCCTGCAAATACAACTCTAGTCCTCGCTCCATATATGTTTCGACTACCTTATGGTCTCGTCAGTGGAGCTGTATTGAACCGAGAGCAACATTCGTAGGAAACAACTGCTATATAAAATATCTTTCAAAATATGTTAACAGGATATTAATAACCTACCGACTTCAATGCTAGACTGAAAAGTATGGCCAGTCAAACGACATCTATACAATCACCGGAGTAGTGCGAAAAAAAATCAAAATTTCAGTAAGAAATAAAGAAATATATCTTCCGTAATTAAATAGATGTTATATATATATATATATATATATATATATATATATATATATATATATATATATATATATATATATATATATATATATATATATATATTATTCTTTCAAGTAGAGAAAAGGAAACAATATATACAAACAGTTTGTCTCCTGCAAATACAGATCTGGTCCTTTCTTCATACGTAATAGACTCGTCAGTGGAGCTGTGCCGAATCGAGAGCAACATTCGTAGGAAATTTTTGTAGGAAAATTTGAAAGTATGACGGTATGATATTAAAAAAGTGCTAACTTCGATGCCAGACTGAAAAATATCACCAGTCAAATGACATATATAAAATAACCGGAGTATTGCGGAATTTTTTAAAAATCAAAATTTCAGTTAGAAATAAAGGAACAGATGTCATTTGGATGGCGATATTTTCAGTATGGCATCGAAGTCGGCAGCTTTTTAATATTCTACTGACATGCTATGGAATTTATATTTTATATTGCAATTGTCTCCTACGAATCTTGCTCTCAGTTCGATACAGATCCCCTGACGAAACCATAAGGTGGTTGGAACCCCCATGGAGAGAGGACCAGAGTTGTATTTGCAGGAGACAAACTGTTTGTATATATTCTTTCCTTTTCTCTACTTGAAAGGATTATACATATAAAAAAGCATTTGAATACGGCATATAGATTTCTTTATTTTTTACCAAAATTTTTTAAAAGCAAAAGATAGCTCTCTACGTGGGGGTGGGGAAGGAGGCGACATTCACGTTCCTAACTAATGCAGCAGGTAGAAACGAGCCTATTATTTTGAATTTCGAAGCTCTTGGGATGGTCGATCGCCCACACCTCCCCCCTCCCCCTTGAATCCGTGCCTGTTCCTGGATGAAAATAATAAATCCACAACGGAATTTTATAAAAAAATAATCCTACAGCTACATATTGTGTTACATTTTTTCACGGATATGAAAACATTATTATTACATAGCTTTCATTTATAATACTTATCGTACTTATGCGACGACGGGGCGGGTCGCTAGTTCATTATGAATTTCCATTCCAGGCCCTGTTTTACTCATAATAAATAAAACAGACATTTTTTACTTTTTTTTTGGGGCTCTGCAACAAATGACTTTATAATATTATGTTGGCCTATATACATATTATTTGTTAGAATTTCTGTTTTTACTACAGAAGTTATTTCCCATTAATAATAATGTCGTGCTAGAGACTGATAACAAACACCGTAACCATTTTTTTTAAATAGCCTGTTAAGCAAACATAATTTATTGTATATTTCCATGCTTGTTAACCCTTCTTTTAAAACAACTTCAAATAAATACACGTAACTAATAGATTTAAAAAAAAATTAACCGACTTTTAAAAAAACGCTAAGAGGCAAAAAATTACAATACAGCCTTTTTTTTCAAATTGAAATTTTTGAAGTCGGCATTAAATTAATACCTGACAAAATATGTGACTAATATAGAAAAATTGGGAAATACTTTTTTTTGTAATTGCCTTCCTACTTAAGCTTGTACGTATCTCGTGTTAGTAGTTATTTGTTATATTTAAAAATAATTTGGCTCTGACTTCAAAAACTTCAATTTCATTTAAACACTTAGCTCTTTTTTAAAAGTCGGTTTAATTTTTTTATAAAAATATTATTTTCGAATCGTGTTGGGTTACTAAGATCGTAAAAAAGTAGCCGTTTTAGCCAAAGTTGTAATCCACACTAAATTAAATAACAAAAATTCTTTGATTCTGAGAATTCTCCAAACATCACTATTGAACGAAATTGTACCAAATATTTAAGCCGCTTATATTTTAAGAAACTGATTTTGGATTCGTAACCTTCTAACATAAGGGCATTAGCATCGATGGTAGATATCTCAACTATTTATGTTTCGAGGATGACGTGGAATTAATATGTGAAGATTTAGACAAGTTACAGGAAATGCTCTCTGAGTTGAAAAATGCTTCAGAGAAAGTTGGATTAAGCATGAATCTAACAAAAACCAAAATAATGTCTCCAGAATATACGCCACTTTATGTAGGAAATCATGAAATACAAAGAGTTGTGGAATATATGTATTTAGGCCTAATTAGACTTGAGAAAACAAAAAGTCATGGGCAGCCGTTGGAAGATTGGGATACGCTTTTAAAAACCCCGATATTCCCATTAATTTGGAGACAACTACATTAACAGTTAAAGCAGTCAATAAAGTGCGTACTACACAGCGAGCAATAGAAAGAATCATGCTAGGAATATCACTATGTGACCGAATAAGAAACGAAGAAGTAGGAAGACGCGCGAAAGTGGAGGATGTGATAAAACGCATTGCTCCTTTGAAATGGACCTGGGTAGTACACGTGGTTAGGCAAGACTATACAAGACGGATAAAACATATATTGCAATGGAGACCTAGGTCCTCCAAAAGAAATATCGCAAGAACCCTAATAAGATGGATAAACGACATAAAAAGGACAGCAGTTACCGGATTGCAGAAATTAGGTTGGAATGCAAGAGACTAAAGGAGGCCTATATGCAGGAGTAGACCAAATTGGATTACTAGAGAGAGAAAGAGGGAATCTTATAACACTTAGTACGTAATTACTTACTCATTGAATGGTCTAAAAGTGATTAAAGTGAATTAGACAATGATGTTAAGTTCCATTCTTTAAACAATCCTCCGAACCTGAGTCAGTTAACTCTTACTGTCGTGGCGACAATATACGAGGTGTGGCAATTATGTTCCGGGAATTCAGTTATAACTCGGGAACTGGCAACACTGAGCCATTCGTTAATATCTGTCTAGAGAGAGGGATCTTCCTTTTATTTCCATTCCAAGATTGAAGTCAATAGAACCTTTGGTTTGTGTTTAAGGCGCATTTTTCGAAAGTAACTTTTATAGTGGCTTCGTGAAAATGAGTGATTCACATTCCAAGCAAAGTATTGTGATTGAGTTTTTAGTGAAATCTGGCGAAAAACACTCGGGAGTCCTCCGAAAATTGCAGGTGGTATATGAAAACGCGCGTGTTTGAATGAGCGAAGCGGTTCAAGGAGGAACATGAATCAGTAGAAGACGATTCACGTGAAGGAGCTCCCGTAACCTCTCGTTCAGACGTGAATGTCGACCGTTTGTACGCACTGGTCACGTCCGACGGACGGCTAATTATTCGTGCGTCTTCTGGCGAGTTAAACATGAACAAAGGAACCATTCGCAAGATGTTACACGAGGATATGAACATGCGAAAGATTTGCGCAAAAATGGTGCCAAACAACGCTGTTTCTTAACAAAAATTGCAATTTTCTTTACAATACAATATTACGTTTCTTTTTTTACAAATTTAAACAATACAGATACTTATCTGTGTATGAATACTTGCTAACGAGCTGCAATCATCAAAAGGTTTTCTTGGCCGATGAAATACTTGGAAACAACACAGTTCTCGGATGTTTTAATATCCCCTTGTGAGTAATTTGATATATGTGTTCCAAAAAGGAATCAAACGCAACACATTCGAAAAAATATATTTATGATGAAAAAAACTTCAAGCTAAATCATAAAAAAATGAGGTAAATGTGAATGACTTTAGTGAAGTTTGAGAAATTTTTTTAAAAGCATTAAATGCTATAAATGCTTTGAATGCAGTGGTGCCTGAAACAAAACAAAAACATCGGTGTTGGTATCCTGGAAATATTTTATGAGGTTATGACGGGCGTAAAGTGGAAATAATTTATTTTATTGATCTCAACGACTATAACGAAAAAACATGGAGATCATTACTGATTTTACTCTTTAACACACCCGACTGCTAGAAAGGTAAGTTGCCAATAAAATGACTGAATCGCAAAATTTCAAACTAGACTTCTCAAAATGCATACTTCAAGAGGTCCCAATTATTGGAACAATATTCAACACCACGTATCCCCAAAATTCAATATTAGCTACTCCGAAACTGCAACGAAAACAGACAAACAATTTACAGATACCTAAGAATGGTAAGAATATTTATAAAGAAAATCGCGTCTCCAGTTAAAAATGATGCCTATAGATGGCGGGAGGCGTACATTCTTTTACTAACCCTAAGCTTAAATAAAACCGGCTTAAAAGTAAAAAGAGGCTTTACAACCTAGGTCCCCCAAAGCCCCTAATACCAATAATGAAAGAACTTGAGATGTAAATTTTTTATAACCGAAAAATTTTATTCTACATATTGAGTGTGAATAAATTAATTTTAGATACGTAATATACGCTACAAGAACTTCCTAATATCTCTTTGAACAAAATTGGGAGATGTTATCAATTTTTGAAAAATTATTTTAAATTCGTAGTTCACATCCTTAAAAATCTCCCATTTTCGACAAAACTGAGAGAAGTAAAATTTTAAATCCAGTATGTTGGATCCTCTATATTGATTTTTAAAAAATAAATTTAGATTTGTTATGAATGACTTCGAAAATTCCCCCATATCAATTTTTATCAGCGCCAACTTAGATGTTACTGAATCTACTACACCCAAAACGATTTGGGACTATCGCAGCAACTTTCTAAAAATAATGCAAAATTTTTTATTCAAATCGGTGCCGCCGTTCCGGATTAATACACGTACGTAAAAAAAATACACAGCGATCCAATATGGACACTCCTTCTTATAGAAGTAAGTTAAAACTATGGTTAAATAAATAGTGAATATATAATTTTCTTTATGTAAAGATACAGTAAGGACTAAAACTTATTGTTTGCAAATAGTTATATCATGACATGATAATAAAGTTTGAGCTTGATATAATCATGCCTTGGGGATTATTTTGTCAGTTTACCTTGCATTGTTGCAACAGACAAGCACCAATTTACAAGCTACCTGCAATATCAAATCTTATACAAAGGTGACACTTTATATAGTAATTATACTGAAATAACATAAGAATTTAGTTCCATATTATCTAATATATAAAAGGAAGTCTCAATCAATTATCTACAACCGAAAATTAAAAAAGTTGCATTTAATGTTCAGATAATTAGTATCCAGCTGCATGTAAAGATTTTGAATAAATGAGAAAAGACATCCAGATACCATAGGTAGTAACATTCGGCCTGCAATTACCAAAATTTTTTGAACTCAATTAACAATTGAAAAGTAACGCATTATTTTCAAAATAATGTTAAATATATATGATTTAAAAAAAACTTTGAATTATCTAACTACCTGAAATAATTGCTGTGAAAATCATAAAATTGGAAATTCAGAATAAAATGTATGAAGAACTTACAACTAATTAAATTACATAAAATTTGGAAGAATGTAAAGACGACAGTACCTAAAATTTCAAGATCAATCAAGATTAGTCCACAAACTGAATAAAACTGACCCATCAATTTAAATTACAGATTTATATGCACAGATTATTGAGGTTACACACTGGGGCGGATCCAGCCTCTCTCTTTGGGGCGAGCGGTGATATCACAAAATCATAGTATGGCAAGCGAAAGCAAGTTGTAGACGGGAGGGAGGGAGGAGGGGAGACACCAGCAACATTTGCATTTATAGTGTAAAAGGGTGAGTCGGGTCTATTTTTCTGAATTTGAAGCTCTTGGAGAGGGGGGCGATCACAAGAAAAACAAGTAGTTGTCAACGAGAGGGGGGAGTGCCAGCAGCATACACATTCCTAATATAAAAAGCAGAATCGGGTCTATTTTCCTAAACTCAAACCTCTTGGGAAAGGGAGGTGCGATCGCAAGCATACACATTTCTACACTCTATTCAAGAAATTGAGAGTAATAAAACTGTTACCGAAACCTCCAACGTACCTGCTCTAGCGCCGCAGGTAACTGAGGACTGCCGTAAATCTAATTTTATTTAAATATTATAAGCTTTTATAAATTTACTGCAACAATAAAATTTCTAATAATTCAGTTTAATTTCTGTCAGTGAGCAAAGTACACATTGCAGTGTCTCCTTAGTAATTTATCTTGTTTGTGCTTGTTTTTATATGTTATTTGAGATTAGTGAGATACCTAAAAGATATAACCTCCACATCTACATTTATTCCAAAATCGTTAAACCAGGGCATTTTATCCTCAACGAAAAATTTATTACAATGAATGTTTATGATTCCTTAAAATATAAATATCTAGATAATAATGTTAAAAGCTCTGTTGAGATGTGTTCCAATATGACAGCAGTTGGAAAATCTACTATGTACCGAATGTCGAAGGAGAAAAAAACGACTGGAATTGTTAGTACTCCCAAGCCACATTCGATCACGGACAGTCGAAAAATCTCGTTGGAAGAAGAGATTTAAACTGTAATGAAAGGGGGGGGGGCGATCGCGCCCCCCCCCCCCCGATCTGCGCCTGGTTACACATCAGGCAGCGAAAGAAACCCTAGAAAAAAATCCAACTCAAAACCCAACAACTTGGAATATTGACTAGAAAAAAAATGTAAACAAATAGTACCTCTAAAATGAATAAATACGAAAAAGTGGTATATAGAACACAATACAAGATGGAAAATGTCAAATATAAGATCGACAATATTCAAAAATGAATGCACATATAGGAGGAATATGATCCTCGAATGCCTGAAAATGAATAAAATCTCGGAAAGGTTGTAATACTCAACAAAAAAACATACAATTAATTAACTTGGAAAAATGGCTACAGCATTACCATCAATATATGATAAAAACTAGATAAAAATATCGATTTCCAACTGTTTATCAAACTCAAGGTCCAAGAAATTGTTAATAAAGCCTTATAAACAATGAAACATGAACGCACGAGTGGACCAGGAGGAATTCCGCCTGAATTATTAAAATGATGGTCTTAATAACTAAAGTATCTGTTTGGGACCGGCTACTAGAAATATATGCTAATGGTGAAGAAATGTCAGATAATTGGGAAACCATAAAAAGTTAAAGAGCGCTAACAAAAATTTGACAACTACAGATGTATAATTGTTACCAGCTCATTGAGGCTAAATTTTGAAGAATATTATTAAGGAAGAATACGAACCTTTTGAGGTAGAACAACAAGCCCGATTCAGAATAGGTACACAATGTCTTCAGCCTGGACCTAATCACTAAAAAGAAAGTCATCACGCCAGAGAGTCTCATCTTCTGTATGGAGATTTTTTAAAAGTCTACGGCTGTGTTCCAATAAATAAATTATGGCGCGCATACAATACAATACAAATTTTTATATGAAATTGAAATTCTTGAAATTGACATCGAATCTGATTCATAAAAGAAGATTGAAAAATTCGGCCTAAGAGTCTGCTTAATCATTGCATTGTATGTCCAGGGACTCAGAGAAAGAAAATTGATTTGTTGAAAGCATAGCGCAAAAAGATCTGTGATCTGTACGACTGTCCAATATTTTTGGATTGATTGTAATGGATTTATAGAGTTAGATATTACAAGATAATATGTTTAGGTCCTCTCAAATGGCGATTAGTTCGACAGCGAGTATTGAGGAGAGTGGATGTAGTCTGAACTTTAGAAGGTTATTGTTAAAGAAAAAAGGAAATTCAATTCCTTGAGTAGATTTCGAACCTAAGTGATGATTTGAGTGTAGGTGCTATTTTTTTGAGCTATGATAAAGTTGTAATGGGTTAAGATGGTAAAGGGAGGAGGATTTTGATTATTGAACATGTAAAGCTCGAATATGCGGAGTAGAGTTTATTTACGGGGGAAGCCCTTGAAGGTGTGTGGTTTCTTTTTAGGGAACTGTGAGGTTAAAAATTGTGGAATTATAGTGTATGATCTAAGGGGGCTGTCATTTGAGTTTGGAGAAATTGACAGAGAAATAAGTGAAATTCGAGAAGCTAGGGATGAATGATCTGGATAGGATTGAGGTGTAATATAGTAGGAGGGGATGCTTGCGGGATAGGCTTGGGAACTTTGAAGGTTGTTATGGAGGTTGTGCGGAAAGCAGTGATGGCTAGTCTTAGTGCTGGATTTTGGATTGTTTCAAATGTTTTTCTATTTAAGAATCTGGACAAATCATATAGTCCGGATAGTTTAGTATAAGTTTGATCATGGAAATATAGATTTTCAATATAGTTAAGTATTTCGATTCTCAAGAAAAGTGAGAGAGATAGCGGACGACGTTCAGGTCTTTCGAGGTAAAGTATTTGAGTTGATTGAGATGGTGCGTCAAATTCAGTTTGCAGTCTAATAGTGGACTATTGAGGATTTAAATATTGGAAAAGAGGAGCCAATTTTTTAGGACTACTTGTTTAGATTGTTGAGGGTTAATTGTAGTTGGCGTTCTGGAAGGTCTGATAATATAGAAGAGCTGTAGTTATGAAGGATATGAACAAAAATTTATCGCCCAATGGCTCAGAAGAATTCACTCTCTAGTATGGAATATTAGAAAAAGGTATCAAGAGATTTAAAATTTTATACAACAACTCGCTTAAAAATGTAACAGTTATTGATGACTGTGTTCAATACTTAAATGACAATTGCACTTTGACGTCTACCAAATATAAGACAAATTAATATTAGTTCGAAACCAGTCAAATGAAGATTTCGAAAGGTATATTTATCACGTTATTTGTTAATTAGAGTTCTCCAGAAAACATGTTCAGTAGAATGCAGAATGAAAAATTGTTCTAGTCACGGACGAGACTAGAATTCAGTTATGAAAATATAATGGATAAAATGGAAGAAGAGTTAGTAAACAATACACCTGCATCAACTGCGTTAGTTTTACAGTGATCATCTACGTCATGAAAGCAACTGGATGAACGAATGGTGATTTTTTAACGAAGAATATCCTACAAGATTATGGTACTGCTATACATCTACCATATATAGTAAGTATTCGTGCATTAGTATGTACGATAATACCAGGCAACATGCTGCCGGCATAGTAAAGAGCTACCTAGGTAGAGTTCAAATTCAAAAATTAAATTGTTAACTGTGTAGCACATTTCTATGTTAAATAAGGCACATGTGAAATCAGCTAAAAAAAACTTATACTATGAAGAAAAATAGTAACCAATTCATTTAAAGAATTTCAGTTTGCTGCTTAGTATAAAAGAAAATACAATTCGTGGAAATTTATTTAAAATCTACTAAGCAACATGACATTTCGACTGTTAATTAGTGCTGAAAGATCCCATATGTTAATAGATAACATCGAATAAGTCAAAACTTTATCGCTCTTTGGCAAAATATAACAAGGTAACTCTTGTGTGGGTATCAAACACGAACTTGACATATAAAACTGGACTGATCATTCATAATACCTCCCCTTATAATAAAAATGACGCCACCATGTTCCGTGCCATTACATGCAAATAATTGCTTTGGCAATAATGAATTCCCTAAGTTTTCATGATATTGGTGAAAGTGTATTTTTGACATTGACTGAATACTTTTTATTTTGACAATAATTTATTTTTGATTTTGCTGTTTTATGGATTTTATCACATTCTAGGTAACGTTTTACTGAAAATTTCAAACAGGAACGTGAACTTTAAGGTTTTTTTTTAGTATTTTAAAAAATTTGATTCTTCATCGTAAGACGTGCAAATACCTCATCATTTAATAATAATTATATAAAATTTTACCTTAGAATCAAATTGTAAATCTATGGGTAACAAATTTAATCTTATGGATATGATGTATGAAAATTTTTAAATGTTATCAATATTTTAGGTTTCTAAGAGAAAAAAATCTTCAAATTTAAGGGCTCAAGCAAATTGGTCATGATCATAATTCTTTTATACACCAGATGAGTACCTCTGTTCAGAGCATTTTTCTGGAAATAGTTTTATATAAAAGATGAGCAAAAAGTTTGTGCTGTGCCTTTTACAAAGAAACTGCCTGAAAAAAACTACGAAGCACTGTTTGATGTAAACATCTTGAAACAACTAAACTTAGACTTATACACTGGCTCTACAAAAAAAGTCCTGAATTAGGTGTGCATTAACCAACAACAATATCGTTTTATCCTAAAATTAATGTTCCACTGACATATAAAGCTGAACATCGAAACTGGTATGGTGTTAAAATTTAAAATGATTCTACGTTTATAAACCAATATGCCATATTAAAATAGAACTAAATGATTGCCTATAAAATGAAATTTTTCAATATTATTAAGCATGTTTGGAAATTAAATAAATTTTACTTTAATATATTTGTTTTGTCTAAAAATAAAATAATAAACTTTTGTTTGAATATGTTATTAATTAATAAAACAAAAATTCTTGATTTTAGCTCAGATAGGAAATTTGTCATGAAAATCCTTTGTCAAAGTAGTGAGAAGCTGCGATTGATTACTTACTTACTTACTCCGTGGCGTTACAACCCCGTGTGGGTTTTAGCCGACTTGACAATATGCCTCCATTCGTTTCTGTCTTTTGCTAGCTCCATCCAGTTCTCTACATCCATAGCTTTAAGGTCTCCTGCTATATTATCCCGCCACCGGAGCCGGGGTCGTCCAAGTGGTCTTTTTCCAGTTGGGGTTTCTTCCCACACCAGTCTCACTATTCTTTCGTTAGAGTGTCTTATGAGGTGGCCCGTCCACTGGAGTCTTCTAGACTTTATTTCTTTTACTATGTTGGCGTTTGCGTATAACTCTTCTAACTCTTTGTTTGTTCTTATTCTATATTATCCCGTTGCCCCATCCAGTAACGGGCCAAAGATTTTCCTTAGGATTTTTCTCTCCCAAACTCGCAGTCGCTCTTTGTTTGCCTTTGTTATTGTCCAGGTATTGCGATTGATTACCATTTCAAAAATTCAACTCTAGGAAAGGTCAATTCCAGATCCTTAAACAGTTAAGTGTAAAAATTTAAAGTTGCTAGTAAATCTTTATGTATATATTTAGATTAAAAATAATTGTATTCAAGTAAGAATTTTCTTGTATTTACAAGCTTTTTTATATTTAAAGTGTCTTAATAAATATTGTTTTGCTTACAATTAAATATAAACTGCTTTAACACTATCCCTTGTAGAGTTAATGTTTTTTTTTTTAAATAAAAATGGTTTAGTACATAATGTTACTTTACTTTCTTTAAATTAAAGTTCCGTTTTTATGAAGGAAATGTTAACATTATTATGAATGTTGTTAACCCTATATAAATACCTAACATATCAGTTCCCTAAAAGCATCGAGGAGAAAACAATTTTAACAAAGACCTAGTCGAAGCTATTTTTAAATGATGAAACTCTCTTACTTTGCAATAGATTATGTGGACATTTCGATATCTTACATTAAACAATATACTATATTAATTAATGATATAAAATTTTTAAAAATAAATGCCTTAATACTTTTTTTCGTTAACTTCTTATACTCTACGTTCGAATAAGGATGTTTCTAAAACAGATATTTAAAAAAAAATTAGTCTCGATTTGTTTTTGGCGCATATTTCACATTTTAGCTATTTTGCTAAATAACAGTTTTATTGTAAAAAATAAAATATGTAAACAGTCATAGAAAAAGCATTTTCATTTATTTATAAGAACTGACATTTCATGCTTGTTATCTAAAACTAATAAAATGGTTACATATTTATGCTTTTCCAAAGAAGTTAAAAAAATTTGCTTTATTAGAGTTGCTTGAAACAGAAAAATTATAATTTTGAGGAAACTAAAAGTAGAAATTCAAGTTAAATATTGTTTTACAGAAACAATTATCTTGGTCTTTTTTATTGAATATACTCAATTAACCTGTCAAGTAAAACAAGGAAGAGCGATTTATTGTTTTAAATATAGTATAGAAAGAGATAATTATTGTCTAAACCTGTTAGTTAGAATAATAGAATTGACATTCATACACGACACATTCACGCCAATGTAAGAAACTAGCAGGAAATTCAATGTTGCCATATAAATCATTGCACCTAATGGCGACCAATAAGGGGGGGGTCAAAAATTATTTTCATGAGCAGTCCAGTTTTATGTCATGTTCGTGGTATCAAAACACAAGGATATCTAAGGCAATGATAAAGTGGACCAAGTTTCGGGACACTGGTCTGTTACCACATTTATTGAATCGAAACCAGTATTTGGCATAACTAAGGCTGCTATTTATCCTGATCGATAAACCATTAATAATAGACCTATTGAACTACGTTGCGAAACACAGGCACACCAAATTATAGCTGAGCAACCGTCCAACAAATTAACCGACGAACTCCTGCGTTTAAGCAGAAAACAGATTAGGTTGGTAACAAGACTAATAACCGGCTACTTCAGATTGAGGAAACGCCTTCACGCAGTGGGCATCTATAATGAAGATTCAACAGTGGGCTATAAAACTTAGAGGAGGAAACAGCCTCACATATCATCTTTGACATGATCTAAATTCCGTTTTTTATTGTTAATTATTGTATAAATAACAATGTTGGTAGCTAATAATAGTTAGTGAATAAATTTTTTTTAACACTAATATACATTTTCCTATTTAGTATGGTTCATCAAAATTGCTTTTGAAATATTCACTGCTTGTCTCAGTTATTACGTTGCACGTACTCTCAAAAATGATTACTATGTTACAACACCCAAAAAATTTTTTTATCCGTAGTATTAAAAAAGTATGCCACAATTTACCGGAATTAAACAAAATTTTAAATGAAGCACATTTAACTTAAAATAATTATCTCTCCCATTCACAAAGCATTTTTAAAGCGGTTTTTAAGTGGATAAACACTCGATTTAATTTAATCTCCAGTTTTCGCCCTTCCCGCTATAAAGAGTTTTATAATTTAAATTACATTTGATGTTACGTGATGGCATCTTCGCTAGATGGTTTATGAATGTTTTACAACAACCGCTGTTTATAAATTGTAATGGAGATTAAAAGTTACTGTACAACAAAAAATTGAGGAAAAAGTTCCTGTATATAAATTTCGTACTTTGGATGACGTTAAAACAGTTCTTCTCATTTAGCCTACCAATTTATACATCATTTTTTATTTTAATTTAAATTTTTAGCTTTGCATAAAGTACAGGGTGAGTCAACGATTGGATGAAGTAGATTTGTGCCTTTTCGGTGAAATTAACAAAGAAACTATATTTATTGTTTGATACAGTTTATTTTTACGCAGATTTTAAAAATATTTAGGACTCTACAGGGTGAGCCAAAAAACTAGGACAGCATAAAGTTGTATTTTTTTGAATAGAACACCCTATATACGAATCGTATTTTCGATTTAGCTTATAATTTTAAATCTTTTTTTTAAGAGTTTACTATAACAAAACTTTATAGTTTCTGAGAGAATTAAGTTTAAAGAAAAAAAGCCACATTTTCAAGCATCAATTCAATCCTAAATAACGTTTTCAATTTTGTGACAAATATATTCAAATTTGGAATTTGGCACGGCCAAGGACAAGTTAACATAATTTTTACCTAATATTTGCAATAAAAGCTACAGGGTGTTGAACACATCGACTCAAATTTGAACAAGTTTAAATGAATAAATATCTTTTTTTTTAAATGGTACACCTTGTATATTTTCATGTTATTTAATACAGTAATAAAAACCCTAAAAGTTTTGTTCAATATATCCTATACCTATTTATAATAGTTTTTGAGATATTTCAGCTTTTCTTATTTTCCATACTTTTTTACAGAAATAGTCTTCATTATCATAGTAGCCATGGCAAAAACAATGTAAAAGAACATTTTTCTGTGTGTCAAATTTATAACCGCAATCGCTTCTTTTGGTTTTTATGTAGTGTAGTTTGGTTTTTTTTGCATTCATCTTATATTGTAAAATGAATTTTCCAAAGAATAAGTTAATAGATATGATTTATACAATAAGAGAGGCTCAAAAAAAATTGCCTTCTTGTTCAAAGAATTTACAAAATGAAGTATCCTGATCGACGCCAGCCTAATATCCATACTTTTCAAAACTTAATGCAAAGATTTGATTCTTCTGGTACTGTTGATTATCCAAAACGTAAAGTGGTCAACAAACCAGTAACTAATGAAGAAAAAGAACTACAAGTATTGTTAAATGTTCAGGAAAATCCTTATATTGGTAGCCGTCAGTTAGCAGCATTATGTGAAACATTACAATCCACCGCTAATCGTACTACCAAAAAATATAAGTATCATCCATATCACATGGAATTACACCAAGAATTGCATGGACAGGATTTTGAAAGTCGTGTAAACTTTTGTCGTACAATAAATGCGGAGATTCAATTAAATCCAAATTTATTATGCAAGGTAATATTTAGTGATGAAGCTACTTTTAGAAGTAACGGTGCCGTAAATAGACGCAACATGCATTATTATGCCACAGAAAACCCATTTTGGATTAGAGAGGTGCAACATCAAAACCACTGGTCATTAAATGTTTGGTGTGGTATTCATCATAATCGAATTATTGGACCCCACTTTTTTAATGAACCACTAAATGGCCATAGTTACCTGAACTTTCTACAAGAAGAACTACCCCAACTGCTTCAAGGTCTCGATAGGGATGAGCTCGACAGTATGTGGTTCCAGCACGATGGTGCGCCTCCGCATTACCATCGTGAAGTTCGTGCATTTTTGGACCAACGATATCCGCAAAAATGGATTGGACGTATGGGTTTCATTGAGTGGCCACCAAGGTCTTGCGACATCACCCCATTAGATTTCTTCCTATGGGGTTATATTAAAAATAAGGTGTATGTTAATCCACCAACAACAGTGGAAGATATGCGAAACAGGATTCGGGATACCTGTAGAACAATAACGCCACTAATTTTGTCCAGGGTCCGAGAAAATCTGCAAAAAAGACTAAATTTGTGCATTGCACAAGAGGGTCGTTTATTCGAACACTTATTAAAAAGAAATAATTAATCTCAGTATTTAATAGGTAATTTTTTTGTTTCAATTTAGTATAAAAGTAAATATGTATTTACCTTGTCGTTATTGTTGTGTTAATTTTTTCACATTATGTTTAATTAAACTATTGCCGTTGTAATATAACGAATAATGTATTTCATCATATTTAACAACATTTTGTTTGTTTCTGTAGTTTCTTTTTATTATTTTACATGGCTACTATGACAATGAAGACTATTTCTGTAAAAAAGTATGGAAAATAAGAAAAACTGAAATATCTCAAAAACTATTATAAATAGGTATAGGATATATTAAACAAAACTTTTAGGGTTTTTATTACTGTATTAAATAACATGAAAATATACAGGGTGTACCATTTAAAAAAAAAGATATTTATTCATTCAAACTTGTTCAAATTTGAGCCGATGTGTTCAACACCCTGTAGCTTTTATTGCAAATATTAGGTAAAAATTATGTTAACTTGTCCTTGGCCTTGCTAAATTCCAAATTTGAATATATTTGTCACAAAATTGAAAACGTTATTTAGGATTGAATTGATGCTTGAAAATGTGACTTTTTTTCTTTAAACTTAATTATCTCAGAAACTATAAAGTTTTGTTATAGTAAACTCTTAAAAAAAAGATTTAAAATTATAAGCTAAATCGAAAATACGATTCGTATATAGGGTGTTCTATTTAAAAAAATACAACTTTATGCTGTTCTAGTTTTTTGGCTCACCCTGTAGAGTCCTAAATATTTTTAAAATCTGCGTAAAAATAAACTGTATCAAACAATAAATATAGTTTCTTTGTTAACTTCACCCAAAAGGCACAAACCTACTTCATCCAATCGTTGACTCACCCTGTACATACAGCCTCTACAATAAATCACTATATCATTTATATCAAATTAGTGATAATATATCAATTCAAATTCCTAATCGAGACATGAATATAACTTTAAGGGAATTAATCGGCTAATCAAGTTTCAATATATTGTTACGAATAACTAAAATAACTTATTGATACGTCCTCGTATATACAATTTTTTTCTTAAAACTACAGGTATTCATTTAGATATAATTTTCCTTTACGAATTATTAGACACCTTAACCATCTTGTGCTCATCTTAGTTAATATAAAAATGTAACATTTACCATTGTTTATATAGAGACGTCTTAGTAGTGTGATTTAACTATATACAGAGTGTACCACCACGAACTGCTGCGATCGGTTTCTCGAAAAATATACTTTGGAAAATTTTGGCAGCTCACTAAAGTCGATGGGTGTTATTCGGCTAAAATATTTTCAAGATGGGATTACATCTTGCTCATTTTAAATGGAATACTCTATATATTATTTCAGTTATAGATTCTACCTAAAATTATAGACATATTTCATTTTTAATGTCCTATATCTAACAAGGAAGGTACCTGAAGTATCCGGCTCCGATTTTAAAGAAACTACAGTATGTTTTAGAGGGTACAAAAATAAGAGACACGTATTTTTTTATCTGCGGATATCCATTTTAACGGAGTCAAAACCGCCCTTAAATATCACTTCTAAAACCAGTATTTTTCAGATATCTAAGGTTCTAGGTGAAATACTTTTATAAAACAAAATGACAATTACTTGTTACTCGAAATGATATTAAACTATGTTTTTTTTTCACCTCCAAGTATATCATCATTATTGTTTATGAGGGTAAAGCATATATTCGCGCAAGTAATTTAATTCTAAAAATTACGAAATTTAATATAATTGTTTGAAAATATTGTTTTCACGAATACCAGAGTAATTTAAGTTGACGGGTTACCCAAATTTTTTTATTCTTAAATCAAAAATTCTAATTGAAATATCTTTACAAAACAAAATGAAAATTACTTGTTATTTGAAATCATGTTGAATGATGGTATTTTCACCCCCAAGAACTTAATCCCTTATTTTTTATAAGATTAAAGCATTTATTCGCGCAAATAATTTAATTCTAAAAATTACGAAATTTAAAAAAATTGTTAAAAATCATTTTTGTTACGAATACCATAATTAAATCAAGTTGGCATCTTTCGGGGTTTCCAAAAATAAAGTATTAAAAGAGGGTGCCACCCTAAAATATGTTTTAATATGTCAAGTTCTAATTAAGATAACTCTTAAAAACAAAATGAAAATTATTTGTTATTCGAAACGATATTAAACTACTGTTTTTTTCACCCCCTTATTTTTTATTAGGGTAAACCATATATTTGCGCAAGTAATTTAATTGTAAAAATTACGAAATTTAATATAATTGTTTGAAAATATTTTTTTCACGAATACCATAGAAAACTTAAGTTGACGGTTTTAGAGTTTCTAAAAATATCTAGTAAAAGAGGGTGAGTCACCCCCAAATATTTTTTTTCTTAAACCTCAAATTTTAATTGAAATATCTTTACAAAACAAAATGGAAATTACTTGTTATTTGAAATTATGTTAAATTATGATATTTTCACTACCAAGGATATCATCCCTTATTTTTTATTAGGGTAAATCATATATTTGCGCAAGTAATTTAATTGTAAAAATTACGAAATTTAATATAATTGTTTGAAAATATTTTTTTTACGAATACCATAGAAAACTTAAGTTGACGGTTTCAGGGTTTCTAAAAATATCTAGTAAAAGAGGGTGAGCCACCCCCAAATATTTTTTTTCTTAAACCTCAAATTTTAATTGAAATATCTTTACAAAACAAAATGGAAATTACTTGTTATTTGAAATTATGTTAAATTATGATATTTTCACTACCAAGGATATCATCCCTTATTTTTTATTAGGGTAAACCATATATTTGCGCAAGTAATTTAATTGTAAAAATTACGAAATTTAATATAATTGTTGGAAAATATTTTTTTCACGAATTCCATAGGAAACTTAAGTTGATGGTTTTGGGGTTTCTAAAAGTATCTGGTAAAACAGGGTGAGCCACCCCAAATATTTTTTTTCTTAAATCTCAAATTTTAATTGAAATATTTTTACAAAACAAAATTGAAATTACTTGTTATTTGAAATTATGTTAAATTATGGTATTTTCACCACCAAGGATATCATTCCTTATTTTTTATTAGGGTAAACCATATATTTGCACAATTAACTTAATTGTAAAAATTACGAAATTTAATGGAATTGTTTGAAAATATTTTTTTCATGAATTTATGGTCTTCATTACTTAAGTTGTCGTATTCCGACGTCGGCTTTCTAAAAATAAACCAGTATGACATGGTGAGCCACACCCAAATACTTTCTTTTACATCTGAACTTCTAATTGAAACAAATTGGAAAATATATATTATTTCGAATAACAAGTAATTTTAATTTTGTTTTGTGGAGATAACTTAATTAGAACTGGGGATTTAAAAAAAACGTATTTGGGGGTGGCTCCACCACCAAGGATATCATTCCTTATTTTTTATTAGGGTAAACCATATATTTGCACAATTAACTTAATTGTAAAAATTACGAAATTTAATGAAATTGTTTGAAAATATTTTTTTCATGAATTTATGGTCTTCGTTACTTAAGGTGTCGTATTCTGACGTCGGCTTTCTAAAAATAAACCAGTATGACATGGTGAGCCACACCCAAATACTTTCTTTTACATCTGAACTTCTAATTGAAACAAATTGGAAAATATATATTATTTCGAATAACAAGTAATTTTAATTTTGTTTTGTGGAGATAACTTAATTAGAACTGGGGATTTAAAAAAAACGTATTTGGGGGTGGCTCCACCACCAAGGATATCATTCCTTATTTTTTATTAGGGTAAACCATATATTTGCACAATTAACTTAATTGTAAAAATTACGAAATTTAATGGAATTGTTTGAAAATATTTTTTTCATGAATTTATGGTCTTCGTTACTTAAGTTATCGTATTCCGACGTCGGCTTTCTAAAAATAAACCAGTATAACATGGTGAGCCACACCCAAATACTTTTTTTTACATCTCAATTTCTAATTGAAACAAATTGGAAAATATTTATTATTTCGAATAACAAGTAATTTTAATTTTTCTGTTTTGTGGAGATATCTTAATTAGAACTGATGATTTAAAAAAAAACGTATTTGGGGGTGGCTCACCCTCTTTTCTAGTTTATTTTCAGAAATACCGAAACACTTCAACTTAAGTTACTTATTGTATTCGTAAAAAAAATATTATCAACACATTTGGTTCAATTTCGTAATGTCCAGAATTAAATTCTGTGAATGAATCACAAGACTGACCCTCATAAAAAGTAAGGGATGATATCTATGGGGTTAAAACAACATGGTATAACCTCACTTCAACTAACAAGTAATTTCCACTTTGCTTTATAAAAATATCTGAATTAGAATTTGAGATTTGAAATAATGTATTTAGAGTAATTCACCCTTTTTTACTACTTCATGTTGTGAGACCCCAAAACATGTCAACTTGAGTTAATTGTGATATTCGAGAAAAAAAAACTTTGAAACAATTTCATTAAATTACGTGATTAATTAGAATTAAATTACATGCGCTACTAAGTAGTTTACCGTTATAACAATAAGGGATGATATCTTGGGGGTAATTTCCATTTTGTTTTGTAAAGATATCCCAATTAGAACTTAAAATTTAAAGAAACGTACTTTGGGGTGGCTCACCCATTTTTCCTAGTTTATTTTTAGAATCTCCGAAACTTTTAAACTTAAGTTACTTATGGTATTCGTGAAAAAAATATTTTTAAACAATTCCATTAAATTTCGAAATTTTTAAAATTAGTGGGTAAATATATGGTGTACGCAAATAAAAAATAAGGGAGGATATCTTTGGGGGTGAAAATACAAGTAATTTTATTTTGTTTTGTAAAAATATCGAACTTGAGATATGTCAAAAATACTGTTTTTAGGGATGAAATATCGGGGCGGTTTTCACCCCGATATTAGAAATCTCCGCAGATAATAAAAATGTACGTCTCTTATTTTTGTACCCTCTACAACATATTAAAGTTTTATTAATATCGGAGCAGGACAATTCAGGTACTTTTCTTGTAAGTCTAACTGTTTTTGATATATTGGCATTTGCAAGAATAAATATAACTATCAATTTCTCCTATATTAAAGCCTTTATTATTTAAAAGGGGTTGGTTTCCTTCTGGAAGGGGATCTACTAGAGATCTATGTTCATATTTTGATAATAAATCAAAAACTAACATAAAATATAAACGTGAAAAAATTATTAAAAGTCAAATTTCTTAAATGTAACCCACTCTTTTTATAATGCTTAAAAACATTGGTGACTTTGAATAAAATTGTCTATTCGAAAAATTTGTAGTTTTTGAAATATTGGCAATTTAACATTTTTGTATTGTAAAAATGCAAAAAGCTTAACTATGTTAATGATGTTTTTTACCGTTCCCCATATAAAATAAACTAAGACAGTCAAATCAGGAGAACAAGGAGGCCAGAGAAAATGTCCATTGTTGGCAATCCACTTGTCATAAAATATTGCTTGTAAGAAGTTGGTAAAAAATTTGTCTGTGTTCTGCCAGAGGCAAATTGCTACAATATTGATTGTCTAACCCTGAGAATAGGTTTCCTTTTATGTATTCTTGCCTTAACGGTGGGAAAATTTTTGAAATTTTACAATATTCATTGAACACTGGACAGTTTCGGTTTATCTGGATATCTATTAGTAAATGACTGGCATGTTTTGATAAGACTTTGCTACATTCTCCAATGAAAATAAACAAAATAAAATAAACTTCGTGAGTATAATTTAATGGCTCCGGCATGATTTTTATTAATAGTTGTCAAATGGCAATAAATAGTGGCATTCTTGTAGTACTCTATTATTTTCTTTCATCGTGCTTCTTCTGCAAGACAACTAATAACAATACTTAAAAAAAAAGTGCGCTAAAAAGTGAAAAATAACTATAAATTTTTATATGAAATTGAAATTTTTCAAGTCGGCGCCAAACTAATACCTGATAAAATGTGATTCGCATAAACAGATTAAAAACGCTTTATTTGAAATTGCTTTCTTACTTTAATTTGTATTTATTAGTAGTTATTTATTTTATTAAGAAATAATCTGGCGCCGGCTTCAAAAAATGAATTCATTATGATATCCATAAATTAATTGAACTAACCACTAATCGAAATTAATGTACCTCGCAATGAGGTGGCAGAAAAGTACCCATTTTATCCAAAGTTTTAAATTACCATAAAATGAACCACTAATAATTCTTTAATTCTTAGAGTTCTCCAAATACCAGTGAAATTGTGTCCAATAAATAATTAGTCTGTCATAGTAAATTCATTATCTTAAATTTCAAGTAAATTTCAGATTGGTAATATAGGCCCTAAAACCTTCCAATATCGATATTTAAAGAATTTGAGACGTAAACCCCCTAATAGCAAATCTGAAAAAATGTGAATAAGGTAAAATTTTCAACCCACCATATTGGATCCGCCATATTCAAAAAAATAGTTTTAAAGTCTTAATCTAATTTAAATCTAAACCCTTCAAAGCCTCCTAGTACCGATTTTGGATGAAATCCGGAAATTTAAAATTTTTAGACCATCATAATCCATCTGACATGTTAGATTTTCTTAAAATAATTTTATATTCGCTATCTACATCCTTAGAAACGATTCAGTCCCACCTTTGAAGAAAATCGAAAAATGTCAAATTTTTAGTCCCCTATATTAGACTCGCCATATTGAATCTTGAAAAAATACTTTTAAGTTCATAATTTACACCCCCAATATCCCTATATCAGTTTTGGAGAAAATCGAAAATGTAAATATTTATATTGAATTCTCCAGATTGAGTTTTTTATAAAATATTTTAAATTCGTAATTACCACTGACAAAAATCCTCCAATATTAATTTTAGACAAAATCGAGAGATGTAGAATCTTTAATCAGACAAAATTGATTTTTTTGTCCGTCGTAATGAATCTGTGATATTAAATTTTTTAAAAATATTTTGGATTCATTATGTGCGATCCCTAAAACTCCCCTGTACCAGTTTTGGAGAAAATCGGACAAAATCAAATTTTTTTGTCCGCCATATTAGATCCGCCATATTGAATTTTTTAAAAATAAATTCGAATTCGTTGTGTACGACCCCGAAAATTGTCCCATTCCAATTTTGGAGAAAATTGGACAAAATTAATTTTTTTAGCCGCCATATTGTCAGTGCCATCTTGGATTTTACTGCAGCAATTTTGTCCAAAAAAATATGGGACCACTGCAGCAACTTTTCGTACATAACGTAAACAATTTCATTCAAATCGGTGCCGCCTTTCCGGAGTAATCGGGGTACATACATAAAAAAAAACATACATAGTCGACCGACGAATTGAGTACCTCCTTCTTTTAGAAGTCGGTTAAAAAGGCTAAATCGCCAATATTTCAAAAACTACAAATTTTTTGAACAGATAAACTTATACACAGTTACCCTTATTTTTAATACTAAATATGAAAAATAGGTGTACGTTTAAAAAATTTGAATTTTATTGATTTTTTCAAGTTAATATTTAATGTAAATTTTTAATCATCCTGTACTTATTTATTATCAAAATATCAACACTGTACACTAAGATAGATCCCCTTTTAGATAGAAACCAACCCAATTAAATAATAAAGGCTTTCATATTGGAGAAATTGATAGTTATCTTTATGTCTGCAGACGCCACTTTTGACATAAAAGTTAAAATATGTGAAAAATAGGTCTATAATTTTGCGTAGAATCTAAAAGTGAAATATCATGTAGGGTGTACCTTTTAATATAAGAAAGAATGCATAAACTGTGTGCCACCCACCATGTTCAAAATATTTTAGCCGAATTTCTCCCATAGACTTTAGTTAACTGTGAAATTTAAAAAAATTTTCAAAGTCTATTTTTCCAGAAATCGATTGTGTAATTTTACCGTGGGACACACTGTTCAGTTAATAAAATTTTCTAAATATTTTTCTAAACAACTACTATATGCATAGAGCATGATATAATACAAAATGAGGATAATTAGCTTCGCTTTTAATTCACAGTAATGATAAAAACTTCGTCATGTAAAAAAGAAATTCGTGAGTTTCTGTAGAGGAAAACAATAAAAAATTTGATGGCCCAAAATAATATTTTGAATATTGCTCAGCTATTTGAAAACCTTATCACCAAAATAGAGTCAAATGATAGGGCATCTAAAGGAATTTTTCTTTCTTGCATAAATGGTACCTTTTTTGAAATCGTGCCGGATTAGCCCCAGTCTCCTCTACATTAGGACACATATTTTAAAACTTTATATAGTTTTGTCATTTTAAATTGCAAAATAAGAAAATAATATATTTGGAAATGAAAAAAGATCCTTTGTACAATAGTCGTAAGTAACACCTGTTACTAATTTGGGTTCTTTGGGACATGAATCGTAGTATTTTATCCTCTTGAGTTATTGCTACCATTACAAGCTTGTTAAATAATATACTATTATACAATTTTATAGACTACAAATACTACAACAAAATTAAGAGACCGACTTTCCAAATGTCTTGTTATTTGTTTAAGAAAACTATTTTTCCGAGCTTTGTGATGATAGACCAAATAATTAGTACCTTTTTGAGCAATTAACGTATTCATCGTAATGTCTAGACAAAATAAGAATTTTTAACCTTTGTTTGTCATATAGAATTTATGTATAAAATAAACTTTTAACAATTTCCTAATACTGATGTACCATCAAGATTTTTTAGAATAAAATAATCAGATAGAAATTTGAATTATTTTTTCATTGTAAATCAAACTTTTGTCGAATTTAAAATTTTTAAATTACTATACAAGTAACATATTGTTTTTATCTGATTCGCATATATTTTTTTTAATATTAAAAACCTTACTATCATTATCAAAAATTTGAAAATTCCACGAAATCTTAACATTTACAGCCCCAACCCAGACAAGATGGAGTAACTTAAATTGCACGTAGATATTTATCTATAATCTCCAGAAAATCTTGAGTTGAAACAATGTTATGAATTTTAATGTTCCCATTTTCTCATTTATTTACAACGTTTATCTTTTCCTTGATAAAATCTTAAACAAAAATAATTCTTAACAGTTAATTTGCCTCCCTTGTTCATTTATGGCAATCCTGCTTTTATATTAAGTAAATTATTAATTTTTTGAGCTCAATTTAAGATAGAGCTGAATACAGTTGAGCCTGGGGTAATAATTTCTGGTCATAATATTTGTTTTTATCATATGTAATATCGGTAGTTATTGGTCATTTTAATCGATTATTGTCTAAGGTTATAAAAAAAGTTAAAACCAAAATTGTATATTCTATTAGATTTAATCAATTTGCAAATTATGACAAAAATCGTCACGTCGTCATGACAACAGATTCTCTGACGTGCTGTCATTAGTCAATAATTCATTATAATATTTGATTTGCTTGATTTAATGCTAGGATCGGAATAAAAGCGCCTACACTGCAGCTTGAGGAATTATTTTGTTTCCTGTTGTATCATTGGATGTGACTAGGTTAGTTAGCTTAACCGAATTTAGGAGTCTGTTCACTAGTTTGTAGTTATAGATATGTGAGGGACGCTATTTTTCTTCAGACAATTTAAGACAAAATAAACAGACAGTTTATTGCCTGTAAATACAAATCTAGTCCTCTCTTTTTACGCGTTTCGATCACCTAATGACCTCGACAGTAAAGCTATAATGAACCAGCAGTAAAGCACTGTCTATACAAAATTTAAATTCCGAGACATTTTGGGCAGGATATTAAACCTGCAGACATTTTCAATATCAGACTGAAAAATATTCACAGTCAAGCGACACCTATACAAAGCAACATTCATAGAATATAATTATCTAAACAAAGTATAAATTCAAAGCGAATCCAAGTAGCCTCGTTTCCTGACATTACTTAAGTGCTTTTGGTGAAATTATTGAATTCCCAAAATGTTTCTGCCTCAGTTCGTATTGGGTACTCTTTGAAAATATGGTCAACAGTTTCATCCTCCTCCAGGTATCATCTATACATCGGGTCATCAATAGTGCCAGTCCTGTAAAGATGGCCTCGTAGATGACAATATCTCATCAGTAATTCCACCACGGTTGGTAATTCTTTCTTCTTCAGGAAAAGAAGCTAGTAAGCTGCTCATTAGGTCCAATTATATGTTCCTGGGCACATCTCATGCTAGCACCTTCCCTTCAACATTCGATAGATTTGCCTTTTAGCAACATTTTCAGTTCTCTCTTACCAATAGTAATTGGAATAGGTATAAGAGCTTGAGGATCGTATGGCTTAGCCGTAGATTCCATCTTTGCCAAACTGTCCACGTCTCCGATCCTGTGTATACCCAAGTGATCCTGTATCAATATAACTCTCTTTATGCAACCCTTCTTTGTTAGATTGTCAAGTACCTCTCTATAATTAGACACCAATTGGTAAGCTAATACGTTGACCCAGGGCTAATATTGTGGCCTTATTCTCCACGCTTATTTTAATACTAATATTTCTGTCTCTGTACCTCTCACCAAGATAATATTGCAGAATAGCATAAATTTCCTCTTGAAAGATGGTTGCGTGCTATTCCAGAGAGTAAATCTCTGTAATTCCAGTACTTCTAGTGAATATTCCAGCTCCGACTCTTTTATCCTATCAAGATTCATCTATAAACCACCAGAATTTACTTTTGCGAACAATTTGCTCTTCCTCCCAATCCTCTCTGCTTGGTAAAAGTATCTTAAGAGACTAGTTTGATTTTAATATCGGCGCCATATATTCTGCTTGTATAGGGAGCGATGGACATCTCTTCACAACTCTTACCCACATACACGTATAGCCGCTGGTTCCTGCTCCAAGATACTTCACGTAACTATGCTCTTAACTGTACTAAGCCACCATGCAATAGAGGCACACATAATTATAAGACGGATCACCATGGTATTTATCCAATATATCACTTTCAGTGTCAACCCCATGTGCACCCATTACAATACCAGAAAGCACATATAACCTTCTTGGGTGAAGCCTCAATATGACCATTTCAGTTCTGTCGTGAGTTTAAAATTACTCTTAGTTATTTTATCGTTCTCTTACATTGAAAGGTCCTTCTTGACATCATAATTGTGGATAGTCACCCCATTTTTATCTTTTTTTGGTCTTGTCCAGATTTATTTTGAGCCCTTCCATCTAACTTATTCGTTTCGCGATCATCGATCCTTCCAGATCGCGGACTTCGCAACCAGGGCAAACCACAACAAACCAAATCGTCGGCATAAGTCTGTGTATATAAACCGGTTCGTAGCTCATCTAACAGGATGTCCACTATAAGTCTTCAGAGCAAGAGTCATAAAACACCTCCCTGCGAACCTCCCCTGTTTTAACATTTACACTGTTAAGTTCAGTATATATTAATATTTGAGTCAATATTGCTCTGATCTAACCAGTGACGGGTCAGAGTCTCGTCGCTGAAGAGCATGGTATACCAAATCGTAAGACGTATTTTAGAACGCCCCTTGTTATCTATGAAGGTGCATAGAGCAGATCGCCTATTCAACACCGCGTTCTCGACACTTGTAACGAGTTGATGGAGTGCCGTGTCTATGGATACCCAACGGAAGCAAAAGTATGAAATAGCAGTTGCAGTCTATCGAAAAACTATTGACTGGATGACGGAATAATCTTTGGTTTAGGAAAAGCAAATCAAAAAGAGGCAACAAAAAGAAAAACCCTTAAACAAACCACCTCTATAAGGGCATTGGCTGCCCAAAAACGAAAACGGAAGACAATTCTGTTTCGCTTGAGCGCTGGCAAACGAAAAACCATCGCGATCCTAACAACAGGTATCATGTATTTGACAGCCCATGTTACAAATTAAGAACTTATCGCTACGTAAATTAAACCAATATCATTACACAGGAAGCTTTGTTTCCTCTACAAATAACAACAAAATCTGATATTCAGATTCAAGCATCTTAGGAATAATTCTTTCTGTATAGAATTTTTGATTAAAGAAATTCCTGTGTTGACAAATACAATCTCCGTGTTAGCCTGGATCAATTTGTAAAATAAAAAATTACTATCCATGATACAAACAACTTACTATACGTTTCCTAGTAACCTTAGATAGTTACAATTTTTTTGTACTTGTGTGTTAAATTCGATTTCAATTTTTTCAATATTTTGTGTTTTATGAATTGTTTAGCAGCAAAATATGAATTTTGTGAAATTGAAATGTCGAAGTATCACCAAATTATAACCACTTCAATATCCACACAAGTTAATTATATGTAAAAATTATTTTTAAAATAGGTTGAGTTACCTTTGTTTTATAATATAGTTAATGCCAAACAATAATTCAATTTAGTTAAATAAATATGTACTAATAAATTTTCTGAATTCTACGAAACGTATTTGTAATTACTCGACATTTGGAACTGTAGAGAAACAACCCTAATATGTGGTCGGCAACTCGTCTAAAAGGGCCATTTTGTGTGCTTACACGGGCCTGTGAATCATGCCGACTTAGCAACGCACTGCTGAATTCTTTACCGGAATTTCTATTCATGGAAAACTTACCCTTATATTGCAACATTACGCTGGGTAAAGTGGACTCTGTATTTGCCGAAAAAATACCTTTGCTAAAAGGACGAAGAACATTAAATAAAAAATCAGTACAAAATGATAATGGGAAACTGCCTTTTTATGGTATATAAACCCTCTGCGCTATAAAAAGACGAAAACCTTTTTTTTTTGGTAAATAAAATTTACTTCGCGTTTAAACTAAAAGGTATAGAATTTATATGGTTGTTGGTTGTTGGTATTTTAAATTAGCAAGCAATTTCGGTTTAAGTAACATTTTATATTGTATTTTTGCTAAAAGAAGTAATGTTGCTTTCTGAAATATTAGCTCAGAATTAAATATCTGCTTTCTATTGCCTTAATATTTTTATGTTCTTCTTCAGGTTAAGGAATGAAAATAATATTCGTAGCAGACCATTTTACGAGATCAACATTATTCCTTTAGAAACACCATTGTTTGCAAATTCACAAATTTTATAAAAGGTAAAACAAAAATATATATATCTGATGGTTCAGATTAAACCCTATTTAAATAAAATGGCCTAAAACAGCATTTCTCAAGCCATGGTTCGTGAACCAATAGCGGAATTTTAAATTAAACATCGCAATAGGCTGTGACAGAATTTGATCATAGACTCTTTCAAATGATATATTATGGTAGCGTTAACCCTTTCATCTATAATCATTTTCTGCTCCCATACTAATTAGTAACTATTTTAATAACCTATAATTGAATTTCATAGTAATAAAGACACTCTGAAAGTCTGGTCGTTCAACTTCTCTCTTGCAGCTTTAGTACCAAACACTACGGTTATTAAAGCTTACCACACCCATGACTCAGATCTTCAGGACTGCTAATTAGTTGGTCAGTAGACATCTCTTGTTTTGTAGGTCTCGCAACAGCGCGCCCGCAAGTTAATTCGCGTGAATGTTTTATTTAAATTGAATAAAACAAGTTTCTCAAAACACTTAAATCTATTTAACAAAAATAAATAGAAAAACGAACTATTTACAGTGAAAAACTTAAAACTAATAACAATTACGAAAAAACTAACATAATTGCTCTTCTCGGCCGTTATTTTAACCAAAGACGTAAAGCACAATTTTGAAAAAACACGTATAAAGTGCTTAATAAAGTATTAAACAAAAAAAAAAAGAAATAAAACGCGAAAAAACAGCTATTTATATTACTTAATCGAACAGTATGAAAATCGCGATATGCCCCACTAAAATAACACACGATAATCCCTTAATTTCCCTTTTCAAACAAAGATAACCTTCTTTTCCGACGATTATATCCGTGAAGTAATTATTCTACGGCACTGGTACACACGGTACCGTTCTAACGACATTCAAACTGTGACTGACATTTACTATTCTTTCAAAGAGTGTCTTCGAAACTAATACCCCTCGACACCCCTCTGTTTCCCGTTTGTACCCATATGAAACCCGGTAAACGTCAATTTCTTTCCCTTAAAGTTCAAAGGTTTCGATCGTTACGTGCTGAGGACGTTAGCTATTCTATACCGGATGCTTGATTCACGAAATGGCCTGTGAGCATCTTAAGCATCTTAAGCTTAATTTTTATATAAACACCATTAATAAAATTATTCTATTTCTTTTTATAACTAAAGAAATAAGATAATATAACGTCTGTGAAAAAACCTGAGTTGTATTCCTATTGCTGGTATTTAAAGCATTCTTTCTTGCAATCAGGAAAAACAGACGCTACATACCTCCTTTCACAGATCAAATGTTATATTACAGTATAATGAGTTTATTTGATTATTCTTTTGTTTCCTAATAATGGAAAAATCCTTCAATATTTTAATACATTTTAACGGTATTTCATATAGCATATGTTAAAAACTACCCTTCACACGTCTGGTTTTACCTACATAATCAGAGTAGGATTTTTTCGACAGATTTATAGCCAAATTTTAGAAAGGGGCTTTTAGTTTTATGACTTCATAAATTTACTGAGTTTATATATTTTTAAGAAAACATTCAAACGACAAAGATAATAAAAGTTATTAACTGATTTATTTTTCCTTTAGACTTTCGTGGATAATGATAAAAAATATAACTACCCTATTCTCACGGGATATCTATTCACAGAGTGATTATTTAATTATTTATTTTAACAGAATATAGTCGACATTGAACAATGAAAAATAATTAACATTTGTTCCATTACAAGGCAATAAACTGTAACGCGAAGAGTCGCTACGCCGCTAGCGATGGGAGTATATTCACGAACGAGCCGGTAACTTCTACTTCGGCGAACCAAGACTTTTCCATAACATAATAGTTTTTATTTTACTTGGGAAGGGTCAAAACCTAAACCGCTTCCGTGTAATCTGTAATAAAATCCTGGCCAGCAGCAGTTTAAAACCATCTCTTCTTTGTAGACACCTTGAAACAAGACATCCGGATCCCAAGGATAAACCTGTTGAGTACTTTAAAAGAAATTTGACAAGTAATAAAAAGCCTAGTGTTTCTTTTTTTCTAACAGATTTTAACGAAGATAGTAAAATGGCTTTGAAGACATAATTTTGAGTTAGTTACAGAATTACAAGACCTAGACACGCACATACAGTGCAAGCATACAAACTGTATGCTTGCAGAAAAATGGCAAAGAAAATTGACCTTGTTTCCAGTGTGACGGACAATTAATGATTTAGCAAATGATGTGAAAAGTGGAGTTATAAAAGGAATAAAATTGAATTATTTCGCTATTCAGCTTGAAGATTTGATCTATGTAGCAAACGCTGCATTACTACTTGTCTATTTTAGATATGTTTTTTGATTAATTTCATTCAAGAAGATGTATTATTTGCAAAACCACTGAAAACCTATATGCCAATTGCAGCAACTGTCGATATAATCAATGATTATTTTGAAAAAAATTAAATAAATTGGTCTTTTTGTTTGGCTGTGGCACACTGATGATGCAATATCAATGACCGGAGCATTTTCTGATCTTGTGGTGCGGGTAAAGAGAATATTGAATAGATTCATTGCTGTATTCATAGATTAGCACTGGCATGTAAGCCCATACTTACAGATCTATCCAGTAATTTAAGCGATGCTGTAAAAATTGTAAATTTTATAAAATCACGTGCTACAAATTCTCGTCTATTCTGTGCACGTTGTGAGGACTTTGGAAGCCTCCATGTTTCATTACTACTTCATAAAAAAGTTAAATGGCTTTCTGGTGGTAAGGATTTCAATAGCTTCTTTGAATTGAAATCGGAAGTTCAAGCATTTTTTGATGTCTATCCATTTCAATGCTCTCCTTGTGTGTTTGATATTCTTTAACTTCAAAAACTTGCACACTTGGCGGACATTTTTTCCAAATAAGATGATTTAGGACTGTCTTTATAAGGTCCAGGTATTTTTATTTTCAATGTGCATGAGAGAATAGTAGTGATGCTAAAGAAGTTCAACTTTTGGATTCAATATCAGCTTAACGAAAGTATTAAAAGAGATGTTACTGAATATCTTAAACAACTTCAATTAACGTTCAAGAACTGTTTTCTTAATAAACCTATTATATATGGATCGAACAACTGGATACATGATCCTTTTCAAGGAGATATAACTTCGAATACGAATATAGTTTTACTATAAAAAGCAAAGCTCGTTGACTTATCTTCTGACAGTTTGGAAGAAAAAGCCATTAAAGTTTTATTGCCATTTTGTTTAATACATATATGAGAGAAACGATTTTCAACACACCCTTACCTGAAAGATAAGTACAGAAACCGGTTAAATGCAGAACCTGATGTAAGACTCAAACTTTCAGACGTCGAACCAACTTTGGAATTTCTTTGTTCCACCAAACAGATAAAAATATCCCCTTAAGGGTATTTTTCAGGTTCTGTATTATTGCATTCATCTTGTATCAATTTTTTTCCGTAGGTTAAGCTATCGCTTTAGTTTTAATCTTCTTCTTCTTCTTCTTCTTCTTCTTCTTCTTCTAGGTAGAACCAAGTTCTGTTATCTATACAATGCCTCATCGATCCTCGTTTGAGGTCGAAATCCAGCTGTCTCTCCATCTTTTGGAGGGCCGTCCAGGCGGCCGTTTGGTGTTTGGTTTCTCTCTCATTACGGTTTTTGCTAGTCTGTCATCGTCCATTCGTTCCACGTGATCTCTCCATTGCCTACGACGGTTTCGAACCCACTTCACAATATCTCCCACTCCGCTGTCCTCGCGTATTTTTGCGTTTCTTATTCTATCTCTTAAACTTGTTCCCGTGATCATTCTCAGCGTTTTCATAATTTGTTTTGCCTTTGTGGTTTCATTTCTTGTTTCTGCGCCGTGGGTCAGTATCGATCTTACACAGACCTTGTAAATTCTTGCTTTGCTCTAAATCGTCATATGTTTATTATTCCAGATTATGTCTCTTAGTTGGCCTGATATCATGGCCGCTTTGTTGGCCTGTGTGCGTACTTCTTCCGTTACTGCCCTGTTATTTGTTATATGTGCTCCTAGGTATTTAAACTTCCCAACCTGTTCGATATGTTTGTCATCAACCATTAGTTTGCATCTTACCGGTTCTTTTGCTATTACCATTGCTTTGGTTTTCTCCACAGATATCTTCATATTATACTGTTTGGCTGTTCGATTTAGTTTTAATAACGTTTGTAAATGTTTTAGTTTTTTAATTAGTTTTTCATTACGGACAACAAATTCTAATAACTCAATTTTACTGATTCATTTACTGTTCCCAATGACTACACAGGGGGTTCGTCAATTTATTCTAGTTTTTAGAAGGAATTCGCAAGAAGAAAAAGATTGGGAACCGCTACTCTAAAATAAATAAAAGCAAAGATATCTTTTCCAGATAAAAATTTGTTCCGACATGCAAATGCAACAAATTTTTAAGTAATTCTTTTTGTAATTTTAAGAAATGAACTGACATGGCATTGACGAGAAAAATATTAATTTTAATATATGAAGCAAATCCCATGACCACTTCTTTTATGTCATGTTTGGGCATATACTTGGAATAAAACTTTTATTAAATTAGTAAAAAAAAAATCCGAACATTGTGGACTTTTTTCTCAGATACTGTATATAAAACTGAATGATTTGATGGAATATTTTTTAAATATAGGTTCCTAAATGTGCGTATAATTCTTCCAGTCAATATGATCATATTTGTATAGTTCACGAGCAGCGCGACCGAAACTCACAGTGATCCATTTTCTGTTGGTTTTTGGTGCGAACTCAAAGGATTGCTGGACGGGTTTATTGCATGCTTTTTCGAAAAAAATTATTTGCAGCGAGACTGACGACACGAAAAATATGATTAAATTTGCTTTTTGTATCCTAGACACTTTTATTATTTTCTTTAAAGCCGACACTGAAGGCACAAGGATGGAGTCCCTTTAAGGGTGCTTATTTATGCGAACCTTAAGAAAGCCTTATTTTGTTTTACAAAAGATGACATAATAAAATCACACCATTTACATTTTTGCGCTGATATAAACCCGCACGCTATAACTGAAAACAAACACCAACAAAGATTTATTGTAAATGTGTGGGTTGGCATCATCAGAATTAACCTTATAGGTCCATTTGTTTCAGAAGGAAGGCTCAATGGTGAGATTTATTTAAATTTTTTTCAGCAAAACTTAAATAATTTATTGGAAGACGTGTACCTTTTGAAGGAAGAATGCAAATGTGGTACATGCATGGTGGTACTCTACCTCATTTTAACCATATAGTATATAAACACTTAACTTGCGTTTTTGGTCTTTGATGGATAGGTCGAAGTGGGCCTGTTTTATGGCACCAAGATCTCCAGATCTAAATCCCTTAGACTTTTACTTGTGGGGACATCTAAAAGAGCTAGTTTATTTAACACCAAAAAAGGATTAAATCAGAACTACTAGCGTGAATAGCATAGCATTCTAACGAAGTCCATAATAATGCCGAAGTTATAAGAAAATGTATTGAAGTACGTGGAGCTCGTATTGAACATTTGCCAAAATAATATTTAAACGTTTTTACTATTTTTGCATTTTAATAACATTGTAAATTACTTGAGCTCTGATCAACTCTTTGAAATATTTCTGGACTTGATAATATCTGGGCTGAAAATCTTTCAGCATAGCATCTTCTTGCCTTCAAAGAGTGGGTCACGCTTCTCCATAAATTAAAGCACATCAGGACACCCTGCGTATTTTATTTTTACCGGTTTTGTTTAGCATCAGTAACTTTTAAGTTTTTCGCATAAAAACCGATTTATTTCGGAAACTGTCAGTTTTATCGAAATAAATTAAGAGTGTTTTTTAAAGAGGAATGACCACAGTATTTCAAAAATCAGTTTTTATTTCAAAAATTAGGCCCAACGAGTGTGGCAGCAAGTCTGTTCCTGACATCTCTAATGATCTAAAACATCTACTGTAGTATGATTTAATGAGTCTTTATGGCCTAAAATATTAAAATTTCATTAAATTATTCAAGTCAGTTCAAAATTTAGAGCCGATAAAGTAAATCGCAGGAATCCCCTTTGGGGCTCTATGTCTCCGTTAAGGGGCCCTTTAGGAATTTTTTTCTGTGACAAAGTAGGGTTATTTTAACCTCCCCTGTATGCTACCGAGAAATTAGGAGGTACCTACCGGACACTTTGTTTAACAAGTTATTATGTGATTCTTGTTTACTTCTCTCCTCCTCTTTAGGAGAGCTGCAGACAGAAAATATTTCCACCAAGACAAAACAATTCATGAATAACTATTCTTAAGTATTTTTTATCATCCTTGTAACATTATAATCTAAGTTTTTTTTGTCTTCAAAAGTAATGAAAAATTTTTGTCCAATGATTGAATATGAGAAAAAAACACAATACCTATATATTTTTTTCTGAATAGATATAAAACATTTGTTTGAACTTGTTCGAGAGTAATATTAAGAAATATATAGCTTCTACCTAAAAGAACTTTTTATACACCTTTATTCTTTATTACCAATAGAAAACTTTTTATTGCGAGTTTATTGGGGGTACCCAAAATATAAGTTTGCTCACAAATACTAAAACTGTCGTATTATATTCGTATTTGTATATTTTCAAAGAAAGTTTTGCATATAGTAACATTTCATCTAAAGAAGGAACAAGAAAAAGCTTCAGACGAAATACTGTTGAATATAAGAATATAAATATTTTAAAAATATGTAGAGAGTTTTTTTATATTTGGCACCATACCTAGAAGCTATATTATAAAAGATGGAAAAAAACTTCGTTTAAAAGACAGTGACGTATTGTAAATTTGGGAAACATGAGAAATTTTAATTTTTTAATTGAAACACCTTGTATATTCTCTGTTAAAATGAGTGTTCCTCATGACTTCAAAAATGAATAACAAGTTAGTGTTTGAACTTGCTGTCATTTAAATATTTAAGTTTAAATTATTTATAAACTGATATAAAAAAAAACGATTTGGCCTGGAAAACAAATGCTTTATTTAATTTGCATTATGACGTTTTAATATAGTTTCAAATATCTATTATTTTGATTAATATACGGTTATCTAGTCAATCTAATTTCTCGTTTAATCATCTTGATTATCTGCTAATAACTTTTACGTGTACAAATATATGTAGGTTGAAAGGGTTAACCTATATTTTTATCACGACAATCGATTAGTGGGGTGAAGTTCACCACATGCTATTCAACTGCTTTTGCCATTATGGCGAAAACTGCATTTTAGTGTTAGCTGATGTCCTCGACCAAGTATATATACTCATTAACTCAAAATTTATTTGATTTTGGGCTAAGCATTCCACTAATCTCCAATATGGGTATATTTAGGACTTGAGAGGTCATGTCATGTAGCTGTTATTCTTCTCCCTTGCCGGATCTTGGCTTCTGAGGTCGATGATCAGTAGTATTCTCTTATTCACCGGTCGATGCAATAACGATTTTATTACGAAAATATAACGAGATGGCTTCTTTTTACCTTCCTCAACGCTTCCTTACCAATACAATTTCTGGTCTAGAATTACTCTTCTATTTTATTTATTTATTTACTACTGTCGTACATCACAGGATTACCCAGATATAACAAAAATTAAAAATATAAGTATTTAACATGTAGATAATTTAGCAATAATTAATTTTTATAACTAAAACAATAAACTAGAAGATCAAATAAACAACAACTTAAGAGTAAAATAACATTCACAGTTAAGAGTTAGACACGTCATTCAAGGCCAATCTTATTGTCCTCGTGGAGGACGCAGAAAAACAGTAGAAATCAAAGTCACAAGGCAGGCACGAATTGTAGTGGTTCATAAACTTATAGGCGAAACTATTTTTGCCAATATCGTTTCAGCTAGGATAAAGCAAGAATCTATTTTGCTGCCTGGTGAGTCACGCAGGGACACGAAAGTTAAACAATGTCAGGAGATCAAGCCAATCAACCATACCTGCAAACAATCTATGACCAAACATTATAGTGAGCTGAACTGCATCTCCAAGGAATCCAAGCTGAGCAGTTTTAACCGTTGATGGTATAGCAGCTGTGTTCGATCGATTCTCAACCTACAGAGCACGAAGTTAATAAATTTGGATTGGATTCGCTCAATTCGTGCAACATGGAACCTGTATAAAGGTCACCAAATCGTGTAACAGTTCTCCAAGTTATTTCTGACCAGGTCAAATTTCACAACCTTAAAAGTTTTAATGTCATTTAAATCGTGACATTGTCTCCAGACAAATTCATACATCTTAAAAGATTTTTCCGTCGTGCTATCTATGCGTGCAGTAAAACGCAACTCACTATCGAATGTGACTTCCAATTTGTTAGTAAGCGTTACTCTAGTGAGCTTAGTGTCACCAATTCGGTAAGCTGATAGAATGGGCCTCTTATTTCCAGAATAGGAAATCATATAGCATTTCGATAGATTGAGAGATATTTCATTGTCTCTGCACCAGGAAACCAATTTAAAGATTTCATTCTGCAATACAGAGCAATTTCCGAGATATGCCACTCGACAGTAAATCTTTAAGTCATCCGCAACGAAAAGGAAGAAACCCTCCTGGAAAATATAGGTAAGGCCATTGATGAAAAGCAAGAATAGGACGGGACCTAGATGGGATCCTTGCGGAACCCCAGATTGCACCCTTATTTTCCCCGATAATCTACCGCAAAACCTGATCACTTACGTTGAACCAGACATTTAGCTGGCAATCCAGATAATTAACGGTGAGCCGATTTTATATTGCTTGTTTAATAAAATGCGATGATTTGCTGTATCAAAAGCCTTTCTAAAGTCAAACTGAAAATGTCGATTTGCAATTAAAGATCAAGGGTGGCACTCATAAAGTTAGAATAAACCGCCAAATCTGGCATGACTGATCTTTCTTGCGGTCAATTTTAAGACAACCCACTGCCATTGTTTACTGCTAGTTTTTGTTCGCCTTGGGCAATTTTGTCACCCGATACCACCTAGATCTGGGAGACATTTTCCTATCTGCAACTCGGAAAGGCATCCTATGAGACACTAACAACCTTATACGGGGTTATAATTTTAGCAATAATTACTTGATCCCTTATTTTAAGCTGTATAACAATAACAAAAATAAAAGACAAGTAAGCTCTATTCGAAGTTTTCCCCCATTTTCAGTAATATTACGGAAGACAATGTATTCGAATTTTTATTACCTCTTTATTATTCTATACTGCACAAACACACGCGGCTGAGAAACTGGGATCGCAAAGATGTTTACACGTATTTATTTATCATTTACACAATAAATTCAGCAGCAGAAAATATTGAAAATATGAAAAGAAATATTAGTTTTACAAATCGAGGCAAGTCCGTCTATGGGGTAAATGGCAATAAAATTCTAAGAATCGTCATCCCCACTCTATCGCAGTGGCAAAACGAATATCCAAGAATTTCGTGGCTAATTGGGACACTTTATAAAACACAATAAAAGGGAAGTTATGTTTTTTCCAAATAATTGGCATAGATTTTTTAGCCAAGAAATTCTGGGCACAACAGGTTCGAAGTATTCAAACTTATAGCCAAGATATGTGCAATACTCATCTGTATGTTCACATTTCGAAAGCCTTCAGTTTGTTGGATACGATCCCTGTAAAGATACATGTTTCTAATTGCCCATATACTATTATTCTTTCAAGCAGGGAAAAATGAAAAAAAATATATGGAACCAGTTTATTTCCTGCAAATACAACGCTAGTTTTCTCTCCACACGCGCTTGTGGAGCTATATTTAACCGAGAGCAATATTGGCAGGAAGCAACTGCTATATAAAATATAAGTTCCGAGGCATACCGGCAGGATATTAAAAACCTGCCAACTTCGAAATCAGACTGAAAAATATTGTCTGTCGAACTGAACTATACATTTACTGGAGTGAATATCTATAGAAATAGTATATTTTCTGCAAATATATTTCTGGTTCTCTCCATACGCAATTACATCACCTCATGATCTCGTCAGTGAATCGAATCCAGAGCAATAGTTACAGGAAACAACTGATGTATTAAATATAAATTCCTAGACATGTCTGCAGGTTATTGAAAACCTGCCGACTTCGATGTCGTACTGAAAAATATCCCCAGTCGAATCTACATCTATACATTCACCGGAGTAGTGCAAAATTTTAAAAACTCGAATTTCGGTAAGAAATTAATAAAATCTATCGTGTTTGAATAGTTGCCTATGTATAAATCTCCTATCAAGCAGAGAAAAAAGGAAATAATAGATAGAAACAGTATATTACTTGCAAATACGACTCCTTCCGCGTTTTGACTACCTCGTGGTCTGGCCAGAGGAATGTATAAATGTCATTTCGGACGGCGATATTTTTCAGTCTGACATTGAAGTCGGCGGGTTTTCAATATCCTGTCGACATGTCTCGGAACATATATTTTATATAGCAGTTGTTTCCCGTGAATGTTGCTCTCGGTTAGAAATAGCTCCACTGACGAGACTATGAAGTGATGGAAACGCGTATGGAGAGAGAACCACAAATATATTTGCAGGAAATATATATATTCTTTCCATTTTTATCTTCTTGAAAGAGAATAACATATAGGCAACTATTTAAACACGGCAGATAGATTTTAGTTATTTTTTATTGAAATTTTGATTTTAAATTTTCGCACTACTCCGGTGTCGGTGTCAAATATCGTTTCGACTGGCGATATTTTTCAATCTGATACCGAAGTTGGCAGGTATTTAATATCCTGCCGACATGCCTCGAAATTTATATTTTATATAGCAGTTGTTTCTTTCCAGTGTTGCTTTCGGTTCAATATAGCTCCATGTGATGGTCGAAACGCGTTTAGAAAGAGGACCAGATTTGTTTTTGTAGGAAATAAACTGTTTCTATATATCCTTTCTCTTTTCGCTGCTACAAAGGAGAATAACATATATGCAACTATTTAAACACGACAGATAGATTTTATTAATTTCTAACTAAAATTCATACACGATTCTGTTTCAAAAAATAATGTTGAAAACTTGACAAACCTTAGTATTTTGAGGCGAAATTATACAGCAATATATCGATGATAAAGAATAGTACGCATTTCCTAAAATGTTCTGCTAGCTTTCTCTATTCGTCATCAGATTTCCTGCAATTTTACCAGTTTTCATTAACATTTGTTTCCAGATTATTGTAAGAAGAAATATGATTTTTGCGAATCGTTAGATTTTCTAAAACTTCGAGGATTTGCTTATTACAATTATATTACCCGCCATTTCCTTGCTTTTGTTAACTACCTTAACTGAGATATCAGAATCATCATCAGCCAAAGCCTCCCGAAAATTTCCCTCCGCATAAGTACCAAATAGAAGAAGCCTATATATATATATATATATATATATATATATATATATATATATATATATATATATACATATATATATATATATATATATATATATATATATATATATATATATATGAAGTAAAATGCGAACAGTAAATGCAAACTTCTCTCCATCATATCCTTTCTGTGTTAGAGGTGGCACAGTTAGAATAAATTGTTATGAAACGCAATTTATCCTATTCCAACACCATCGAGATGATGGCCTACCTGTACCACCATACCGAGAAGAAAGTGAAAACTTACCCTCCCCGCCACAGTGATACGACAGAGGTACATGTTTGTCTCTACTAGACTCATCAGGGTACCGACATGCACCTGGCTATGCAAAGGACAGATCGGAAGGAAGCATGCACATACTGAACGCGGCTTCTCCGACCTCCCGCCGGATGCCGTATATATGTTTATGCGGCTTTCACGGAAAGTTTTGACTTTCTTCTCGGTATGGTGGTACAGGTAGGCCATCATCTCGATGGTGGTGGAATAGGATCAATTGCGTTTTATAAAAATTTATTCTAACTGTGCAACCTCTAACACAGAAAGGATATGATGGAGAGAAGTTTGCATTTACTGTTCGCATTTTACTTCATTCATACGCGGAGCTGCATATAGTTGTATGTTTGCTGAATGTGATTTCAGCACTACAACGGCATAATGTGGATGTATCCACTGCTATTGCATCTCACACGGAGGAATCCGTGAAATCCGTATTAACATATATATATATATATATATATATATATATATATATATATATATATATATATATATATATGTCTTGTAGGTCTGTTGTTCACACATACGGTTGCAGTTTGATTCCAATATGGATTAGAAATTAGTTTTGAAACTATCCATTTCGGTAAAATTGCTTTATTGAATTTTACCAAATTATTTTTCGTGATCTATAAAACATACACGTAGATCTATAGAAAGATCATAGCATCTCTGTTTTACCACGTGAAAGCTGAATAGGTTCAAGGCAATTTGGAAAGTCAATCTGTGTATCGCTAAGTACATTTTCACATTTCCAATATATTCTGATATGACTGATCTTTAACCGAATCTTAATTACGTGGTTCATTGCACTGATTGTTCAAAAGTCCTGGCAACGTTTGGCGTTAGATGTTCCCGAAATAGAAACATAAAGTAGACTGTAATCCTCCTCTAGGCAGTGAATTCGATTACTGACAATTTATCAGCAACTACTTCACTTTTTACAACTTCCACATTAATATCATCTAGATCACGAGATTAATCTATTTCATACAAGGACGAAGGATTTTACAATCCGTTTCTTGTTATATCATCACCACCCAGCTTTCCATTTATCTCTTTGGGTTAGTTATCATGGAAAAGATCTTATATACAGAGTATCCAGTAATTATATCCTAATTTCTCGGGAGCATACAGGGAAGGTCAAAATAACTCCACTCTGTCATAGAAAAAAATTCCTAAAGTGCCCTTTGACGGAGATACACAGAGCCCTAAAGGGATACCCAGCGATTTGCCTTATCGGTTCTAACTTTTGAACCGATTTGTATAATTTAATTAAATATTAAGATGTTATAGAGGTCATGAAGACTCATTAAAACATATAACAGTAGATGTTTTAGATCATGAGAGAAGTCAAGAATGGACTTGCAGCCATACTCGTTGGGCCTAATTTTTGCGAGGTGTCATTGCACAGAGCTGAAAACTGATTTCTTAAATACTTTGGTCATTTTTCTTCAAAAATGATACTCTTAATTTATTTCGATATACTGACGGTTTTCCAGGTAAATCAGTTTTTATTCGAAATACTCAAAAATTACTAATGCTAAACACAAACAGGTAAAAATCATGTTGTTATTTTCAACCATACATAAGGAATTACTACTGACTTATCAAAACTGCCTTTAAGTAAAAATAATTTAAAAAAATGGAAGAATATTCGTACGCAGAGTATATTGATATGCATTTAATTTATGGTGAAGCACTATCAAATTCCTCGAAGGCAAGAAGACATTTTGCTCGAACACTGCTAAATCCAAAAACCCTTCAAAGGATTGATCGAAGTCTAAGGGCAACAGGTAAAAGATGATTAGAAAACAATTATTAGAATTAAAGAATTAGTTTTTTACATGTTTTATTCAAGGTAATTTTTTCCGAGACGTGACGGTGAGGGCCCTCTCAGAAGAACGAAGAGGAAAAATTTTCCAAGATATTGCTGACAACTTTTCAAGCAGTATAAGAAAACTAGCGACACAAAACATATTACAGAATGGATTGATAGCCTAAATCCAAATTTTTCTAACCTTATTTTGTTTACCGATAAGGCCGGTTTTACGTGAGATGAGAACCCTTATGCTATAATTCAGAACAAACTCCAACAAAAATTTGTTGTAAATGTGTGGGCTGGCATCATTGGAACTAACCTTATAGGTTCATTTGTTTAGGTAGAAAGAATCAATGGTGAGATATATTTACAATTTTTGCCGCCCAATTTATTGGAAAACGTACCTCTTGAAAGAAGATTGCAGATGTGGTACATCCATGTTGGTGCCCCATCTCATTTTAACCATATAGTAGGTCAATACTTAACTAGGGATTTTGGTTCTCGATGGATAGGTCTAGACCTAAATTCCTTAGACTTTACTTCTGGTGTCGTCTAAAAGAACTAGTCCATTTAACACAAGTAAATACTAGAGAAGACTAACTAGCGAGAATTGCACAGCATTCCAACGAAGTTGGTAATAACGTAGAAATACTATTTGCAGTGCAGTGGAAAAATATTCGAAGAATAAGAAAATCTATTGAAGCACGTAAAGCCCATATTGAACATTTGCCAAAATCACATTTGAGCGTTTTCACTATTTTTGCATTTTAATAACATTGTAAATTAATTAAGCCCCCATTAACCCTTTGAAAGGTTTCTGGATTTGACAATGTCTGAGCTGGAAATCTTTCAGCATAACATATTCTTGCCCTTGAAGAGTTAGATAGCGCTTCCCCATAAAACTTTGTTAAGCATTAGCAACTTTGTGTGTGGTTGCAAATCCGTTCATGACTTCTCTGATGATCTGAAATATCTACTGTAGTATGGTATAATGAATCTTGATGACCTCAATAAAATATTAAAATTTCATTAAATTATACAAGTTGATTCAAAATTTAGAGCCGATTAGGTAAATCGCTCGGTACCCTTTTAGGGCTCGCTCTATATCTCCGTTAAGGGACACTGTAGAATTTTTTTTTTATGCAAAGTATGGTTATTTTGACCTCCCCTGTATGCTCCCGGGAAATTGGGATATATTTACCGAACAGCCTGTATATTGTTTCTATTCTATTATATATTATTTTTATCTGGCAATATATTAGTTACAATTTTGTTTCTCAGTGATTTGCTTAATTAAGTAGTTTTTATCATTTCCTTTATTCTTAACATTAAACTAATTTTTTTCAGAAACTTTTACGTTCTTTTCTTTTGTCTTGTGTATTTGTTTCATCATCGCACAACCTGTAGCGTCCACTGCTGAACATAGGCCTCCCTCAATCGTTTCCAATGTTCCCGATCTTGTACTGATTGAATTCAGTTTGTTGCGATTCTCTTGATATCATCAGTCCACCATGTTGGAGGTCTGCCCCTACTTCTAAATTCCTGGAACCTAGGACGCCACTCTATAATGCGTTCAGTCCACCTAGCGTCTTCCATTCTTGCCACATGTCCGGCCCAGTTTCATTTGATATGTGTTATACTTTCTATAGCATCCTTGATCCCTGTTCTAGTTCTAATAATTACATTTGGAACTTTATCTCTCAGTGTTATTCCCAACATCGACCTCTCCATGGCTCGCTGAGTCACTCTAATTTTTTCGCAGCTTTTCTTGGTGAGTGTTGAAGTTTCTTCACCGTACGTGAGCACAGGGAGCACACACTGTTTGAATTTCGCAGGTCTGATTATCTCGGTTTACTCTCAGTTCATGGCCCAAATATATATAAGATGTTACATACTCGACTTCAGATTCGTTTAGGGATATGTTGCTACTTGGAACTAAGTTTGTCATACATTGAGTTTTTGCACGGTTAATCCTTAAACCTACCACATCTGACCCTGCACTTAGTGTCCTTAGTAACTCTTGGGCTTCTTCAAGGTTGTCAAAAATTAACACGATATCGTCAACAAAGCGTAGGTGGTTTAATCGTTCACCATCTATATTGACTTCCCCAACCTATTTTTTTAAATATGTATTCTAGCAGCATTGTAAATAGTATTGGTGAGATGTCGTACGCCACGTTCCATTCTAAATGTAGATGTTATTTTGGAATAGTTTAACACTTGCTGTTGCGCTATTATATATGTTCTTAATTAAAGCTGCATATCTGTGGTCGAGTCTACTAATCAGCTAGTGCAGCAAATATTTTGTTTTGGTCCGCTGAATCGAACGCTTTCTCGTAGTCCACAAATATTAAGACCAGTGGTTTGTTATACTTCACTGTTTTTTGTATGAGCGTTTTCATAACTAGCAAGTGGTCGTTTGTACCATAACCGGATCTGAAACCTGCTTGTTCTCTAGGTTGGTAGAAATCTAATTTGGGAGTCAATCGTCTTGTTATTATTTGTATAAATATTTTGTACATGTGGGAGAGGAGACTGATTGGACGGTAGTTTTTTAGGTCGGTGGAATCGCCTCTCTTATGCATGATTATCATTATGGAATTGTTCCATGAGGTTGGGATTTGTCCGGTCTTTAAACATCTATTAAATAGGACTTTGAGAGCATTTATTAATTTTTCCCCTCCTCGTTTAATACTTTCAATAACAATGCCATCTTCTCCTGGGGCTCTGTTGTTTTTCATTTCTTGTAAGGCCACTTCAATTTCTGATAATGAAATTTTTGTTCTGTTTGTTAGGTCACTGTCAATGGTGTACTTTTTGTATAATGCGCTGTAGAAATCTTCCACTATTTGGAGTATTTTTTCTCTATCTGTTGTATTTATACCTGCTGCATCGCGGAATTTATGAATTTCTTTTGTTCCTTCTGCCAGGTTTCTTCTAAGTACTTTTAAGCTTTTATTCCGCTCAATTACATCGGATATGGCTTCCGATTTGTATTTTCGTATATCTCTTCTTATAAGCCTTGATATTTCTCTGCTAATTTGCCCATATTCTCCTGCGTTCTTCTGTTCCATTTTTCTTCGTCTTTCAATAAGCTCTTTTGTGTGTTGACTTAATTTGTCAGATGTTTTATTTTGTTTATTACAATACTTTTCTACGGCGTTTTTTAGGATGTTTACTATTTGGTTATTTGTTTCCTCTAGGTTTATGGTTTCCAAAATTTGGAGTCCGTTTTCAACATATTCTTTGTATTTAGGAAGATTTTCTGGGGTTGTCCATCTTCTTAGGTTCTTTCCTGTTACTAATTTGGCTCTTTCCCTCTTAATATTTATTACCACTTTTCCTCTCACAGCTCGATGGTCACTACCTACTACCTTGTTTATATTTCCTTTAATCTCTTTTTTCTTTTAATGGGGCATAAAATTTCCTTTGTCATCGTCATAAAAATATTTTAATTTTACGTAATTGACTTCGAACGTACGATCAATTAAATCCTAACATAGCGTTTTAAATCATGAAGCTCTAAAAGAAAAATCGAATTATTTCGGAAAAGCGGAAAAATTGATTAGGAAATATTATAAAACACAGGCAGCACCAACGGCAGATGGCTGTTGCGTCCTCTGCATAATAACTCCGCCACGCATTATAAATCAAAATTACAAAAACATTAGCGGTTAAATTGAAATATGGAAAAGTTTCAAGCCGATTAATATAACACGTGTATTTGATGTCAAGCCCGTGTGTCCGCCCTAGTGCCAAATGATGCGTGAACTTTAAATTCAAAAACAAATCTATTTTACATACGACCGATTGCCATGAATATTTATTCTAAAGCGGTGATATTCTAGAATAACTCATTGAGGGAAAATAATAAATAGAGTTCTAAAGCTTATAAAACCTTGTATTTAAATAATATCTCAAACGATATGTTGATTTGATGAATAGATCAGTCACAGTTAAGTTAGATACATCGTGCCGTCAATGTCATGAAAATCAAGAAGTGTTTCGTGCACTTTATAATATGTAGCTATCTCTTCATCAAGGGCAAAGAGAACCATTCACTTTCTTAAACAACAATTAGTGAGATTTCACCCCACGTTTTCTGAATATCATATTTCTCTACCAGTAGATTTTCTGTAAATTTAAAGTAATTCTGACAATGATTAGTCTCAAAGTGGCGTTTTAAGTTGTATTTTTTGAATACTGATATTGTTTCATTGCAAATTATATACACTGTCTTATTACTTGACTCAATCACGAAGTACTGTTGTCCCCTTTGCACTATAGATGTTCTGTACTCACTATTTATGTTTTATTTCTTTTTTATATTTAAATAAATTCACACAAATGGAACGTAGGTTCAAATCAAAACCAAATCAGTTAATATTATTAAGATCTGTATAAACAAATTTATCTTTAAAACCCTTTATATTAAATTAATCACTCACATTTAAAACATACTGTATTTTCACTAACAAACTGTCGTGACAAAATAAACTAGTCGTACTATATTTTGCTTTTCAGATCACACTTGTCGCTTCGAATTTAAACTTTTGAATTGTCCCATTCTCGGTTGTCTGCGTATTTGTTCCATGCATTCTTCGTGAGTAGAACTTATTCAAAAGTCTTGAAAATACTCGAATCTTCCAGAAACTCAATCACGCAGCAGAACCTTTCCAAATGTGCTCTAATTCTGCTACTCTTTATACTTTGGCCGACAAAGCATAATTGACTTACTGCGTAATTCCGCCTCTCCCCACAAGATAGCGCTGTACTACTATAGCTTTGTAACATTCTACATTTAACTCCTGTACTCTCCGTAACATATCACTAGTATACATTTAACAGAGTCATAAGGAGTCGTAAGGTAGAGCACGCGCATCGCGCCTCTCTACACCGAAATAAAATGTTCTTGATACGTACCCATAAGCAGCAAAAGAAACCGCGAACGAAGCGGAGTCCACACCCGTACCCGGCGCCATATATTCACACATTCTGGTTATTTCCAAAAGAAAAATTTTCACGTTATTCAAAACTATACTATGTTGATATAATGAGCTAATTAGGTGTTGGCCTTTTAGACTTAATGCAGGAGTCAGTGTGATCCTTAGCCTAGTTTCGATATTGCTAATATAACTTATAAATAGGATTTACTTAACATATATTTTATCGTATGTTACAAAATAAATCAATTAGAAATGTTTTTTCTCATTCCTAACCCACACCAAGTTTTTTGCATTTCCGTGACAGTAGATGATACTTGCATTGACTGTGTAAGTTTTTAATAAGAGCAATGAGAGATATCGGGATTAGTCTAAATATTTTAAGTTTAATAAAGTATTTATAATTATTCAGCAAGTTTTAACATTTCGAAAATCTCATTTCAAAATATATTTATATTGTTTGTGTTTCGATAATTTAACTAAATTTAATTTTATTTTGAACATCATCTTGATCTTGCGCATTTTAATTAACAAAAGTGATAATCAGCTAGAAATTAATTGTTACTGTCTTGAAGTAACAGGCTGTATCTAATATATTTTATGTGTTACCTACAACTTTCTTCTCCTGTTGTATTACCTACTATTGTAATTTTCTTCTCTCTTTTAATTCTATTTAAGTTCCTCATAGTGTCTTGTAAATATAGTGAACGTTAATAACTAAATGTATTATTAATTTTGAGAAATTATAAGTCAACTGATTTACATTTTTGACATACTATATGACAGGCGCGGATCCAAGGGGGAGGGCGGTGGGGGCGATCGCCCCCCCCCCCCCCCCAAGAGCTTTGAGTTCGGGAAAATAGACTCGATTTTGTCTCTTATACTATAGTTTATTCAAGAACTAGAGAGAGTAATAAATCATTTTTTACCATTTTTTTTCTTCGCAAACTACCTCTGTTCTTTAGTCCGGTGTCTATGACAAAATCTGTTAGACACATATATTTTTCATAGGAATGGGTTAGAAATTTTATAATCAAAAATACCCGTCTTTAATAATGGAACATTTTGGTTGGATAACAACAGATATTTGGAAGTGTGTAGTGTTAAAAAGGATTTTAATCCTTGTCACAGGCATCGGAAGGAGGTTTATTTTATCACTAAGTATTTATGGCATAGAATATTATTTCGGCAATAAACTTGAAATAAAAAGTTTTTATAATAATATTTTATTTCTTATGATTTCTTAATAATTCGCATACATTACAAAATATAGATAATTTTGACATATTTAACACAAATCACAACGGTATTTTTTATTATTTTTAATTTTGACATAAAAACCGTTTAAGGCACATTCGGACTAAAACGTAGTCTTATTCTTCCAAAAAATTTAAAAGTTATAATTTAAATACTTACAAAATACCCACTGTCAAAAATACAAGAAGTTAAACATATATAAAAAAAATAAATTCGTCTATATAATATTAAAATTTTTTTAGGGCTGTTGGTCATTTTATTATTAATTAAAAAATTTTTAGGACATTTGACATTTCAGTTTATTTATTTCTTAAACCATCTGCAGAATTACAATTAAACACTAAAAATGATTCAAATGTAATTAATTTTTATATGTTAGAGTTAAAATTAGAGCTACTTATTTTTATTTCTATTGCACTGACATCTTAAGTTAATTTACTTTATTATATGGAAATCCGATAGCCCCAAAAATATAAAATAAACCTGTTAATTCTACACGCTTAAGAAAAAGACACAAATACAATAATAAAATAATAAAAAAATTACTGCTAATTGGAATTAAAAATATAAAATTAAAGTATGGGACACATTAAAATTAAAATATATAAAAAAATAAAAAAATATATAAACAACATTAAACAATAAAACACAACAAAAACAAAAATTTAAATAATAAATTATATTTACACTAGTAAACATTACGTATCTAATTCGTAACCAGTCAGTGAAGATATCTTCGCTCAAATTAATTATAATTGATTCCTCTATCTCACCGATCATGAGATCGAGTTTCCACATTTTTTATTCTTTTATTATATGGATTGTTCCCAATTTTCCGCACTGACTTAATTCAAAAAAATCTTTCAAAAGTTGAGTTAAATTACTAATTTTGTAAGTTGTGTTATTTCTAGTAACTCTATCTTTTACTTGAGAGAGATATTTCCTTCTCCAACGGACAGTTTCCGGACGATCTATAAAAAAAGATTTCTTGTCTGGTTTTTCCCAGCAAAATTAAGTTCTCTGAGCAATTTCCAGAGCTCAGTTCTTTTAGTTTCAGGTAAATCCCGATCTTCATTGATTTTAGTTAAAATTTTGTCGACGGTTGAGATCTGCTTCTCATAATAAAATGTATGTACAACTCCTTTTATTGCAGTTTATATCTCTTCTTTCAACGAGGTTTTTCGTCTGCCTGTGATCGAAAGTCGCTTGGGAGTACTAACAATTCCAGTCGTTTTTTTTTCTCTTTCGGGATTCGGTACATAGTAGATTTTCCAACTCCTGTCATGTTGGAACACATCTCAACAGAGCTTTTAACATTATTATCTAGATATTGATATCTTAAGGCATCATAAACATTCATCGTAATAAGTTTTTTGTTGAAGAAGAAATGCCTTGTTTTAACGATTTTGGAATAAATATAGAGGTGGAAGCCATATTTTTTGGATACCTCATTAATCTCAAATAATATATAAAGAAAAGCGCAAGCAAGATAAATCACTAAGCACACACTGTAAGGTGTACTTTGCTCACTGACAGAAATTAAAATTAACTATCAGAAATTTTTTCGTTGCAGTAAATTTACAAAAGGTAATAATATTTAAATATAATTAAATATAATTAGATTTATGGCAGTCCTCAGTTACCTGCGGCACTGGATTAGGTACGTTGAAGGTTTCGGTAACAGTTTTCTTACTCTCTCTAGTTCTTGAATAGAGTATAAGAATGTATATGCTTGCAATTCCTCCTCCCAGAGTTCAGGAAAATAGAACCGATTTTGCCTCTTATACTAGGAATCTGTATGTTGCTGAAATCCCCTCCCTCTCCAAAAGCTTTAAATTCAGAAAAATAGACCCAACCCTGTTTTTTACACTAGAAATAGGAATATTTCCAGTATCTCCCCCTCCCCCCCCCCCACCAAGTCGACAACTTGCTTTCGCTTGCCATACTGTACTTTTGTGATGTCACCGCCCCCCCCCCCTCCCCCCTGGAAAGAGAGGCTGGATCCGTCCCTGTTATATGGTCGATACAAAAAGAATCCTGTTTTTTATTAAGAAATTTTAACTGTTAATTTTCGGCTACACTTATTGTGTCATAATTTTCAAAAGAGGAACTAACTTTTGGAATGTCATCTTAATATTTGTAAAGATCATTTTCAACACTTATTGGTAAAAAAATTGTTTATTGTGCTTTCTGACTTTTATTTTGCACACACACTTTATCATCCTAATCCTTCATTTTATAAATTTAGACTGGAACTCCCTTCAGCTTTACTATCGATAATTTGTAGGGATAAATTTGCTATTAATAACCACAAGCTCATTACTTTAATTAATATAAATTGTAAAGTAAAAGGATAACAACTTTGATAATTTTTCGCTCGGATACCTAGGTTAAAATCAATGTATCTTTATTTCCTAGATCATTTGGCAGTCTATCACAATTCCCTGCTAACTTAGGAATTTTATTACTGAATCTGCGGTTTTTATTGGCGTCAAAATAGCTACGGGTATCAGTTTTTTCTTTTGTGATTTTGAGTTATATATTCGTCTCGGCTTAGGTTTATAGGATATCAATTTCGTTTTAGTAAGTGACAATTAAGCAGGCCAATCTTTATAGAAATTATTTACTTAAAGCTATTTGATTGAATTTTCTCAAATTTAAAAATTCATGGTTGAAAATTACAAGCAGGAGACACCTGCAAAGAGGTACCTGAAAATTTTTTGCCACCATCTGCTTCTCCTTTAATTGAAAGCACGTACCTGCAATATATATACCGATATGCGAACCAACACGCGAAAGACATGACGAAACTATCAGGGTTTTTAGGTGTCTACGGAACCTCTTAAAAATTTGGCCTCTATATCGCCATTTGCCTCGTTGAATTCGATTGCTATGAATATTTATTTTAAAGCAGCGATATTCCGGAATAAACAATGCCAGCGGCGATACACACATGTCATACGTAGCGCAAAGCGCTGATTTCGACTTTCGAAATTAAAACATTTTTTATCGTGTTTTGCTAAAACGATGTTTTTATTATTTGTCCGGCATGAAAATAATACAAATGTCTATATTCTAAAATCGTTTTATTTAAAATTATTATAAAAATAGTTTTCATAAATGGCATGTATCTATTTTATGGTATAGTTCTTTCCACCTATAAATGAATACATTATCTAAAAATCAGGTTTTTAGGAGATATTATTACTAAATAGAAAACCTATCTTTTTCTAAAAAAAACATGCGTCGTGCTTCAGTGTATGCTAACATGTTCTGGAATTGGGGGGCAAATTTTACTAGGAAAAATGGGTGCTTTAGGTTTTTTCTTACATCAAGGATTACTTTTAAGGCTGGGCTAATTAATCAATATCAAGGAAGGTAGAGTGTCTCCATATTTTCTCTTTAAGAAACGAGTATATTACAACCTGTGATAACAAATATTTAGAATGCTACCAAAAAAGCACTTTCACTTATACAATCGTGGACAAAATTCCGAAATAGTTTTTGTTATAAGAAATTGCTTTTATTTTAATTTACTTTATTAAACTTACATTTATGCCGAAGATTGGAGGAGTACAAATTGTATCGGTATGTAATCATGAAGATAAAGAAAAATGTATGGTACGGCGTTTCGAGATAAATTATTCTAAACTATGAAATATTTTTTAAAGGTATCAATAGGCTAACCCCGCCGAAGCCTGTCCTAAACCAGGTTGAGAAAGGGTGAAGGGGAGGAGTAACAACCTCATTAAAAAACTTGGGTTCATCTGGCCCGGATGATAGCACCCAGTAAGGGCTCCTGCCAGGATACGGCGAAGTTGCTGCCTTGTAGTTAGATGTCAGCTCATCAAAGACTAAAGGAAGAAAACCTTGAATAAAAATCCTGATCCTCCAGGTTGGGGGTTTTGGCAACGGGCCAGCTACCCGTTATGTGTAAATCCAGGAACAAGCTACAAATCCCAATATACAGCCTCGGAACGTAGATCTTACTAAACGGAAACGACCAAAGCATAGAATAAAGGATATAATTTTTGAAATATGGAATACTCAAGATTTTAAAGAATAAGTAGAAGATGTGAAGGCATTAGAAAAAATGAGAATAGATGTTGCCTTTCACACAGAAACAAAAAAGAAGGGCAACGGTTCTGAATAGTATGGTGATTTCGTACACATATATAGTAACGTGCCAAAAAGCCAAAGAGCTGCGAAAGGGGTATCAATCCTCATCAGGAAAAAATACAGCAATAAAATTACGTCATGGGAAACAATTAACGAAAGACTAGCCACGATAAATTTAGCTTTGAAAGGGCATAGAATTATAATAGTCGCAGCATATGGCCCAAATGATGATGCTACATAACTAACTAAGGATGCATTCTACGATCAACTAAACGAAACTCTCAAGAATAGGAAACAAAAGAGAAACAATAGTGATTGGCGATCTAAATGCTAGAGTAGGATCAAAAACGAACAGTAATAGAGTTGGAAGGTACGGTGAAAATACGCTTAAAAATAACGGACAATGGCTGATCGAGCTTTGCACACAAAATAAGCTAAAAATTTTGAATGGATTCTTTCAACATAAAGATATCCACAAATATACTTGGCACCAAGAAATTAGACAACTGAAATCGATTATAGAGTATATAATTGTTAAACAGGAATCCTTTCTGAAAGTTCAAGATACTAGGGTATACCGAGGAATAGAATGCGGATCTGACCACTTTTTCTTGGGTGCAAAGACACAAATTCCCTTCAAGACAGAAGATAACGAAACAGACAATACAAATACCTCAACAATAGAGCGAGTATCTTACAATGTGGAAGGACTTCATGAACCTAGTACAAAATATCTATTTAAGACTCGATTAGATAACAAACTTCAAACTGAATTGCTATCAGGGCGCACTGATGAACTGTATGAACACTCTGCAGTACAAGAAGCTCTAGGAATTAAAACGAAAGACATGAACAGACGAAACAATGTTACATGGGACACGACACTGGAAAAACAAAAACAGATAAAACAAAAAACTTTCAACAAATGGCTAAATTTAAAAGATCCACAATATAAAAACATATACAAAAATGAACAATCCAAATTTAAAAACATGATTAACAAAAACAAAAACGACACATGGGACAGGAAATGCACTGAACTAAATACACATGTAGCAGGTACAAGATCATCAGAAGCATGGAAATTAATAAAGACACTAAGATCAGACACCACAAGCAAGATTAACTTACAACCAATCCGAACAAAAAGTGGATAACCCATTATCAAACGCAGCGTACCGAAGACCGACAAGAGTACCTTGTTAATTCCCCAAGGCGGTACAACGTACAAGACCACTATATAGAAGGAACAAAGGAAATGGTATGTAGAGCTGTATGCTACCAAAGCAAATCCTAAAATGGACACCAAATGAAAAAATAAAAAGAGGAAGACCAAAAGTTACCTGGATTAAGGGCATTGGGAAGACCGAAACAATAGAGACTGGGAACCGGAAGGCGTAGAACGCTATGAAACCGGATATATATATATATATATATATATATATATATATATATATATATATATATATATATATATATCAAGAGGCTGACAATTTTGTAACAGAACCCTATCAAGAAGATATACAAAAGCCATTGGTATTATTGGAACTTAATCATAGACGACGTCGCACATGAATATTTGGTAAAGACAGAAAGCGTTACTATATACTGGTAGAGTTTTACTTCTTTTTTTTTTCTTCAAATCGAACTTATTAAAATACCACTGGAATTGAGACTCTCTATGGTAATATTAAACACAATGCTATTATATACAAAACTGAAAATTTCCTATTTTTTTGATACTGGGGAAGCTTTACGAGCCATAAAAATATCCTTCTTACACTAAATAAAAAATATAAGGTTTGCAGATTTTTGATTTTACTTCACTCTTCTAAAATAATATACAGAGGGAAAGAGTTTAGTGAAAAAATATTACCTTAATTTAATTTTTGTATAGATGTTAACCAAAAAAAGAAAAATCCGTAACATTTGTTCATTTCTTCATTAGAGCTTTCTTAAAGTCCGTTTTCATTACGTATATTGCAATTGCTTTTGTGCTGCATTTTCCACTTTAATGTAAATAGCTGCTACTTCATCTTAAGGATCTATGTTGTATGCTTACACGGGTCTGTGAATCTTGCCGACTTAGTAACGCTTCGTTACATTCGTTATTCCGATTGCTATTTATAGTAAATTTGCTTTTATATGACAGAAGTATATTGAATTAAGTGGATTTTACAGTAAAAGGAAAGTAACTTTGAATGGTCGACATTTATTTTCCTTTAATATAGAAAAAAAGGAGAGAAACAGCAGAAAAAATCGTCATTTTAGATACTGGGTATGAGATGTCAGAGAACTTAGTTTCTGATAATAATAATACCTATTTGGAACAATCAAAGCGAACTTAATACTAATTTACCTATTATATTCACCTTTTCCATAATTATCATGATTTTCATTGTCATATATTCATTGAATGTTTTATTAGATCTTTTTTTCTAATGAAACTATGAGGGTTGTCAAAAAGTAAGTTTCCCCAACTAGGAAAAAAGTTAAAAACAAATTTTTAGGTTATAAAATTATATTTATACGATTCTTTGACACTTAAGCCACTTTTTTATGTAGTTGTCTTGGGCTTCAGTAAATTTTTGATAATTTTAATATAATTTTTGCAAACTTTGTTTAAAAATCAGCGTGTTCTGTTCTGAAACCATGAATTTTCCTCCGTTTTGAGTTGCTCATTGCTATGAAAAAGCTTGTCATCCAGGCTTTCTTTCAAAAGCAGGAAAAGGTGGTAGTCCCTCGGTGTAAGATCTGAAGATTATAGTGGATAGTTGTAGTTTTCGGAAAGAAGGCTTGGGATCTATCCTGCACAAACTTTACGGTAATTGAGCTTATCTATTAAAATTGTCAGGACTGAATTTCACGGAATATCAATTTTAGGAGGCATCGACTGCAGAATCTCATTTCGTCTATCTTTTGAACAATTTTTTTAACTACTGCGATAGCCGCATTTGTAATGGCCGTTTTCAGCCTTCCCGCGCGTTGTTCGCCATGAACTTTTAAGCGTCCCTCAAGAAAATCTGTGCACCATCTTCGCATCATTTGCACATTCATTCAACTTTTATGATTTTTGCAGTTAAAAAACTTATAACTGAAGTCAGACACGGTTTGTATTGGAATGCCCATGATTGCCGAGCCCGTACTAATGAGAAAAATATTTCCTGGTAATAACCGGTCTCCACAAAGACCTACTTTATTAAAATTATCATCGCTCAGGTTTCTACCATAGGTTAATACTTTTTTAACCGACTTCTAAAAGAAAGAGATTCTCAATTCGTCGACTATGTTTTTTTTGTTATGTATGTACACCGATTACTCCGGAATGGCTGCACCGATTTTAATGAAATTTTTTACGTTATATTCAGGAAGTTGCTGCGGTGGTGTCATATTTTTTAAGATGAAATTGATGCAGTAAAATCCAAGATGGCGCTTACAATATTGCGGCCAAAAAAATTAATTTTGTCCGATTTTTTCCAAAATTGGTATGGAGGAATTTTTGAGATTGTACCCAACGAATCTGAAATTATTTTTAAAAAATTCAAAATGACGGATCCAATATGGCGGACAAAAAATTTAATTTTGTCCGATTTTCGTATTCGAGGTTGCACATAACGAATTCAAAACATTTTAAAAAAATTCCATATGGCGGATCCAATATGGATGATAAAAAATTAATTTTGTAAGATTATTTCCAAAATTGATAGGATGGAACATTACGAATTTGATATTAATTAAAAAAAAATTAAATATGGCGGATATAAGATGGAGGATTAAAGATTCTACATCTCTCGATTTTGTCTAAAAGTCAGCATTGGGGGATTTTTGTTGGTGTTAATTACGAAATTAAAATATTTTTTCAAAAACTCAATTTGGCGGATTCAATATGGTGTCCTAAAAATTTTACATTTTTCGACTTTCTCCAAAACTGATATAGAGGGTTTTTGAGGCAGTAAATTATGAATTTAACAGTATTTTTTCTGGATTCAATATGGTAAACGCAATATAGCTGACTAAAAATTTTACATTTTTCGATTTTGTTGAAATGTGGAACTGAATGGTTCTTGAGGATGTAAATAGCGAATATAAAATTATTTTAAGAAAATCTAATATGTCAGAGACAATATGGTACTAGGAGGCTTTGAAGAGTTTAGATATAGATTAGATTAAGACGTTAAAATTATTTTTTTGAAATTCATTATGGCGGATCCAATATGGTGGGTTGAAAATTTATATATAATATAATATGAAGTTAATTTTTTACAACTATTAGATTGATAAGATACAATATGAGGGACTAAAAATTTTACATTTTACGGTTTTATCTAAAATTGATATTGCGGGGTTCTTGGGACGTATACAAAATCAATATGCAATATAAAATATATCAGGCTAAGAAATTTACGTCTCAAATTCTTTAAATATCGATATTGGAAGGTTTTGGAGCCTATATTACCAATCTAAAATTAATTTGAAATTTAAGATAGTGGATTTACCATGACAGACTAAATATTTGTTTGACACAATTTCATTGGTATTTGGAAAACTCTAAGAATCAAATAATTTTTAGTGGTTCATTTTAGGGTGATTTACAATTATGGATAAAATGTGTACTTTTTTGCCACCTTGGAGTCATTGCGAGGTACATTGATCCCGATTAGCACTTAGTTCAAATAATTTATGAATATCATAATGAATTCAAAACTAAAAATAAATTTTTATAAAAAAATTTAACCGACTTCTAAAAGTGCACTAAAAAGTGAAAAATAACTTTTACATGAATTTGAAATTTTTGAAGTCGGCGCCGAATTATATCTAAATGAAATAAGTAACTACTAATATGTACAAATAATGCTAAGAAAGCAATTACAAATAAAATATTTTTAATCTGTTTATGCGAATCACATTTTGTCTGATATTAAATTGTCTTAAATTTCAAATTAATTTTAGATTGATAATATAGGCCACAAAACCTTCCAATATGGATATTTAAAGAATTTGAGACGTAAATATCTCAGCCTGATATATTTTAAATTGCATATTGAGTTTGTATACTCCACAAGAACCCCGTAATATCAATTTTAGATAAAACCGGAACATGTAAAATTTTTAGTCCCTCGTATTGTATCTTATCAACCTAATAGTTGTAAAAAATTAACTTCATAATCGTAATACACCACCCCCAACCCCCTAATACCAAATCTGAAAAAATGCGATTAAGGTAAAATTTTCAACCCACTATACTAGATCTGGCATATTGAATTTCAAACAAATTATTTTAGCGTCTTAATCTAATCTAAATCTAAACCCTTCAAAGCCCCCTACTACCAATTTTAAATGAAATCCAGAAATTTAAAATTTCTAAACGGTCATATTGCATCTGACATATTAGATTTCTTAAAATAATTTTATATTCGCTATTTACATCCTCAAAAACGATTCAGTTCCACATTTGAATACAATCGAAAAATGTAAAATTTCTAGTCAGCTATATTGCGTTCACCATATTGAATCCAGAAAAGATACTATGAAATTCATAATTTATACCCTCAAGAACACTCTATATCATTTTTGGAGAAAGTCGAAAAATGTAAAATTTTTAGGACACTATATTGAATCCGCCAGATTGAGTTTTTCAAAAAATATTTGAATTTCGTAATTACCACTAACTAAAATTCCCCAATACTGACTTTAGACAAAATCGAGACATGTACAATCTTTAATCCTTCATCTTAGATTCGCTATATTTAATTTTTTTTTAAATAATATCAAATTTGTACTGTGCTATCATATCAATTTTGAAAAAAATAGGACAAAACTAATTTTTTATCCTCCATATTGGATACGCCATACTGAATTTTTAAAAAATAATTTTAAAATCGTCATGTGAGGCCTCGAAAACTCCCCCATGCCAATTTTGGAGAAAATTGGACAAAATCGATTTTTTTGTCCGCCATATTGAATTTTTAAAAAATTATTTTAGATTTGTCATGTGCGACTCCGAAAACTCCCTCGTACCAATTTTAGAGAAAATCGGACAAAATCAATTTTTGTCCGCCATATTGGATCCGCCATATTAAATTTTTTAAAAATGTTTCGAATTCGTTCGTGCAACCTCGAAAACTCCCCCATACCAATTTTGGAGAAAATCGGACGAAATTAAATTTTTTTTTCCGCCATATTGGATCCGCCATTTCGTATTTTTTAAAAATAATTTCAGATTCGTTGGGTGCAACCCCGAAAATTCATCCATACCAATTTTGGAGAATATCGGACAAAATTAATTTTTTTGGTCGCTATATTGTAAGGGCCATCTTGGATTTTATTGCACCAGTTTCATCTAAAAATATGGGACCACCGCAGCAACTTCCTGAATATACCGTAAAAAATTTCATTCAAATCGGTGCAGCCGTTCCGGAGTAATCGGTGTACATACATAAAACAAAACATACATACTCGACGAATTGAGAACCTTCTTCTTTTAAAAGTCGGTTAATTACTCAAACGTTCATTGTGTCAGCTTAACTCACGACGTGCGTTAATCATAGCAATTTATTTTTAAATATCCTTTTATTGAAACCAAGACTAATCTCCCATCAATTTGTGCGGCTTCTAATCCTATTTATTTAAATACAAGATAAAAAAAATTTAAATTAAGTGCTCATAAAATCTAAATTGTAAGATTTTATTCAAATCAAGTGATTTCTAAAAAAAATTAATTTTTATGATAAAGATATTCCCTAAATTTAAATATACAGAATTAAAATTAATATTCCAAATTCCATTTAGAAATAATCTCACAAAAGCTCCCAATATAAAAGCCCTTATTAAATCATTTGACATGATGAAACAATTTAAAACAATGGACCTGATATTTCCATTATTTTCGGACCAGAAGATCGTTCGAACAAAATACGATAAACATATTTAATTTCGGAAACCGAAATCAGCGGTTCACGCAACGGGTGACATGTACCGATTTTGATAATTTGTAAAATGGAATGGAAAAACGGATAATTATGTGAAATATAATACGAGGGTTATTATTTGTAAGGCGAAAAGGAATCTCGAGCCCATTTTTTTGTCAAATGATTTAAAATAGCATTTTGTGTATAGATTCTGCATAAGTTGGTTTTTGCTTTTTTTTAGAAATTTTTATGTTTAAGTAATATTGCACGTTAACGTTCAGAAACAGATTAAAAATAGTTATTACTCATACTTCATTCTGTTTATTATAATTTTTAATCTGCTTGCTCTCTCATTTGTATAAATGTTAATTATATGTTGTGAAGAAAAGCTGGTATTTTATCAACAGCTTTTAAATATCTTTCTTTCTCTTCGAGATATTCAGTTTTGAAAATTTTAAATTGCATGAATTTTTCAAGTTTTGAAAATCTTCACTGTTCGTGACCGATAAAGTTTTAAGAGACAATTTTGATAAATCATGGGTGTTTCATGGCTATCAAAGAATTGCTTAATTCAAATTTATCATTAGTTTTGCAAAATTGATTTGTATAAATAAATTATTGCAAAATTAATTTTCCATTGAACTTTACAAAAATAAATACGTTCAAAGGACTCATTATCGTTATTAAAATATATTTTGTTGAAAATTAAGTTTTAAATAACAAACTTTGCAATTTAAATATAAACTCTTTAATGATATAGATTTGTAGACTTTGTATTTGTAAAATATGACTTTGTGAATTCTAGATATAGATTCTTAATTATTTTGTAATTATCGTTTGAGGGTTCTTTTAAATTGTAAAATTAATCGTTTATGATTTTGTTTACAACAAAATATATCGTAATACTGATAACGACTTTTTTAAACGTATTTATGTTTGTAAAATGCAATGGAAGCATTTATTAAAAAATAATGAACCTCATATTTTCACATGTTAATGCTACGATCTTTTGTATAATTAAAGGTTTTATTCACCCTTAAGTTATCATTTAATATTACGAAGTAAACGTAGGCAATATCTTCGACTTATTGTCTGTCATAGATACATTCCGTTGTGAAAGAGAGAGCACTATTCTATTCCGGGCTTACCCTTATGGTAGCTGTTGCTCGATATCGCGCAGGAAAGGGCAGGAAAAATTGATTTTTAAGTTTTGTGCTTTAAAACTGGGGCCCTATCCTCGAACCGGGGAACTTGAAGCGAACGGTATTCTTGCAATGTTCATCACTCATATCCTCGTTCACCCGGTGGAAGGCAAGCGAACGGTGAAACATGCGCAAATGAAAAGCCGCTAAATGACATATTTAACGCACGGATTTCAAAAAATAAAATAGTATTAAAAATTTTTATTTTACTTTTGGTTCTTCAAAATAACTCATCATTAAAAAAAAATAATAAGTTGACGAACTGTTTCTTTACGACGTTTTGTTTTTTGAATAAACAGTTGAAACGTTAATCAGGTGGTACCCCGATATTTTTAATATTTTCAAATTTTTAAATAAAATATCCTTAGAAAGTTGAATATGTCTCACAAATATTAAGTAAATTTGAGATTACAGACATATAAAATTATTACAAGAGATTCTGTTCATAACTCAATTGTATGAGTGGGCTATTTAAAAATGTTTTTCTAGGGCCAGTTTTGCTTACGGATTTATTGTGTCCATAACAGCCGAGTATCTTAGTTTTAAACAAAATCTAACATAATTCTTTTCACGACATAACTTATAATAAATTTGAGAAATCACAATTTGTAAGCTATCTGAAACTTTTATTTAAATAAGTTACAAATTTTATATTTAGATTATGTTAACTACAGCACTTAACTTAATTAGACTGTGTTAAACACTATACGACACTACAATTAAATAAATATTATGATTATAATTTATCGGGACATATAAATATGAACCCTACAGACCAACGAATGTCCTTCAGCATAAAAACCTTATTTATGATACATTTGATCTTCAAGCCACTACAAATCTTTATAAAATAAAAAAAAATATATATTAAAAGTTAAATGTAAGATCCATCAGTATTTAATGGACGTCTTCTGTCTGGCTTTTGGTTTTGGTCCCTGGTCATAAACAGTTTCTCTATCATTGTTCATGTTTGAGGTTTTCTTTCAAGTTTAGTTGTCTGGACAGAACATCATGCAGTAAGACGCTGGATATTTTGTGAATTCATACAATAAATAACTGATTGGATAGTTTTCGTAGTGAATTGGGATGATGGCTTTGAGTCATACTACGTAGAGTTGTAATTTCCACCGAATCAAGGTTTATCAGTGCTGGCTTTCTGAATTACTGTCAGTATATTACTTTGTTTATATGATTGCTGTTTTTCTTGATATCCGTTTTTATTTATGTATTAGAATCTTAAAGTACTTGGCTCTTTGTATGGATTTTTGTTTAACAGTTCTAAAGTGTCAATTTAAGATAAATTTAATCCATGCAAAGTACAAATATTGTGATGGCAATCAATAAATTCGCAAAAATAACAACAGCATTATTTTTTTTTTTATTTTTAACGATTAATTTAACGTATCAAAACTACTTTTTGCCCAAAATGGCAACCAAACATACTACGGACATTTTCGGTCTGACAGCTCAATTCAATCTGTCATCCATTTTATTTTTTGAAATTCTAGGGTATTAGCACGTTCATATCTGGCAACATTGCCTTTTCAAGAATACGGCTTTTACTGTCAAAAAGTTCACATCGCCATTCTCATCGCCATTCACATCACCTTTTACATCACACTTTCGAGCAGTTAGCAGGTTTATAGTGCCATTATGTAGTTCCCCATTGGGAGACAAAGCCCTTTAGAGGTGAATTTTTTTGGCAAGAAATTTAATATTTTATATATTTATATATTCTTACGCCGTTGTGCTCTTTATTTTAGGGTGCCTATATTCGAGCTTCTTGTTCATAGTCTCTCTACATTCCATCTACAGATCATCTGTTTTTTTTTGTGAGCGAGAGTGGACAACACATGGAGGATATGTTTTTGTTTTAGATGGATTTACAGCATATTTTTAATGAAGCTCACTTGTGAGGCTATCTGATTAAGCGATTTACAAGTATAACATTTTATTTTATTACCTTCCTTTCAAGACCTTGATAATCTTACCCAGAAAAGCTGATTTCATAGAAAAGATAGTATAAATTACGTAAGGTCGTAGCAATTAATAACCTTATATATTGATGTTTCAAGTAAAATTACTACGTCTTAATATAGTTCCCGTTTTAGCAGGAGTTTCAGTGTTTTATTGTTTTTCAACTTAAAATAATATGGTTAGGTTTTCTCTGTTTTATTCTTAAAAACCAGAGTGGTGCCCTTACAAAAAAAAAGCAAAACAGAAAATTTAAGCAGGTAAGATTAAATTCCACGACTCTTGCCTCCACAGATAAGAGCTGCCGTACGCATTGGGCTACTTGATGGCTACAGGAGCCGGCGAAAAACTGAATATCACGAAAAAAAAAGACATTTTTATAAACTTAAGGTCATTTAAAAGACTAAGACTTATATTTTACGATGCAATGTATAGTCTTATGTGAAAAAAAAATTCTTGATGATATATAACCTCAAATATATGCCAAAATCGCGTTTCTTGCACTTTTAGGTTAGGATATTTAAAAAAAAAACCTGACGTGATGGAGCAATTTTGATTTGAATTCAGCGGTCTAAAATCTACAAGAAATAACTATTCTGATTCCATGTACAAATTTCACGTAGTGCTGAGTTATCATTACCTTCGAACTATATAGCATATTAATCTCTATTTAGACTGCGCAATTTTTGAGATAATATCTATCACCTTTTTCACTGCCTGATTGTGATTCCCAGCACATTTCCCTCCATCTCCCATTCCGATACCCTCAGTTTGTTTGCGGTGTTTATATTACTCTACATCAAGCGCGGATCCAAGGGGGGGGGGGCGGTGGGGGCGATCGCCCTCCCAAGAGCTTTGAGTTTAGGAAAATGGACCCGATTTTTCCTCTTATACTATAGTTTATTCAAGAACTAGAGAGAGTAATAAATCATTTTTTACTCTTTTTCTCTTCGCAAACTACCTGTGTTCTTTAGTCCGGTGTTTTTAGCAAAATTTGTTAAACACATATATTTTTCATAGGAATGGGTTAGAATTTTATTATAAAAAATCCCGGTCTATAATAATAGACTAAAACGTAGGATTATTCTCTCAAAAAATTCTAAGTTATAATTTAAATACTTACAAAATATCCATTGTCAGCAATACAAAAAGTTAAACATATATAAAAAAATAAATTCGTCCATATAATAATAAAATATTTTTGGGGCTATCGGTCATTTTATTATTAATTAAAAACATTTTTAGGGTATTGGACGTTTCAGTTTATTTATTTCTTAAACCATCTGCAGAATTACACTTAAACACTAAAAAGAGATTCAAATGTAATTACTTTTTTTTATATTGTAATTAAAATTAGACCTACTTATTTTTATTTCTATTGTACTGATATCTTAATTTAATTTACTTTTATATATGCAAATACGATAGCCCCAAAAAAATAAGATAAACATGTTAATTCTACACGCTTAAGAAAAAGACACAAACACAATAATAAAATAATAAAAAACTTACGGCTAATTAGAATTAAATATATATAAAATTATAGAGTGGGACACACTAAAATAAAAATATATAAAAAAATAAAAAAACATATAAACAACATTAAACAATAAAATACAACAAAAACAAAAATTTAAATAATAAATTGTGTTTAAACTAGTAATATTACGTATCTAATTCCTAATCAAAGTCAGTGAAACTATCTTCGCTAAAATTAGTTATAATTGGTTCCTCTATTTCACCGATTATGAGATCGAGTTCTCACATTTTGTTTTATTCTTTTATTATATGGATTTTTCCCAATTTTCCGCAGTAACTTTATTCAAAAAAATCTTTCAAAAATTTAGCTAAATTACTAATTTTATTAATTGTGTTATTTATAGCAACTCTACATTTTACTTGAGAGAGATATTTACGTCTCCAAAGGACAATTTCCGGACGATTTATAAGAACAGATTTTCTATCTGGTTTTTCCCAGCAAAAATTAAGTTCTCTGAGCAATTTTCAGAGATTAGTTCTTTTAATTTCAGGTAAATCGCGATCTTCAATGATTTTAGTTAGAATTTTGTAGATGATTGGGATCTGTTTCTCATAATAAAATGTATATACAACCCCTTTAATTGCAGTTTTCATCTCTTCTTCCAACGAGGTTTTTCGTTTGCCTGTGATCGAATGTGGCTTGGGAGTACTAACAATTCCAGTCGTTTTTTCTCCTTCAGTATTCGGTACATAGTAGATTTTCCAACCCCTGTCATGTTGGAACATATCTCAATAGAGCTTTTAACATTATTATCTAGATATTGATATCTTAAGGCATCATAAACATTCATCGTAATAAGTTTTTCGTTGAGGAAAAAATGCCCTGGTTTAACGATTTTGGAATAAATATAGAGGTGAAAGCCATATCTTTTGGGTATCTCACTAATCTCAAATAATATATAAAAACAAACGCAAACAAGACAAATCACTAAGAAAAAAGTGTAAGTTGTACTTTGCTCAGTGACAGAAATTAAATTAAACTATCAGAAATTCTATGTTGCAGTAAATTTATAAAATATATTTAAATATAATGAAATATAATTAGATTTACGGCAGTTCTCAGTTACCTGCGGCACTGGAGCAGGTACGTTGGAGGTTTCGGTAACAGTTTTATTACTCTCTCTAGTTCTTGAATAGAGTATAGGAGTCTGTATGCTTGCGATCGCCCCCCCCCCTCCCAAAAGCTTTGAGTTCAGGAAAATAGAACCCATTCTGCCTTTTATATTAGAAATGAGTATGCTGCTTGCACTCCCCCCCCCCCGTTGACAACTTGTTTTTCTTGCCATACTGTACTTTTGTGATATCACCGCCCCCCCCCCCAAAGAGAGAGGCTGAATCCGCCCCTGCTCTACATAGTAGCAAAAATTAATCATTCTCAATAGATAAAATATGAGTTCTCAAAATTACTAATTCAGTTATTTTTCTAACTGAACTAATATTAAAATTTAGTGATATTCTTTTTTTTGAAGTAATTTAATATTAAAAGTCTATTTCGGTAATCGGCAAAAAAAGGCTTTATTTAATTATTGTGCATAAAATTATAATCATTCAAATATAATGGATATATTACTAATTTTCTTACAACAATTTTTAAGTTAATTTTCTTTTCCCTAATTGACATCGAGTGATAATTCGTCATTCCCAAGTTCAAGTTTTCACATCCCAAAGAAACTCATTCCGAGTAGTTCATCTAAGTGTCAGAGAGGACCGACGTCGCTATATCACAGTCAGCCTTGATGGATGGTCTGGTCAGCTTCGAGGCGGAATCGAGCTAGCCAATACCAACTAAGCCCGCTCTATTGTCACGTATAATAACGTTGTCAGAGGACATAATAAAACTGGTATAAATGAGAAAGCTATGGCCTAGGCTCTGTCATATTTAAGAATTATGTCACCTCGCACGGGGTATTATTTGCCCCTAGAGCTTCATCGGTTCGTTGGCGAAAGCTGATTGATCTGATATAAACCTGTAGCGATAAATATTTATACAAAATTGAGTTACGGAAAACATATTGCCTTTTATTTGATATTAAAAATTATTAGTATGAGATAAGTTATCTGTAAAGAAATAAACTGCTCGTCAAAAAAACGACAAAAAGAAGTTTTAGAATAATATTCAGGCTGGTTAAATTCAGATTTTGCTTATGGTTGACAACTTTCCTATCATAAATTTTTCTTCTTGTTATACAGGGTGTGAAAAAAAGTATGTATAAAAATTCAAAATTTTTAAATATTGTGCTTTTTATTTGCGGTTTATTTTAAAAGATTTAGGCAAATATCTCGAAATCCTTCTGAGAGATATCTGCTTAGGGAAAATAAGTAATCGTTTGAATATATCTGATGAAGATTATTATTAAATAAAAAAAAGGTATCCTTTAAACTTCTGAAGGATATTTTAGCGTAACAAAAAAAATAATGTAAAAACTGGAAAATTTAGAACAAAATACGCTTCGTCAAAAATATGTTGTCGTATACATTGTGTCCGGACAATACGAGTATAACGTTTGATAGAATCTTCACGTCAAAATAGATAGATTTAAGACAACTTACAACTAGTTACATCCAATACTGCCTCGTTGAGGGGGTAGAAGACTTCAAAGTTTTAACAAAATATTGATTTTTCCCAATTTTCTTGAAAACGTAATGATTGAGTTTAATGATTTTTGGTGTATGGTCTGTTACGTTTTTATTTTTCCCTATTTAAAATCCGTATAAAAATAATAATTTTTAATCTTACCTCCTCCATCTTTTATGTGTTTTGTTTTCTTGGGAACATATTTACAAATGAAAGTAAACGTTGGTAGTATATCTTGTTTTTATTGGAATTGGGTTCACAATTATGGTATTAAAATTGATGGTAATTGTTTGATAGTCCTTGTCGTTGTTATGTTTAGTTTGTAAGGCTTCTCTCCTTTGTACCCAAAAAAGTAAAGGAAGATATAGTCTTAAGTGGCTCGATATTTAATATTTAGTTAGAAATTCTTAATTTAAATTGTATTTTGCGGTTATTGTTTCCTTCATCGAGAGATCTTGAGTGAGCAGATTCCTGAGTGGAAGCTCTCTGGATCTTGTTGGATCTTCCATATCTTCTAGGCACTTTTATTTTCCCACTTTGTCAGTTATCCTGTAACTATTAGAGATTCTATTAAGCTAAAAACGAAAAATGACATAAGTGTCAAATGAAAATAAACTTTAAGGTTAGGATTGATTCGACCTTTCTTGTTCTACCTCAATGAAGCCTTTTTTTCTGGTATAAATTTTTAAACATACCACAATTTTCTTAGTTAATTGCTAAGAAAATTTCTTGTAATAATTTTAAAATTTCGTATTTTTATTTTTCATTGTTTTGAAGACTTGTCAGTTGTCATAATGTCGGTATACAGATTCCTGCATCTTTTTCCCGCCTTGGACGTTTTGCTGGGGAGAAGAAAAAAATGATAGAGTGATAACGACATTTTCCTTGCAGAGTTGCATCTGAAAAGGCCAATTAGCTGGACGAGCCCTATAAGGAATAGACCATTTCAGAGCCACCTGACGAATTTAGATAAATATCATCTTTCTATCTATCTTTTACCATTATCTTTCTTTTACAAGCTAGGCAAATTTACTTTTAGTTATTTTTTTTTTTCATATAACAAGTCTATAATCCAACAAAGTGACGTGATTTGTAAACATCGCTACTGATTTTTTATATAATCAACGTTATGACAACCTAGATATTTTTATCGTATAACCACATGTATTTGGAAGCTCTTTATTTCTTAAAAAAATTTTTTTGGATGGGCGATTTTGCAAGGAAAAAAATATTTTCAATTACATGCATACACCAATTTGCTTTAATAATAAAATAATTTAAAAAATAAATGTTGGAAGTTGGATGTTTATACTTCAAAAAGAATAAAAAAATTGACTAAAAAGAAAATGTTAAATAAGAAAATATGGAAAATGGCCACCATATTTAAAAAATAAAACTGTACTCTATCTCAGGACTATTAAAAAGGTTACTAGAGCTGAAAATACGCATCAGTAACTATTCGCTAGTGTTTCGGGAGTCTTGTATACTTCTGCTTTAAGAGCAACCCACAAAAAGAAGTCACACATGTTTAATTATGGAGTACGTGATGGCCATCTTACTGGTGCCTCCTTGCATCTTCCAATCCATTGGCGTGGAATACTGATAGTGTAAGTATTGGCGAACAGTAACGGAAAAATAGAGTGGGTATCTCCATGTATCCCCATGCATATATCATAAGTCTCGCTGAAGTAAAAAAGACAAATTCTCCAGAAGAACTGTAATGTATTTAGCCATAAATTTTGATAAATATTTCCATTTATCCTGTTTGGAATCACAACAATCCCAATAAGGTAGCGATCAATAATACCTGCCTAAATATTCATTTTGAAGTTATGGTGATGGTGTGCAACTTCAATGGCATATGGATTTTTATCCGCGTAAACATGTTCGTTGTGCAATTTGGTGACTCCAGATCTTGTAAAGCATGCCTCGTCACTAAACAAAATTTTGCCACAAAAACAGTACTACGAATTCATTTGTTTCGAAAAAATTCTCAAAATTTAAGGAGCATGGGAGGATCAATCGCTAAAAGTTCTGAAAACTTTTGAACGCGAAATGAATGCAACAATTCTACTTTTAAAAATATAATTTGGAATAGTTTTAGTGATATCTATTTCACGTTTCAGCGGGTACTAACACTTGATTCTTCTTCAACTCCTTTCAAAATTTTCTCTTCTTTTTTAAATGTTCAAGTTGTTCAAATACGACTCCTATCTGCAAGTTATTTCTCAAAGTTGCCTGATTCTTACAGATGAGGCTCAAAATTGGAAAATGTTTGATTGTTTGGTATTTGGCGGTTAGGAAATCTTACCATGAAAACCCTAACATTTTGACGCCCATTTCCTTCACGAAACCCCTACACTTGAAGCATGTCAACCTTCTCGGAGTGCCGGTAGTTGTCCAAATTGTAGAAAAGAAATCCATTAAATTTAATGTAAATGTGCTGGAAACAAATTTTGCAAACGTATATTAAATGCATTTAATGTAATGCATTAAATTTAATAATTTACATTAATCTAAATTAATTTGTTTCATTAAATTTAATGTAATCATACATTAAATTTCAAGTTTGATCATTGCCTTTAAGATGACTATGTACATTAAACATACAGCCAGCCTTCATTGAATTTGACATATGTTATCACACATAATATGAGTTCAAAAAATTCTGAAACTACCAGGAAAAAGTGGACATTTTTCCCATTGGTAGTGTTCGCCATCTAGACCGGTTTCGAACTCATTGATTCCCGTCAGTACGTGGCAGACATGTACATCTCACCATAAAAAAATTGAGTCCTTTAAGCAATTTATATCATAGTAAACAAAAATTCAATACAAGTTGTGCCATCTCCCGGAATCTCATGTACAGTGAATATTAATGTAAATTCCTTTAGTATTATGGTATATGTGAATTAATTTTACTCTACAGGAGTTGAAATATCTTTTCAGTTACTTTGTTGAAATTTAAAATACCGTTTAATCAAATTTAATGTACAACGAACTGATTGTTGAATGAATTGCTTTCAATTGAAAATAAATGTGAATCACGTTTTTTGATACAAAATCATTAAATTTAAGGAAGAATGGACTTTAAATTTACATTAAATTTAAGTTTTTTTTTTAACAGTGCATGTTTAATGGTATAATATGCTTCAAAATTTGGAATGTTAATTTTACTTCAGCCAATTTCTTAGCCAGTGGTGGCAACTGGTCAGTTGTCAAATTATTTAATGTCATAGCAACAAAGTCACTACCGGGGTATCGGATATAACTAAGTTGGCATAAATCGTCAAATTTTGACGTCAAGAGTCTGTCATAAAACTTTGTACACATTATTTGCGGAGACCCTGTATATTAAGAAATTCTTTTGTTTGAAATTATTTTACAAAAAAATTTAATTTTCATTTTTAAATGAATCGATAATTGTGTTACGCACAACTCAAAACATTCAGGACCACTGAAGATTACTCTTATTGCTAGGAATTACTTTTAGATTAGAAAAATCTCTCTTTTTAAGAAAACTGCAAATTCTTTGAGCTGTTTAAAAATCATTAAAGTCTTGCTATTTGGAGGTGGTTGAGTGTATATTTCGAGGTCCCCATTGTAGCTTGAGATTTTCTTATGTTTTTTGGATCGCTAATTCCGATTTTTTTAATTACGAAGATCAAATATTTTCGGTTTATTTGTTAGTAACAATTTTTTTACCAAAAAAGGATTTTTTAATTATTTTCCATGTAGATATATTTTTATTATTTATTGAGTCAATGCTACTAAGGTTTAACTCACTGGTGTACCTGAAGATTTGTCAACTTAAACACACGAATATTTTAACGTGTAAGTACCGTACTATACTTTGCTTTACGCTGATATTTCACAGACCTAGCTCAAATGGTTTAGTCTTTTTAAATCTTCGATTGATATGGAGAAGCCGCTGTTATTTTCTAGCAAATTTGAAAATAGTCTGATCAAATGAGTCCATTTCAAGGTCGCAGAGGAAGTCATTGTTGCGTAAGTGCAAAGGTGCATCAACAATATCCCTTAGCACTTTATTTTGAAAATGTGGATAATCTGAGTGTTGCTTTCCTTGGCGCAGTTCCAGAACTAAATGATGTGTGTCCAAATATCTTTCAGAATTTTCGTGCAGAAAATCAGTTTTTTGTATGTAAATAGTTAAAAATTTCTTTCAAGAACGTAATAGATTTTTTTTTAATATTTTTATCTCAGCTCTTTCCTCTTCTTTTTAATATTGAGCAAACTCTTGGGCATGAACCAGGTATTTTGTTGAGTCAGGATGGGAGCCGAACATCGTGTACGCTCCTTTTTCTTGATTGCGAACTTTTATTCTTTCTTCAGGTACTAATTTCATCAATGGACGCTTTAGTTTTATAGTAGCTTCTTCATGATTTTTTCCAATGGCAATAATCAATACATCATCGGCAAAGATCGCAATTCAATTCTGAAATAGATTAGAAATATCACTTGTATATAGGAGATGGAGTATTGGGCTTAGTACACTCTCTTCCTACCTAATTCTGAAGTATATTTCTGATATATAGGACTTTTCTTTTCGTCTAACAATTATTCTATTATTTCAAAAATTCTATGTACATAATCAATTCTCTAAATTCGAATTGATTGTTAAGAATCGGTTTCTTTCCTTTTATTATTGGTTTTAGTTTCTTAGGATACAGTTTATCGTAAATATTTGAAATTACAGGTAGCAATGAGATATACCCGTAACATGAGATCTCATAGAGTCATTTTTTTTAGTTTAGAGATCATCTTTACCTTTGATATTTTACACATCTAAGAGACATATCTCAATCTGAAAGAAGGGATAATATGATTGGTTGATTTTTCTATAGCTTTTTTTTAAGTTGCATTTCTTTTGGGATTGTGGATTTATTACTATAGCCATCTTGTCTTGTTATAAGGCTTTTCCAGTTGTTTGACTGAAAAGTCATATTTAAATATTCTTCAAATCTGCAACATTTTGCATCGTATTTCGTGTCGAACTGTTGTTTATGTTTCTAGCTCGTGGATTTAGGGTATACGTCTTTGTAGCCTATTGGTGACTTTTTATTAAGAATAGTCAGTTTTGTTGTCATTTGTAAGTTTCAGATATTTCTAAATCAACTCGTTTTTAGTACGTTGTTGTTCCCGTTTATAATCTTTTCTAAATCATATGATAACTAATATAATATCGAGTAGCTGCAAAAGAAAAATAAATTAGTTTTTATGTTTTCCCAAACATATAGCGGAACTAACTTTTTCAATCATCATAAATTCAAATAAATTACAACTTCTTATGAATATATTTTCTAATTAGTATCCCAAAAGAGATATATAACGGTTATAAAAAGTATAGCTTAATAAATAGAAAACATTTTCATCAAAACAGGAATACGTTTCTGGCACAGCAAATCCTTGATTACTTTTCCACCAATTAGAAGTTAAATCCAGGCAACAAACATTTTACAGGTTGGTTTAAGGTAAAATTACTAAAGTTTTGTCGCCAGTTTTATGTGAAAAAGTCTGGACGCACGACTTCATTAAAAGTTCTTGGGTTTTCGTTTTTTTTAAAGGTATTTCAATTTCTCTACCTACTTGGTCGCCACCTGACTGGTATAATAAAACAAACTCTTTTCTTTTGAGCACCCAATAAAGTTTTGTTTTTTTTTTTAAACTCTTTTGCAACGTTAACTATTAGGTAATCATGAAATGGTACTAACATTTATGTGTTTAGAATACCCTCTTATTGTAAAAGATAAAAGGGATAAAAGAAACCGTTAAAAACAAAAGTTTTTAGTTGAGGCCGAACTTTTATGAGTTATCGAACGTGTGTACAATATGATGTATTTCCTCTGCAGTCATTACAAATTTATGAAAACATATATATATATATATATATATATATATATATATATATATATATATATATATATATATATATATATATATATTCAGAAATTTGTATGTTTATTAAGCAGTAAAAAATCATTTTTACTGCTTAAAAAGTTTCTTTAAACCAATTTTCTGTTGATAACGCGAATGTTTCTAAATATTACTCAATTTTCTTTAAAGATATATATATATATATATATATATATATATATATATATATATATATATATTCCTACAAGAATCACTCATGGCAATAAGGAACATGGTCCTGATTATCCTCTTCTGTGCAATCAAAATCTTCTGTATATGCACAGGGGCACCTCAACATAAAATATTATATCCCAGTATAGAGTAAATGGAATCATAATAAAATGATCTCTAAATTGTAGTATAGCTAAATTTCGAGAAGCCAACTTGTTGCATAGTAAAGCAATACTGGTCTCTAAGAACATAGTTGTTTTCTTTTCAAAAATTCCGTTCCTTTAATATCCAACTACAAAACCAGAATTACATTTAAATCATATAGAAGCGAAAAACAAGAAAATTAGATTTTAATGGGTTTAATACCAGACCATTCTGTCCCAACCTGGATGATATTTGCCCTACACATTCAAGCTCAGTTTCACTTGAAACGTCCTCGCCTTAACCTTCAACTACGCAGGAGTGTCATCTCCAAAAAGTGATATGAAATGTCATTAATGTAGATAAGAAACAAAATTTGGCACCAAAATAATATCCTGGGATACGATAGTGTTCACCACAATCCTCCTGCATTTACCTTTATTTGTTTTTCCTCTGAAGATTACTGATTGGAATAGATTCGCAAGAAAAAATTTGATCCAGCTTAAGGCTGGTCATCTACTTCCGTAATTACCCAGTTCATTCAGCAATGATTGGCTTATGGTGTCGAAAATATTTCTAAAATCGAAAACATACCATTATTTTTAAATTTGGTTTCAATATTACTAAGCGAGAGCCATATAGGGCACTAGTGAACAAATTGTATTTTTCTAAACATTCAGCGAATTCACCTTTTTAAAAACCTTCAACACCACTGGCACCAATGCTATCGGTCTATAATTACCAATTCCAGTAACATCGTCCTGTTTAAAAATCGGTATAACAGAAACATTCTTTAATATCACAGGAAAGTAGTTGCTATTACTGATGCAAACTTGGTTGCAAATTATTTTAACGGGCATGGTGTATTGTCTATACTAAATTCACTTACAAAATAGTTGTGGAACGTAACTTGAAAGAAAAGCAAAAATTTGCTAATATTGAAAAAAAAAGCAAAGTTTGAGACGCCATATCTCGATTATTTTTCATTGTACAGACTTCTGCAGGAGCTCATTTTTACAGATGTACGTCACCTTGCTTTTTTATGAAGCAATACCTACACCAAACTCACTCTGAGAAAAAAATGAAAAAAAAAAATGGAATTTTTTTTTGTTGTGAAGTGTATTTTTTCGAAAAATGATTTTTTTTGACTCTATGAGGTGTCTATTCGATTGAAAAGTTTATTACCTACAATTATATATATATATATATATATATATATATATATATATATATATATATATATATTGTTGTGGAACCTAACATCTTACTACCGCTTTCCAGCAAAACTGGACTTAAATATAGGTCCAAGTTTGTGGAAAGTACAAGGATATCTGGGAAAGATACCGGTGGATCCCACTGATGAGTCCACCACCAGTATCGGGACGAAACATCCATACATTTACTATGGTGGTCGAAAATAGATCGCTAGCTACATGTCCTTACCACCAGGGGCATTGCTAATTGCGACATGGCGCTCGAGCAGGAACGACAAGATGGGAGGCCGTCGACTTGTGGCTTTGTGCTAAAGCCGGTACCCTACTTTGGAAAGATCACCCGTTCCATTTCCTTTTCAGGCCTGTGCTTTCTAACGGCTTGGACCGTCCGACAGTTAAAGCCACAAAGCAAATGCCTTAGGGGGGCATGTTGTGAAACCAACATCTTACCACCGCTTTCCAGCAAAACTGGATTTAAATAGAGGTTCAAGTTTGAGGAAAGGACAAGGATGTCTGAGAAAGATAACGGTGGATCCCATTGATGAGTCCACCACCAGTATCGGGACGAATTATCCGTACACTTTAGGTGGTCGCAAATAGTTCGTTAGTTATATGCTCTTAACATCAGAGGAATTACTACGACATGGCGCCCGAGCAGGGACGGATTAAGCCTGACCCGGCCATTGGAAGACCACCGAGGATGTCCGTTCCACTTCCTTTTCAGGCCTGTGCTTTCTAACGGCTTGGACTGTCCGACAGTTAAAGCCGGAAAGCAAATGCCTTAGGGGGGGGGGGGCATGTTGTGGAACCTAACATCTTACCACCGCTTTCCGGCAAAACTGGACATAAATAGAGGCCAAGTTTGTGGAAAGTACAAGGATATCTGGGAAAGATACCGGTGGATCCCACTGATGAGTCCACCATCGATATCGAGACGAAACATCCATACATTTACTACGGTGGTCGAAAATAGATCGCTAGCTACATATTCTTACTACCAGGGGCATTACTGTGGAAACATTTTTGGTATAAAGGAGATTTAAATCAGAAGTCCAGTTTTATAAGTCAAGTTTGTAACCAGCCCACATATTTAATATTATATATATATATATATATATATATATATATATATATATATATATATATATATATATGTATATATATATATATATTTTCCGTTTTACATTCTTACTTTGTGAAATTTTACGTTTATTTTAGTACCTATTTATATAATCCTGTTTTGATTTTTAGAAATGGGATCATTATTTGAGAATTTCAATACATTGTACTAATGACCAAGAAAATATATGATTTGATTTGAGCATGCCAATACTATAGATTTAGCATGATCGTAAGTAGTACTAAAGGTGCGTAAAAATATAGCGAGGCGAGCGCCCGTGACGAGCTTGCTTCGAACTTACAATGAACCTTCTTTGTTGGTTACCGGTTCGATTTCGGCGGCTGATGTCAAAGGAGATTTTTAAAAACATTTTGATGGTATAATCTAACAATGGGTAAAAATTATTAAAATATTTAAATATAGGTTGACAGAGACATTTATCTGTATTAATCAATTAAATATGTTATGCCGTGAGTACCACAGTAGATTTTTATAGATTTGGTAAAGAATAATATTAGGTTTGAAGTTATTTCTTTTTTTTTTTCAAATCGGACTTACTGGTCACGAAGAACAAAAGGCAGCCTTGTTTCTGTTGAAGTGGAGCTCATCATGCAAATTTTTTACGAACGTTTTAGTTAATACAAAGTGAGCGAAAAAGATAAACCTGCCTTGCCATGTCTGACGACGAAGAATAAACGGCTGATTTGTTAGCTTTATGCCTGGGATTTTACTACCTTCAGTAAAAAAAGATCAAGATTGGAAATTCTAACAAATTTATAGTTCCAACATATTAGCGAACTATACAGAAATTTCACCAAAATATCTCCGTTAGATTTTGAATATTTGTTGAGCAAAATAGAACCAGTCATTTCCAAAAGAGAATTATATTTTCAGCAGCCCATTTTCATTTGACATACACTCGAATTTTTCTTTTCGCTAGTCTCTGCAAAATTTCTGACTTAATTTCATTTCACATGTTCACTTCTTTTCGTTTTAAAAATTTTTGTCCATAACTCACAAATTTTGGAATTATTTTCAGGTCTCCTCTAAATTCTATATTTTTCTTCGGACTACTCCATATTCACTTATGAATGCCAAAATAAAAAAATTTCGTGTCGTCAGTGTCGCTTCAAAGTAATTTTTTTCGAAATAACGCATCATAAACCCGTCCCATAGATAAAAAAATCCTTTGAGTTTGCATTGAAAAACCGATAGAAATGGATCTCTGTCGAGGTACTGGCAAACAACAGAACTATAAAAAATTTACTTCTTTCAACCCAAATGCATTTATTACCTCCTTTGAGACCTGCCTCCGAAGGTCCTCGACTTCAATGGAAATCGGAAAAATTCAAGGGAGTTGTGCTGTAAGTTCACAGCACACTCGTCACGAGCATATCATGCGCTTGTCTGGCCATATTTACGCACCTTAACAATACGCAACCCACAGCATAGTGATTGACTAATATTTCCGCAATAAAATGTCTTAGATTCTTGCCGGTAAGTACAAACCGAAATAGCGAACGAAGTGGAGTGCCTACCCACTACCTGCGACATAGATATCTAACTCGCTGGCTAGTTTCAATTCAAAAATTTGCCTGAAATTAACAACTATAGTATATGCGGGCTTAATGGAGGAGCCAGTGTGGCTCTTAGGTTATAAAGTACTCCTAATCTAGAATATCTTTTAAAGAACAATTTATGACGAGCAGTCCTAAATATTAAGCAGCTTTCTTAGGAATAGAATAGTTTTGTATTATCAGTTGTTGTATATAGTAAATATACTTTTACTTTACTATCAGACGAAACTAATTAAAAAATTGCTATTAACAAAAAAGCCAGAGTTTGTTCTAATTTAGCGGATCTATCGGTCACGTAGCAGCAAGATTAACACTGAAATGTGAACACATTGAAAAGCTATAAAGCCTGGGAAGTTTTAACGAAGTCGTGCGTCCAAGCTTTAGTACATAAAACTGTCGACAAAACTTCAGCAATTTTGCCCGAAAGCCAACATCGAGAAATGTATTTTCCCCGGATATAAGCATCATGCTTTCAATTAACAGAAACATAATCAAAAATGTTCTTTAGAAAAAATTTGTGGCTACTAATTTATTATTAGTCTAGTCGAATTTGATTGCATTTTAATTTATGTTTCAAATAAAATATCGACAAAAATGAGTGGTACCAGATAAGTAAATTGTAAAAACTACAAATGCAGATCAGATATGCACTACTCCATGGTTCTTATTTATTTTTCCAATATTGTTCCTATACTATATTATTGAAAATAATAATTTACGAAAGACGTTTAATTTTTTTTATTTATTATATTATGTCAGAGGTTGCAATAACGAATCATAAAACTGGAAAAGTAATTTAGGACTGTTAAGAAAAGGGGCAGTTAGTATATTCTCTGTGAATTCTATTCTGGTTCTCTCTCCATTCTATTTTCGACCAATCAATGGTCTTATTAGTGAAGCTGTAACGAACCGAGAACAAAATGCACAGAAAACAACTGTCTAGTTAAAATTCCTATATCGTAAAATGTCGGCAGGATATTACCCGCAAAACTTGATGCAATGTTATCTTCAACAGTACAAATGAACATCTGGAAGCAGTATGAAATTATTAATAAAATTTTTATTAAAAAATTAAACCGAATTATAAAAGTGCGCTAAAAAGTGAAAAAAACTATAAATTTTTATATGAAATTGAACTTTCTGAAGTCGGCACCAAACTAATATCTGACAAAATGTGATTCGCATAAACAGATTAAAAATCCTTTATTTGTAATTGCTTTCTTATCATAATTTGTATATATTAGTAGTTGTTTATTTCATTTACAAATAATTTGCCGACGACATCAAAAAGTTCGATTTCATATAAAAATTTATAGGATTTTTTCACTTTTTAGCGCACTTCTAGAAGTGGGTTAAATTTTTTTTATAAAAATTTTATTTTTCTATTTTTAGTTTTAGAATTCATTATGATTTCCACAAATTATTTGAACTAATCCAGATTAGTGTACCTCGCAATGATTACAAGGTGGTAAAAAAGTATCCAAAGTTGTAAATTACCCTAAAATGAGCCACTAAAAATTCTTTGGTTCTTAGAGTTCTCCAAATACCAGCAAAATTGTGTGAAACAAATATTTAGTCTTTCATAGTAAATCCACTATCTTAAATTTCAAATTAATTTTAGATTAGTAATATAGGCCCCAAGACCTTCCATTATCGATATTTAAAGAACCTGAGATGTAAATTTCTTAGCTCGATATATTTTATACTGCACATTGAGTTTGTATACGCCTCAATATCAATTTTAGACAAAATCGGAATATGTAAAATTTTCTGTCCTCATATTATCAACCTAATAGTTGTAAAAAACTAACTTCACATTCCTAATACACTACTTCGAAAACCCCCTAATACCAAATCTGAAAAAATGCGAATAGGGTAAAATTTTCAACACATCATATTGCATCCGCTATATTGAATTTCAAGAAAATGATTTTAAGTTTTAATCTAATCTAAATCTAAACCCTTCAAATTTTGGAAAAAATCGGATTAAATTAATTTTTTTGCCGCCATATTGTCAGCGCCATCTTGGACATTACTGCACCAATTTCATCCAAAAAAATATGGGACCACCGCAGTAACTTTCTGAACGTAACGGAAAAAAATTCATTCAAATCTGTGCCGCCGTTCACATAGTCGACGAGTTGGAATCCTCCTTCTTTTAGAAGTCGGTTAAAAATAAACAATTTCACGGTCTATGCATTTGGAAAAGTTATTTTATTCTTGTTACCACCGTTAAGAAGGGGGCAGAGAATATATTGTCTGCCCCCTTTCTTAGCGGTCTTAAAGAGAATAAAATAACTTTCCCAAATATCATGAAATTATTTATTTCAAAGAATGATAAAATTTTAAAAAGATTAAATCGGGTGTTTTGTTTTTGCGAAAATAATACATGAGCCAATTTTGTAGTTTGGCCATTCAAATCAAAAACTATTATAACACGAGATATGGTACTAAAATATCATTACCAACTAGCAACCTAATATCACAAATAATTTAGGAAATATCTATAAAGAAATATTTGATCAAATTTGGTTACATACTGTATCTTCATTATGAGTAGCTAACAGAACTCTTCCGTAGCAGGTAAATATATATCCAATTAAGTAGAATAGAATACTAAGCTGGTTTGTGTAGAACTCAATTATAAACGGCGATCGTAAATTTGAATACTTCCAATCCTTCCTAAGAAAAATTTTAACTATATTTTATAATCCTTGCACCTTCGGGGAGCTTGTAATCCCTAGAAAGCGAGTCCTCAGCTGGTGGATCTGGGATTACCTCCCAGATATGGGTGGAAGGAGAGAAACCAAATATCCCTCCTGGTCTAAGAAGCACTGTAATGTATGATCGAGAATGGATGGCTACAAACTCTGTCTGTTCTCCATGTTCATGGAAATGAAAATCCATATGCCATTTAAGGTACATACATTGGTCTTGTTATGATTCCCGACAGGATAAATGAAAATATTTATCTAAATTTTTTGCAAAACACATTAACAGTTCTTCTGGAAAATTTGCTTATTTTACTTTGGAGAAAAATATGGCATATGCATGATCAGGGGCGGATCCAGCCTCTCTCCTTGGGGGGGGGCGGTGATATCACAAAAGTACAGTATGACAAGCGAAAGCAAGTTGTCCCCGGGGGGGGGGGACACTAGCACCATTCCCATTTCTAGTGTAAAAGGCAGGAAGGGGGTATTTTTTTGAATTTGAAGCTCTTGGAGAGGGGGGCGATCACAAGAAAAAGCAAGTTTCCGACAGGGGGTGGGAAGATGCGATCAACATACACATTCCTCGTATAAGAGGCAGAATCGGGTCTATTTTCCTGAATTCAAAGCTCCTGGGGGGAGGGGGTGCTATCACAAAAAAAAAAACATGTTGTCAACGGGGGGGGGGGGCAGCAGCATACATATTCCTAATATAAAAGGCAGAATCGGTTCTATGTTCCTGAACTCAAAGCTCTTGGGAAGAGGAGGGGCGACCGCAAGCATACACATTCCTATACTCTATTCAAGAACTAGAGAGAGTAATAAAACTGTTACCGAAACCTCCAACGTACCTGCTTCAGTGCCCCCGGTAACTGAAAACTGCCGTAAATCTAATTATATTTAAATATTATACGCTTTTATAAATTTACTGCAGCAATAAAATTTCTGATAATTCAATTTAATTTCTGTCAGTGAGCAAAGTACACTTTACACTGTGTCCTTAGTGATTTATTTTATTTGTGTTTGTTTTTATATATTATTTGAGATTAGTGAGATACCCAAAAGATGGAGGGCATTTTTTCCTCAACGAAAAACTTATGACGATGAATGTTTATGATGCCTTAAGATATTAATATCTAGATAATAATGTTAAAAGCTCTGTTGAGATGTGTTCCAATATAACAGGAGTTCGAAAATCTATCATGTACCGAACTCTGACGGAGAAAAAAACGACTGGAATTGTTAGTAATCCCTAGCTACATTCGATCACAGGCAGACGAAAAACCTCGTTGGAAGAAAAATTGTAAACTGTAATAAAAGGAGTTGTACATACATTTTATTATGAGAAACAGATCCCAACCGTCGACAAAATTCTAACTAAAATCAATGAAGATCCGGATTTGCCTGCAATTAAAAGAACTGAGCTCTGGAAATTGCTCAGAGAACTTAATTTTTGTTGGGGAAAAAACAGATAGGAAATCTCATCTTATAGATCGTCCGGAAAATGTCCGTTGGTGAAGGAAATATCTCTCTCAAATAAAAGGTAGAGTTGCTGGAAATAACACAACTTACAAAATTTATAATTTAACTGGACTTTTGAAAGATTTTTTTGAATAAAGTTACTGCAGATAATTGCGAAAAATCCATAAAATAAAAGAATAAAAGAAAATGTGGAAACTCGATCTCATGATCGGTGAGAGAGGAATCAATTATAATTAATTTGAGCGAAGATAACTTCACTGGCTTTGATGACGAATAAGATACGTAATGTTTACCAGCGTTAACACAATTTATTATTTAAATTTTCTGTAACATATAAAAATTAATGACATTTGAATCCCTTTTTAGTTTTTAATTGTATTTCTGCAGATGGTTTAAGAAATATATAAACTGGAACGTCAAATATCCCACAAATGTTTTTAATTAATAATAAAATGACCAATAGCTCCAAAAAAATTTTAATATTATATGGACGAATTTATTTTTTATACTGGGTGACTCAAAAATCGATCACGAAACTTAAGGGGGTGATTCTACTTGACAAAATAAGGGTAGAGCTTCATATAATTTTTTTTCAAAATGTCATTCGTTTTCGAGTTACAAGCCGTCCAAGTTCAAGTTTTTATTTTTTGTTTTTTGAATTACTCGCTTACAGGAAAACCGATTTGACTAATATTTGAAAGATAGGCTAAGTCTTCTGCGCTTCATCATTTTAGTAACAATTCACATTGATTGTTTGCCGCTAGAGGGCACTTTACCTACATTGAAAATTGTTTTCTTGTCATAATTTTTTAGTGTTGACAGCTACAGTAGTTTTTGGCATAATTTCTGAAAGACTGATGCCAGGCCTTTAAAAAAGGTGCTCTTTATTTACATCGCTAAACTCAACGGTTTAGACGTAAATCACCCTTAAAAATTAAGTGGTAAATTTACTTTTCTCATTTCATTACCACCAGCTACCAGGTAAATAGCTATCAAAGTATACTAGAGCTGTCAGTTAAACATCAAATAAATTCGCTTTTTAAACTATTTAATTTATAATCTTAAAATAACTAATAATGGCTAATCACCAATATTCAAATATCGAATATTGTGATATCCATTTTTGTTATGGAAAAGCAAATGGTAATGCAGAGTTGGCAAGAAGATATTATATGGAGAGTTATCCGGAAAGAAATATCCCTCATGCTCAAACATTTTCCAGTGTGCACAGGAGGCTTGCGGAATGTGGTTCCTTTAAAAGTTATAATGGAAATAGGGGAAGACCTAGAACTGCTAGAAACGTGCAACAAGAAGAAAGAGTGCTTGAAATTATTGAAGATAATCCAGGTATTAGTACTAGAAAAATTGGGAATGAAGTGCGGCTCTGTCAGGCTAGTTCATGGAGGATACTAAGAGAAGAACAACTCTACCCGTTTCATTCAAAAAAGGTGCAGGCTCTTTATGACGATGATCGGCCGAGACGGTTGGAAATGTGCAATCAGATCCTAGCTAAGTATGAACACGATAATCGATTAATTGGCGTCATATTATTCACTGACGAAGCTGGTTTCAATCGTGATGGCATAACAAATCTACACAACATCCACACATATGCTTACGAGAACCCAAACAATGTGGTAGAAACGAAACATCAGCGTAGATTTTCACTAAATGTGTGGGCAGGGATAATAGGAGATTACCTTATTGGTCCTCATTTCTTTGATGGCCCATTAACTGGTGACGTATACTTAGATTTTATCCAAAATCGTCTCCCATTGTATCTGGAAGATGTGCCATTGGAAGTAAGGGCCAACATGTGGATCCTCCAAGACGGAGCTCCGCCCCACTTTAGTATACGTGTCCGACAGTATTTGAATGCAACGTATCCTGAGCGATGGATAGGACGAAGTGGACCATTGGCATGGGCAGCGAGGTCACCAGACCTTAATCCTATGGATTTTTTCTTTTGGGGTCATTTGAAACAATTGGTGTACGATATTCCAGTAATCAACGTCGAGGATCTTCGCTTCAGGATAATCGAAAAGTGCCAAATTATTAAAGAAACACCAGAAATTTTTCATCGAGTTAGGCGACATTTTTTGAAGAGTGTTAGGAAATGTATGGAAGAAAATGGGGGACATTTTGAGAATCTTTTTTAGTTTGTTTAGTACTGTTTCATTAATTTTTATCAATTAAATGTATATCGCAATAATCCATAATATGAATATTTACTGATTAGCCATTATTAGTTATTTTAAGATTATAAATTAAATAGTTTAAAAAGCGAATTTATTTGATGTTAAACTGACAGCTCTAGTATACTTTGATAGCTATTTACCTGGTAGCTGGTGGTAATGAAATGAGAAAAGTAAATTTACCACTTAATTTTTAAGGGTGATTTACGTCTAAACCGTTGGGTCTAGCGATGTAAATAAAGAGCACCTTTTTTAAAGGCCTGGCATCAGTCTTTCAGAAATTATGCCAAAAACTACTGTAGCTGTCAACACTAAAAAATTATGACAAAAAAACAATTTTCAATGTAGGTAAAGTGCCCTCTAGCGGCAAACAATCAATGTGAATTGTTACTAAAATGATGAAGCGCAGAAGACTTAGCCTATCTTTCAAATATTAGTCAAATCGGTTTTCCTGTAAGCGAGTAATTCAAAAAACAAAAAATAAAAACTTGAACTTGGACGGCTTGTAACTCGAAAACGAATGACATTTTGAAAAAAAATTATATGAAGCTCTACCCTTATTTTGTCAAGTAGAATCACCCCCTTAAGTTTCGTGATCGATTTTTGAATCACCCTGTATATGTTTAACTTTTTGTATTTTTGATAATGGGTATTTTGTAAATATTTAAATTATAACTTAGAATTTTTTGAGAGAAAAAGGCTACGTTTTAGTCTGAATGTGCCTAAAACGATTTCTATGCCAAAAATAAAAATAATAAAACTACAGTTGTGATTTGTGTTAAATATGTCAAAATTATCTATATTTTCTAATATATGTGAATTATTAAAAAATCTTACGAAAAAAAATAATATTATAAAAACTTCTTATTTTAAGTTTATTACTGAAATAATATTCTATGCCATAAATATTTAGTGATAAAATAGATCTCCTTTTGACGCCTATGACAAGGATTAAAATCCCTTTTAACACTTCACACATCCAAATATCTATTGCTATCCAACCCAAATAGTCCTTTATTATAGACCAGTATTTTTGATTATAAAATTTCTAACCCATTCCTATGAAAAATATATATGTCCAATAGATTTTGCCAAAGACACCGGACTAAAGAACACAGGTAGTTTGCGAAGAAAAAAAAAGGTAAAAAATGAAAAACTCTCCCTAGTTCTTGAATAAACTATAGTATAAGAGGCAAAATCGGATCTATTTTCCTGAACTCCAAGCTCTTGGGGGGGGCGATCGCCCCCACCGCCCCCCCCTTGGATCCGCGCCTGTGCATGATGGTGTCACATCCAATATTCCCGTTGCTCTTTGGCAGTATTTACACGATCAGTATCCCAACCGATGGATTGAAAGGTGCTATGAGGCACTAGTAAGATGGCCACCACGTTCTCCAGAGTTAGGTATATATTACTTCTTTTTGTGGGGCACTACCAAAACAGAAGCATACAAGATTCCGTTGATTACGCGCAAAGAATTATTAATGGACATTTTACACGTTGGCAACATTTTATTAATCCTTAGATATTAGATTGAGTCCGATTTAATTTTTTTAGAAAGTTTTAATAAGTATATTCAGCAAAATGGCGGCGATTTTGCACATTTGTTAATTAATATTGCCTCTTTATTTACATATGTACTTCCAATATTTATTTTAAGAATTGTTGTATTATTACAGCAAATAGGTGTATATATATAATTGAAAATATTTTTTTCCTGGCAGAACCACTCAATTAATGAAAAGTTTTGAAGCGTTAAAAAAAAATGTCTTTCGCCACCAAAGCGTTGAAAATACCGTGAAAACAATACAAAAATTTGGGACCAAGTACGTATTACCGTACGCTTCATACAACAAAATAAAAACTATTTTGCAAGTGATTTGAAAAGTATAGAACAATTCTTTCTTTACACTTAGCAAAAATTTTGGAAAAAATACGGAAAAACATAACAATTTCATAAAACACTCGAAACAAGCTAATATGCGTGTCGTAACCATAATTCTGAGACAACTGACACAACGTCACACATTGCTGCCTATACATAACTGATTTTTATAAATGTTTTTTCTTGGTATTTTTATTTAAAACATATCACTTAATTAACAATTTATTATAGGAAACACAATATTATTCATGTAAAGTTCGCAAATATCGGTAAATGAATTAAAAAATTTTGCAATTATTTCTAAATTGAAAATTCCTAGTGCTTGAAGCCTAGAATTTGAGGTTCATGGATATCGATTTTTCCCGCCGTTAAAGTGGGCGTGCAATCCCCTCAAATTCCAGGTTGTCATATACTCGTATTTTAGTGACATGGCCCTGACTATACCACTTGAAAATGTCATATTTTAGTGTTAGACGTTTTCAGGATATCTGGGAAAAATCAATATCTTCTTAAAACTGACGTCCTTTGCCGCCCAAACGAAGCAGTATCTGATATAAGTAAATTGATTTAAATCGAACTATTTTGATGTCAAGAATTTGTCATCAAACGTAGTACACGTATTTTCTGGACACTCTTTATATCGTTAGAGGCTAAGAAAGGTGACGTACATCTGTAAAAATGAGCTCCTGTAGAAGTCTGTACAATGAAACATAATCGAGATATGGCGTCTCAAACTTTGCTTTTTTTTTCAATATTAGCAAATTTTTGCTTTTCTTTCAAGTATTGTCCCACAACTATTTTGTAAGTGAATTTAGGTATAGACAATACCTCCTTCTAAAGAAAGCTGACACCATGCCCGTTAAATTAATGTCCAACCAAGTTTGCATCAGTAATAGCAACTACTTTCCTGTGATATTAAAGAATGTTTCTGTTATACCGATTTTTAAACAGAGCGATGTTACTGGAATTGATAATTATAGACTGATAGCATTGGTGCCAGTGGTGTCAACGGTTTTTGAAAAGGTGAACTTGCTTAAATTTTAAAATAATGTTATATTTCCGATTTAGAAATATTTTCGACACAATAAGCCAATCATTGTTGGATAAACTGGGTAATTACGGAAATAGATGACCAACCTTAAGCTAGATCAAATTTTTTCTTGAGAATCTATTCCAGTCAGTAATCTTCAGCGGGAAAACAAATAAAGGTAGATGCAAGAGGATTGTGGTGAACACTATCGTATCCCAGGATATTATTTTGGTGCCCAATTTTGTTTCTAATCTACATTAATGACATTTCATATCACTTTTTGCAGATGACACTCCTGCGTAGTTGAAGGTCAAGGCGAGGACATTTTAAGTGAAACTGGGCTTGAATGTATAAGGCAAATATCATCCAGGTTGGGACATAATGGTCTGGTATTAAATCCATTAAAATATAATTTTCTTGTTTTTCGCTCCTATATGATTTAAATGTAATTCTGATTTTGTAGTTGGGTATTAAAAGAACGGAATTTTCGAAAAGAAAACAACTAAGTTCTTAGGGACCAGTATTGATCAACACGTATAACGCTCATATTACTTTACTATGCAACAAGTGGGCTTCCCAAAGTTTTTCTATACTACTACTTAGAGATCATTTTATTATGATTGCATTTACTCTATACTGCGCTATGACATTTTGTGTTGGGATACCCCGAACTATTTTGATGTCAAGAATCTGTCAAACGTAGTACACGTATTTTCTGGACACTCTTTATATCGTTAGAGGCTAAGAGGGATATTTTAAAACGATTGAATTTCAATATGGCCACCGAAAAAAAAGTTGGTGATGGCTCCAGATATCTGAAACGTTTTAATAAAATAAAATACTAATATTTTTCGTAAACTATTACTTCAAAAAATTTTTTATCGATTACAGAATATAAAAAATTCAAAACATAATGCAGTATATTCATTACCTATTTAGAACACACTGCAGATGTAATATGTAGTTTTATTTTGTCGTTTCTATCTTAACTTGAACTGGGTATCCTTGGGTGATGAAGCTGATTTTAAACCTACTTTTGTATAGAGGATTATATAGTAGCTAGAAGCAAAATTCTCATATTGCTACAATGTAAATTTTAAAAGCTTATTTAAAATAAAATTTGCGAACTTTTGTCGCCAATTTCATGTACCAAATAAAGGCTGGACGCAAAACTTCATTAAAAGTTCTCTGGCTTTATGTGTTTTCAATGTGCTCACATTTTAGCATCCAACTCGCCACTACGTGACCGGCTTAGCTGTTAAATTAGAACAAACTGCAGTTTCTTAAACTTTCTATAAACCTCAGAATATACTCTTTCGGTGGAAAAAGCACAGAAAAGTTTACTTATATTTATGTCGATAATTTAGATATAATTTTAATTTATCTCTTGTTTATTTATTGAAATTTAGGAAATTATATTTTTGGTTTTTATGAATAATACACACTTATTTGCATTTTCAACTATTCTTAAATAAGGCGGTTCTATATTCGGCTACTATGTATTTTTTATGTATGTACGTCGATTACTCTCGAACGGTGACACCAATCATACTGGCCCTCCTTTTCTTGGACACTCTTTATATAGCAGTCGGACCAGGCGCGGATCCAAGGGGGAGGGGGCGGTGGGGACGATCGCCCCCTCCCCAAGAGCTTTGAGTTCAGGAAAATAGACCCGATTTTCCCTCTTATACTATAGTTTATTCAAGAACTAGAGAGAGTAATAAATCATTTTTTATCCTTTTTTTTCTTCGCAAAATACCTGTGTTCCTTAGACCGGTGTCTTTGGCAAAATCTATTAGACATATATATTTTTCATAGAAATGGTTTAGAAATTTTATAATCAAAAATACCGGTCTATAATAATGAACCATTTGGGTTGGATAACAATAGATATTTGGATGTGTGAAGTGTTAAAAAGGATTTTAATCCTTGTCATAGACGTCGTAAAGAGGTTTATTTTATCAGTAAGTATTTATGGCATAGAATATTATTTCGGTAATAAACTTAAAATAAAAAGTTTTTATAATATTTTTTTATTTCTCATGATTTTTTACTAATTCACATACATTAGAAAATATAGATAATTTTGACATATTTAACACAAATCACAACTGTATTTTTATTATTTTTAATTTTGGCATAGAAACCGTTTTAGGCACATTCAGAATAAAACGTAGACTTTTTCTCTCAAAAAATACTAAGTTATAATTTAAATACTTACAAAAAATTTTTTTGGGCAATCGGTCATTTTATTATTAATTAAAAACATTTTTAGGACATTTGACGTTTCAGTTTATTTGTTTCTTAAAACATCTGCAGAATTACAATTAAACACTAAAAAGGGATTCAAACGTAATTCATTTTTATATGTTACAAATATTTAAATATTAAATTGTATTTAAGCTGGTAAACATTACGTATCTAATTCGTAATCCAAGTCAGTGAAGCTATCGTCGCCCAAATTAATTGTAATTGATTCCTCTATCTCATGGATCATGAGATCGAGTTTCCACATTTTCTTTTATTCTTTTATTATATGGATTTTTCCAAATTTTCCGCAGTATCTTTATTCCAAAAAATCTTTCAAAAAATCTGTTAAACTACTAATTTTGTAGGTTGTGTTATTTCTAGTAACTTTACCTTGAACTGGAGAGAGATAATTCCTTCGCCAACGGACATTTTCCGGACGATATATAAGAACAGATTTCCTATCTAGTTTTTATCAGCAAAAATTAAGTTATCTGAGCAATTTCCAGAGCTCATTTCTTTTAATTTCAGGTAAATCACGATCTTCATTGATTTTAGTTAGAATTTTGTCAACGATTGGATCTGCTTCTCATAATAAGATATATGTACAAACTCTTTTATTGCAGTTTACATCTCTTCTTCCAAAGAGGTTTTTCGTCTGCCTGTGATCGAATGTGACTTGGGAGTATTAACAATTCCAGTAGTTTTTTTCTCCTTCAGTATTCGGTACATTGTAGATTTTTCAACTCCTGTCATGTTGGAACACATCTCAACAGAACTTTTAACATTATTACCTAGATATTGATATTTTAAGGCATCATAAACATTCATCGTAATAAGTTTTTAGTTGAGGAAAAAATGCCCTGGTTTAACGATTTTAGAATAAATATAGATGTGGAAGCCATATCTTTTGGGTATCTCACTAATCTCATATAATATTTAAAAACAAGCACAAGTAAGATAAATCACTAAGGACACACTGTAAGGTGTACTTTGTTCACTGACAAAAATTAAATTGAACTATCAGAAACTCTATTGTTGCAGTAAATTTATAAAATCTTCTAATATTTAAATATAATTAAATATAATTAGATTCGCGTCACATCTCAGTTACCTGCGGCATTGGAGCAGATAAATTGGAGGTTTTTATAGCAGTTTTATTACTCTCTCTAGTTCTTGAATAGAGTATAGCAATGTGTATGCTTGCGATCGCCTCTCCCCTTCCCAAGAGCTTTGAGTTCAGGAAAATAGAACCGATTGTGCCTTTTATATTAGGAATGTGTATGCTGCTAGCACTCCTCTCCCGCTAACAAGTTGTTTTTCTTGCGATAGGCACTCTTCTAAAGAGCTTTGAGTTCAGGAAAATAGACACGATTCTGCCTCTTATACTAGGAATGTGTATGCTGCCCGCATCCTCCCCCCTGTCGAGAACTTGTTTTTTCTTGTGATCGCCCCCCTCTCCAAGAACTTCAAATTCAGAAAAATAAACTCGACCTTGCCTTTTACACTAGAAATGGGAATATTGCTGATGTCTCCCCCCCCCCGTCGACAACTTGCTTTCGCTTGCCATACTGTACTTTTGTGATATCACCCCCCCCCCCAAACAGAGAGGCTGGATCCGCCCCTGAGTCGGACTAAGCACTTTTTTAAAAGTGAGTAATTGTACTTGAGCTTTTCTAGACAATAAAATCTACATATATTTTGATGAGGTAGCATTTATTAGAGTTCAATTATATTGCAAAATTAATCTGATTATCGAATAGAGATAAAGTTATGTTAAGATTTTGCTCCTCTTGTTTCACAAAAAACGAGTGTACAAAAGCTAAACTCTAGGCTGCCACTTTTTAAAGCATGTTATCGTAGGAATCTTACGTCACGATAATCCTATGCAGGTGAAAAAGCAGCTTTGTCTACTTAGATATCCATGCATAACAGAAAAAAATGGAACAATAAAGAACAAAGAAATACATTTTAAGCAAAGGAATAAATTTCCTGAAACTTTAAATTAGACTATCGCAAGTTACAAAATAGAAATGCAACCCAAAAAAAAAACATAAAAAATACTTCAATGAGTGGTGTAAAATCGATACAAATTTGAAAGTGTCATATGACCTAACTAAGAATAATATTAACAAAACCTATGAATTATTCAAACTAATTTCATCAAAACTGCCATAACACAGGATAAAAGGAAGAATTTCACGTGAATAGTAGGCAGGAAAATCGAGATTTATCTAGAAAAAAGGTAACAGTAAACTCAGCATCAATAAAAATAACCACCCATAGTCTAGTGAAACAAAAAAAATAATGGTCAAAATGATAATCAAATGTAACTTAGAACCGTACTTTATAGTGTAAGAATGTAGGCAAAATTTAGGAAGATAAAAATAGCCCAGCTTATTCAATGATATTTTTAGAAAAAGAGACCGTTTTTTACAAACACCCTAAATCAACAACAGATCAATTTATGCATTTCAAGAAACAACAAATAGTGTAGGATGATTAGTATCCCCTATAATATACTCCGTTATATATTATTATTCTACTGGAATTCCCAAAAAACGAATATTAACATCTTGACGAAGTATGGAGAAGGTTCAGTGTTGAGATTAAAAATTTTACCTATCTTTTTTGATCGCTGCTTACTTACATATTTATATTCTATATTCTACTCTTTTTAAAGGCTTCAGAGGATCAAACGTTAAGGAGAAGGCCTCGAATCATAGAAATGTAGAATATAGGAACCCCATAACACGATCATGCTTCTCTGGTACTCAAGAAAAGGTTCAATGCTACAAAATTCCCTGAAAGCGACCTCCTTGCAATTACCATGCAAACAACAATAGTCTTAAGGTATACTACGCTTTCAAAATTGCATAACTTTCATAAAAGATCATTAGTTATCTGTAGTTAGTGGCTGAATGATAAGATTATCACCAAATATTTAAATTATTAACATATTAATAGCGACAATTCAGGTTGCTTGCTACATATAATATTGCAAGGAATTCCTTTCAAGGTTCGTAGGTTAAAAATAATTTATTTATAAAAGTCCAGTCATAAATGCAGCTATTACGGGAGAGTTACTATTGTCGACTTGCACAAAATTTGCCTTCATTTTGTTATTTATAACACTAGTTAGTTCAAAAGTCGCTTGATGACACCAGGATTTTTTAAAATCGCGTTTCAGTATACTAACATCTTGCTTGTTTATTTATATGTGACCTCACCAGAGTTGTGACCATCATGAAATATTTTCTATTACATGATCAAAATCATTATTTAATTTACGTTTTTTATAAAATATTTACATATTCTTTTCGGAAAATGAATAAAATATGCTTTTTTACGCTGAGGTTTATTAGACTGATAACAAGCTGTAACATATTTTAAGAGTCAACCTATTGTAGATGCATGTTTTTAAAGTCCAAGCCAAATTAAAAATTTATAAATAACACCTGCAAACTACGCAAACACAGTTTCAACTCGGCTAAAGGGAAATGAAACACAAATTAAAAGCTTTTAAAATATATATGATATAAAAAAACAATCCACCTGAAATTAATTAAAAAATAACTCTTTTAACTGCTATTGCACTGCCTCCTATTTTGATGAGTCCGTAACATTTGAAATATATTTGCACAAAGTTTTACACTGTTTATTATATTTTTTGTAATTTTGTTGAAACAGGAACTAAGTACTAAAGCTTTTGAAATAACAAACAAATTTGTAATAAAACTCTGAAAGAAAAATAGCCACGATTTATCGTGTAAAACGTCAGATAAAGACTAATACGTTCTCCGGTTCTCAAAACTTCCTTCAATCGGGGTATGTTTTATATGTTTTCGCTGAATTATGGAAGTATTCTTGCTACACTGCAAGAACTTTATGTATTATTAAATAATATTGTTTCAGATAATTAGTTCTCAGGTACTCCTTATATACTTTTTTTCGAGAGAGTATCGACTCATGCTCTTTGTTCAGATAGAATTGAACAGAATTTTCTTTTGACATTTCTCGGAGATAAATAAGAAGTCCAAGAAAAAACTTTGTTAAATAGAACTAATTATATGCGAAAAACGTAACCTTCTTCAACAAATTTTAAATCGTACTACTTCTAACGAACTTCAAGTCATAACTAACGTTGTAACTTTTAAAAAGTATCACCAATATTTCTTGTGTGAACTCCTCGCCGTGGTTCTTATTAGTACTTATCTCGCCCTGTTTCCATCATCGAATGTATCAATTTTTTGTTTGGCCTTAGCCATCCTCTGTTGAATATTTAATTCCCGGGAATTTTAAATTAATAATGTTATATACAAAAGGGATAATAAAACAATTTTATGTCATTCAATAACTAAAAGAAAACGATAATAACTGTAAAAAAACTCACTCTTATTAGCCATTTTGGAAATATCTAATACGTTCTTTTTTAAACGAGAAAAGAAAATAAATGATTATACGTATTCTTCGTACATGTAATCAAATGAATCTATTGACTTTATTTAATTATTTTTTTGTTTCTTTATAATGAGAAAATTGTTCAAGGTTTCCATATTTTACGAAGGTACAATTTCTTTCACATATTATTAAATATTTATTTTCTCTACATGGCTTATGAATCCCCATTAAATGTTAAAGTTTATGGTTCCAGAAGAACAGATAAACGACCCAAAAGTAATAACCATGGCGGATAAATTGCAAGACAAAAGTGTGCTACCACATTTATTGGACCAGAATCAATATCTAGAACTACTAAGGCATTCATGGGTTGGTGTCCTGGTGGATAACAACACCAGACCCACTTGAACAATATTGCTGGCCACAGGAACAGCTAGCTATTGCTGAACAAACCCTTCGGCTAATTAAGCCGCGAAATTCGGCATCTAGACAGCAAATCATGCTAAGAAAACATCTATAAATAATGGGCAACCTTAATGAAAAACCAATATGTAGACTATGTGATGAAGAGGACGCGACGGCCTCATACATCATCTTCGAATGCAAAGCTTTAACTTACTAGAGACACCTTCAGAAGTTGATTAATCCAGAAAGCTTCTAACTGTAGGACAAACTAGTGAAAAAGCTGCTAAACCTGATCAAGGCAATCAACTTATTCACCTAGAACAGATGTAATCACAATAAGTCTTAAGGCTGCAGTGTAAGGGCTTCTCAACTCTGGCCTGCTATTTCACTTAATCAATCACTTGATGTTCTTAGGGAATTAGTTCTGGGCTGTTTTCCTTCTTCTTTATTTTAAAGTTCTCCTTACAACTCTTGACGCCTATTATGTGACCATGTATGCGGATGACATGACTGCAGTGGTGGTATCTGAGTATGTGAAGTGTGTCTTTCAAAAAGTAAATTTAGATATAAATAATATGAAAACTTGATATCGAAATAACCATTTAATTGTAAATAGCGATAATACTGTTTTTATGAATATGTATTTTAGGAACCCGCTGAAAGCAAAATGAATTTTAATTTTTCGAATTATACTTGGGAGAATTTATCAATTTGTCTTTATTTTTTGACCGCAAAATTGACCTTGTTTGCCCGAAGTTATGTTCAGCCTATTTTCTCTTATTAAATTAAAAAAAATACCCTTGTGAAGTTACTCTCATGACAATGAATTACACCATGATCATCTATCCAACATTATAATATCCTGGAGATGCAAAAATCATAATAGTCACACACTTTTAACCCAAAAAAATATATTTAAGACTCATATAATCCTATGCCTCTGGAATGCTGTAGAGCCATATTTACAGAAAAAAAATTTTACTCTACCATGGATTTTGATATATAAGTGTTTAATTGCGTTTAAAAACAATATGGATTACTTCCTTCCTGAGAGGACCGATATTTAGCAAGACGCCTAAGAATGATATCCTTAAAATGCCTTGTAATTAGAAATCATTTTTCAGGAGCTCTCTTTCATATAAATGCGTTCATCTCTATAACAAACTACCTGAATCTACATTCTGTCGATAAATTTAAATATCTAATTGAGGAGTTTCTTTTTGAAAGAGCTTCTTATTTTGTATCAGAAGTTGACAACTGCAAGAAATCAGCCTTTTGACCGTAATGAAGGGTGGTTCGAAAAATTCTGAGACCTACATATAAAAACACAATTTTTTTGGAAAAGTTCGACTTTATCCATTAACATGTTCTTCTTCTAGAGTGACACAATCATTCAAGTGCCGCTCTAACATTATTATGCCTTTCTTTTAGAACAGTTTGTCCTATCTTGCAAAATACGGTTCAATCGAGCCATATCTCTTTTCAGCGAATATTTTTTTAAGGTTTACGGACAGGTAATAGTCTCTGGGGAAGAAATCTGGAGAATATGGTGGACGTAAAAGCAATTTGAGGTGCAATTCATGCAGTTTTGCCACCGCTGCGATAGACTTATGACACGGTGCATTGTCTTGGTGAAAGAGCAATTATTTTTTCTTCATTTTGGGCCAATTTACGCGATTTCTTATTGTAAATGGAACAATAACGCCACGTTTTATTCGCTGTTGGATGCCTAGAGCATTCAGCATTAGTTGTTCCTGTACGAACGCGTTTGAGTTCAACAAACCAGTGACATATGGTTACTTCCGATGAAGTAGATTCCTTATAATAATTTTCAAGATATTCTTGAGTTTTAACAGTATTTTTTCCGTGAAATAACAGTGTTTTATCGACTTACCTAAACTTGTTTTGGTATTTTTTTCTTAGGTTAACTTTATTTTCAGTTGTCTATTTTCGGCAACTTAGGACAACCCGTTGTACACTTGTGTACTATTTACGTTAATATGTTGTATTTTATTATATTCTACATAAAACTACCTATCTACAGAGAAAAGCTTCTTAACGATTTTCACGTCTATAATGCAATTTCCAGAAATATTTTAAACGCAAAGTTTATAATTCGCTTTAAGAAAAGGTTGAGAAATAATATATTTGTTTAGTTTCTAACTTGTAACAAAGTTCCTATATTTTTGGGCATGAGTATGTTCGCCGGGATTTAATTTATTTATTAAACATCCGAAAAATCTAATTCTTGCGGAAAAATGCTAAGGGTTTCAAGATTACCGGTATATTATTAGATTTACCGCGCTATGCCGGGAAATATAATTTTCCGAGATTTTCAGAGCATCCGACCATAGTAATCGCGTGCCTCATATAGCAGTATTGTATGCGCGATCACCGCACGTCGTCACATGTCAGCGTAGTGGGAGCCCGGGTCGACTACTTAAGCTCAAGCATGTCCTGGTACTACGGATAAAATTAAAAATCACGATGTCTGGTCGATAAAGAGAAATGCCACAAATAATCAATATCCTACCGACACGTTCCACCCGAAAATAAGTACAAATATTAGTTCCAACTATATATTAGTACGTCAACACAGGGTGTCTGGGAAAGATGCCAGTGGACCCACTGAGGAGTCCAACCGCTGGTATCGTGGACGAAACACCGCTGGAAAATTTTAGGTCAATTTCTCAGATTGTATATCGTGGTTACGAATACAACAATGAATACAACAAGCAGACCATTATTTCGCTGAGAACTGCACGTTCTCCACCCTAGTCAACAGTCCAAACGGACTGGACTAGCAATGTAGGTGCAGCTGGGCTTGTGTGTATATGGTGTTTCACCATAAACTTCCTTCCTTACGTCCTACCCCACTAATGGCCAGCATTGCCGAGGACCCTTGTAAGAACGGGCAATGTTGTGTCATCCTACCGTCACTGCCGAGAACTCTTATAAGAACGGGCAGGGTCGGTTCCTTTCCTAATTTCCTACCGCTATTGGTCGACATTTTCGAGGACCCTTATAAGTACGGGCAATGTCGTTCCATCCTGCTGACGCTGTCGAGGATCCTTACAAGAACGCGCAGCGTCAGTTCCTTTCATTCCTTCCTACCGTCCTCTATATACACACGCACTGAATGCCGTAAGAAGTGTTTTTGTTTTCGTGTTGACTAAGAATGTGTTTTACCGCCAGGTGTCCTCTGATGTCCGTTGATAAGGGCACTTAACAACTGTCGCCACGACGTTTATCGCCGCCGCCGCATGTAGAGACGCCGCCGTCGGTCGAATTTTAGATACGAAACGCGATAATTTGCGTACGATCCGTCGTGAATAGCGTCGCAACCGCATAGTACGAGCTACCGTGAACAGCTCTCAAAACATACTCTTGTCCTCCAGACCGTGTAATTGTTAGTTTGTTATACATCTTAGATTGTAAGTTAGTTTTAGGCCATGTCTTTTTATAAAAGAATGGAATACAGGATACAGGATATTTTATAACCGTTTGTTTTATTACCTAGTCCCATTTTTAATATTACATATAACAATTGGCAGCCGGCAGCAAGCACTAATACGCACAATTGACCCCTGGCTTGCCGTTTCTCCACTGTAACAAGTTGCCCGGTGCATAAGTGGGCCCTCAACCACATCAATCCTGAGGGTGGAGCCCGAGAACCGACCACCGAGTGGATATTTTGACCTTCAGACAGTCAAACCGTTTATCAGTTCAAAGAGCAGGAATATCCCGAATATAAGTAGATACCGTCAAACTGATACCCCTGCGCTAAGCATTTGATCGATGACTGTCTGCAAGAGAAATATCCACTGACCGATGTTCCGCTGCCGTAATCAAAGTAGATCCGTAGAACACGACTTGCTCACCTCCTACGTAAAACGCGTCACAAACTTTACATAATAATTTAGAGGTTATATCACGTATGTTGCTTAAATTTTCATTATTGTATTTACTTTCCAATTTTATCTGATTTTAACATATTTTTATTATTCCAACTTAAACTATCATATAGATGTTGACTTTCAAATTTTATTGCATTCTTTTAAAATTTATTTTCTTGCATTTTCTGTAAATATAATTTCATCCAAAGATCAATATTCCAAATTTTTAATTCGCATCCGTAAGATTCCGAGCATGGATTCCGATCTCGCCGATCCCAAAGCCACAAAAATTATTTATGTAGTTTTACGATACCATACCTGTGAATAAAGTAAATTGCACCTAGTTATTTTTTGCAGTGTAAGTCTGACGCCATTATTGATTAGTCTGTTTACCTATAACCGACGACACTGGTGCTGTGTTTGCCATAATGCTCAGGGTTGATCGAGCTAATATTAGTTGTACAAACTGTTGGTTATTTCTGTGTGTTTAGTTACCAGAAGGAGCAGTTCTGAGATAATTAGTTTATGTTAGTCTGCAAATATTAAAATTAAACATTTCAGAAAATGTTTGAAGGATAGGAAAACGATATAAAATCAACGTTGTTTTCAATTCAAATAACTCTCTGTGAAGTCGGCCCATTAGAGTCAAACCAACAACTCAAAGAGACATGAAGAACTGTGTATATCAGATACCATGTGAATGTGGCAATTCCTACATTGGCGAAACAAAGAGACCTCTTGACGTAAGGATCAAAGAACACCAAAAATGCACATCTCGAGGAGAAACAGAAAGATCTGGTGCCGCCAACCATGCTTGGACTCATGGACACCACATAAAATGGTCTGAAGCTAAAATACTACATCAAGAACAACATTGGAGAAAACGGAAATTCAAAGAAGCCGCGGTTATACATCAGAACTCGGGTTGTTTTAGTAAACCATCTTTAGATATAAGAGAAGTGTGGAAACCACTTCTTAGTATTTGTAAACTAAAACTAAATGCAGCATAAAAAAATGAGATTTTGCCATAGCACGCATGACTGCATCCATCTCAATGCATTCACTTTTAGTATAAATAGTCATGTAGCTAAGGGATTTATTTAGTTTCTCCTGAAAAGGGCTAGAGATAACTATTAGCTGAAACGTCGTGATATTCAAAAAAAAAGTAAAGACAATGGAAGTCCAACAGATATCTACTACTTCGCAAGAAACATCAATGTCTATGACCTTCAAACAAACACAAGGAAAATGTTGATAACTTAGCTTCGAAATACTGGTCGACGTGTAGACAAATGTTTCCTGAAATTTAAGGCTTAATACTAGCTATCCAAGATCAGGTCATCCCAACAATCAAATACTTGAAATTTCATAATCAAAAAACCCCTTGATCCGGAATAACAAATGCCGATATAGATGTTGAACATCAGAGATAATCCGGCGTGTTATAGGAAAATGCTAAGCATTTGCTGTATAGGAATACGACAAGAGACACCATTCAGCTGCGAAGATCATCCTCCGCGTTGGCAGAGAAATTCAAATTGTTGCAGATAGAGAAAGTAACATATTATAGATATAGTTGGGAATCTATACTGGAGAACAACTAGTTCAAGTTGAACTGTAATCGAACTATGTTTACGGATCATACAGTAGTATATAACAGACGAGACTTCATTTTAGTTGATAAAACATCCAAACGAACAATATTAATAGAACTTGTTATCCCTAATAACAACAATTTAAGCCACAAGCATAATAAGCAGATCGCAAAATACAGAGGTAGGTAGGTACAAATACACAGACAGTGGGGAATGAGTAGTATCCGGACGAACCTCACATTAACAGCGTATTGTCGAAGAGCCTTCGACTTATTATCAAATGATTTGTCTTTAGCGAATACCTGTATAAGGCTATGCAAAAGACAGGACCGCCCGAACTGTCCGGAAATTTATGGGAAATGCAGAAGATTATGATTAAGAACTAGACAATATAAAAAAAGGCCCCTATAGAGCTGCATCCTTATAATACTTGAGTATATCTGGGATGAGTGAATGTTCTTCTGGAGGGAGTATGAGGGTCTTTTGATTAAATATATGATTATAAGTATAAATTTGATAAAGCTTTTCTCGAAACTAACTAAATTCTTACGAAATATTTGCTTTAATAAAAAAGGAGAGAATTTTTAAATTTCATGCCAATATCTTAAGAAACGTATAAATTATAAGCGAGAGCATATTTTAAACAAGAAGCGAAAAAATGAAATATATCATAAAGAAAGTCATTAAAAGAATATACTATGACTTTTTTTGCTGAGAATCGTTTGTAAACTCAATAGAAAAATTTCTACCCTATTACTTTTAAAACAGTATCTTTAACATATAGGTTAAAGATAATTTTGTGTTAGTTTTCTGCTAAAACAATTACGTTTTATAGTTTAAATGCTTAAATATGGGCCCTTCTTGATATAAAAAGGTTTTTTGACAACACTCAACATGAGGCAGTCAAAAGCGCACTTGACCACAGGGGTATGGATGAAATAAGATCCAAATGGATAGCACGACTTATCTCCATTAGATCAACAGAGACCGAGATAGAACAAGACACTTTCACCTTTTGTACCATCAGAGGATGCCTCTCCGCTTATGTGGAGCTTAACTGTAGATCCACCCCTCTGTGATCTGACTGACCTCGGCGTATCTTGTCAGGGCTATGCCGATGGCGTGACTGTAATCGCAAGAGGCAAATTCGAGAATACCCACTGTGGCATAGTTCAAAGGGCTTGAAGACACCAAGGAATGACCACGTTTAGAGTTGAAAACTATTCCCTTAAGAGAAATCCCTAGATTTGTTGCTAATAAGTTCTGAGGATGAAAACTATTGAACAGCAATCGAGCCGGCAAATAAACGCACTGGAAATAACTTCTCGTATATTTTTCTAAATAATGCTGACATTATTGAAGAAAAATTTGCCGTCATATTTCTATTCATATTATAAAGTAGCAGTTCATAAATAAAATATATTTGGCATTTCCAATTAAATTTTCACAAAATAATGCATCCATACATCTACAGTTATGAATGTAATAAGCAAAAATATTTATCTGCTTATATTATTTAGATTCTAAAATTAGTTTACAGTTATACGAATTTAGTGGATAAAATCCGTTTATGTGTTGCCTCTATATCACATGCTCTTTGATTTTCCAGCAATGCCTGGGGTAAGGCATCAATCAAATATCACTAACAGATAAACAGGTATACGGGTAGTCATGTGCAAAAATTCTAAATGTGAATGTGGATGGTAACGAAAATGATTAATTACGTGTTGTATTGTGTCATAAGTGAATATTTATGTCATATTGTATTTTACAGATTGAAAATTATTTTTTTAGTTTCTAACTCAATAAAATAAAATCTTGAAATTATATATATATATATATATATATATATATATATATATATATATATATATATATATATATATATATATATATATATATATATATTCTTGATTTTTAAGCCATAGATTATATCATTTTTCCTTTATTTTGTCTTTTCTTGGGTTTAGGTTCTATATTTAATAAAAAACATATAATTGACGTTTCGCCCTTTATTTAAGGCATTTTTAATAAAGAAATTGTCAAACCATTAGAGGCTAGTGTCCCAATAGTCTGTAGACACGAAAACTGACAAAGAGTGAAAAATCCGGGTTGGTTGAAGGTCCGTGGTTCGGATCTCACCTTAAACTGTCGGTCCCGTCACAATAAAATTTTATGGGTTGATATGTCGCTAATTAATAACTACTACAACCACTACTACATCTCGGTTGGTTATTCTATAATACAAGAGCATCACTCACTAACAATGTTGCGTAAATCTCCAATGTAATGACGCCTTGGAAAAAAAAACAGAGCTCTATCATCATCGATACATGTGTATCGATGTTGACGGTTTGTTAGGTTAGTTTTCAATTGATTTATTAATTTCAGCTTCACATTTCGCCTAACATAGTAGGGTTTTTCATATGTATATTTCGAATATATCTCTGTTATATGGCCTTCTGAAAATCTTCAAAATGGCGGTTACAAAATTGTGCTTATTCTGAGCGATATAGCAGTATCATCAGACAAATTGAGCTGCTAATAAAAATTAATGACCTAAAAATATATGTGATGAGGCTTAAACTATTCATTTTTTACTTTAAATTGTGCTTTGTCTCGGTTTCCTATAGATTCGTAGGATTATCAGCAAAATGTGGCTCCTAGCAATACTTAATGGCCTGGAAATTTATGTCATAGGACAAAATGTTCGTAAGAAAACCTACTTTTAAACGTAGCCTGATCATCTGAAATTTTTCAAAATGGTGGTTTTAACATGGCCCGGTTTTGGGAAGATAATCAGAATAATTCAGACCTATTAATACAAATTAATGGCTTTAAAACACTTGCCTCTGAAATCAAAATGTTCCCAGGAATACCTATTTTCAAACTTCGTTTGATCCCAAAATTCCTTTCATCCGTTGAAATTTATCAAAGTGCTGTCTTCAAAATGGTGCGTATTTTTTCAAATTCTCACGATTATCAGACAAATGCGGCTGCTAACAAAAATTCAAAGCTTTAAAATTTATGTCTGTAGGCTTTAAATTTTCACGAGGGTATTTACTTTCAAGTGTCGTTTAATCAATTAAAATTTTCAAAATGATTTGGTTTATATCCAATATGCAGAACGGTCAGCAAAATGCGACTGCAAACAAAAATTAATGGCCTTAAAATATATACCTCTAGATTCAAAATGTTTGAATGAAAACATTCTTTTAAACTTTGTTAGACCCTTGAGAGTTTTCAAAATGGCTCTAACATTTAAAGCAATACCATCACCAAAAGGGGCCCTCACCACATACCTGGTGGACAGCGACTGCCACATAATCAAGATTTCAAACATGGTAGTGAATTTCAATAAAAGTCATCTTGTTTTTGTAACTCGGTGCTCCCTGAGTATGAGGCTTTGGGAGCTTGGGTTTGTGGCTATCGAGATTTCTCGCTTAGCTCGCTTACCTTCTTTTTTTGGTTAGGTACTACCATAGTTTTAAAAAATTCTAGATTGAACATTTACAATGCCGGCCGTTTCCACACTGCGAGAAAAGAAGAAGAGTAAAGCATTGGTCTCGTTCCTTTTCAATGCGCGGAGCATAGAAACAGTAATGGAGAATTATTTGCACTTGGCGATCACGTGGTTCTATGCCTCGCATGTTAAAAAGAAAGAAGGTTATTGCTTTCACTCTTTTTCCTCTGTCGAACTGTGAAAACGGTCATCATTGGGAACTCTCAATCTAGTATTTTCTAAATCTATGGGTAGCACTCGCTGCTTTCCTAGATATATGAGTTAGGGAGCTCGATCTTGCGGCTATTGTCCAAAATTTCCCCCTCCCTCTCAAAAAAAAAAGAAATTTTAAGATCCACCACTGGTGTCCACTCGTATCTTGAGTTGATATTTTCTCTTATGTGTTGTAAAGTTGGAGAGGATGAGCTATTCACTAGATGTTACACTGTATTCAAAGGGTGTGTGGGGGTCTAAATATACTTTTTCTTTTAATTACGTAATGTGTAGAATGCCCCTTTTGACGAGAATTATCCCATTTCTGAAGAATTTTTGAGCGCCAAATGAAAAGTATGCATTTCTGCAAACATTTTGAGCGGCAAGCTATACATATATTTCAAGGTCATTACGTGTTGTTATGAACCGCATTTTACTGACGATCTTGCAAATTACCTGAAAATCGAGTGATTTCGAAAATTCAAGCGAAAATTTTGTGGCATATACTTTAAAGTGATTCATTCTTGTTAGCGCACATCATTTTAAAACCATTTCGATAAATTTCAACGAGCCAAATGAAGTTGGATAATGGGTATTCCTGAGCCCTGGGGAACATATTTTAAGGTCATTTATTTTTCTTAGTAGATGTGAGTTATGCAGATTTTCCTGAGAATTCGCTGGAAATTATGCCATTTTAAAAAGTTCAGAGAGCCAAACAACGTTGAAAATAGATATTCTTGCGAACATTTTGGGCGGGCGAGTCGAAGCATATCTTTTAGAAATAAAAATTTTGTTAATAGCGTCATTTTGCTGATTGCCCTATAATGATATGGAAAAAAGTTCTAGGTTGTAACCGCAATTTTGAAAAATTTCAGTTGGCTAAATGGCGTTTGAGAGTGGGTATTCCTAATAATATTTTGAGGCTCCGGACATATATTTAATGGCTATTAATTTTTGGTAGGTGCTATATTTCGCTGACTATTCGACAAATTTGCTAGAAATCATGTCATTTTGAAACCGCTGTTTAGAGAAAGGTCAAAGAAGATGTCGATACGAACATTTTACGCCTCATCACATATATTTTCAGGCCATTAATTTTTATTAGCGACCATATTTTTCTGATGATACTGCTATTTGGCTGAAAACAAGCGCCATTTTGTAATCATTATATTTAAAAATATCAAAAGACCACCGCACGAAAATACACACAAATCACCGCACATTTTTTTTAAGCTCTTTAATTTTTGTTCTCAGATCTGTTCCGATTAACATGGAACGTCCCATATGTGTATAGGTGTCAATTAAAAGTTTTTAGCTGGCGTTTACCCAACAATTTGGGAATTCGATACACTGTGCATTGGCGTCGGATTGTACTATTAAAGCACTTCTCTAACTCGACAAAAACACATAAAACATACAAGTTATGGAAACTTTGGAAAATCGAAGGAAGTATTAATCACTGTTTGGCGTATGACCCGATAAATCTTCTCGATCTGGACAGTTTTATTATAAATTTGTTTGCTCTTTTCAAGCACTTCAGGTACTAAAAAGTAACAGTTTATTTTTAGCTGAATAGTGTTTGTTGTAGTAGAGGAACCTAAAAAATATTTTATAATAAATATTATTAAAGTTGTAAAGAGGAATTTAACTTGTTTTCTTTAACAAAATATTAAAAAAAAAACAGATCATGAGGAAAAAAAAAGAAAGATTATGAAATTATGATGTTTTTATTCAGTTGACGTTATCACTAGGATTTCTATACTTTAAGGCAGTAATCTAATTAACTAAAAAAAGGGGTCAGAGAGTGGTCGGGATAAAAACGTCACTTATTTTGGACCTTAATAGTTATAATATAAATCCTTTTTTCTCTAGAAAACAGGAAACAAACTCATTAAGGAACGAAAAACTTAAGCACAAGTAGAAATATTGATATGTTTAAAAACGAACTACTATGTTTTATACCACTAAATTTATTTAGAAAACAGTGACTGCAGTTTCAACTCACATAATCATTTTCAAACTGAATTACAAAGGTAGACTAAGTATTTAATACAGAAACATGAGAAAATTTAACAATAAATAAAGACTACCTGAGAAATAACATTATTATTAAGGGGAGGTACTAAATTTTGGGAACTAATTATTATTTGGCAACAACAAACAACGGGGGAAACCCAAGTTCTGTTCTTTGTAAATGTATAAACATAGTAAAAATAAAAATGTAAATTTGCTTAATGACCAAACAGAACTTGGATTTTCCCCGTTATTTGTTGTTGCCAAATAATAATTAGTTTCCAAAACTTAGAACCTCCCTTTTTTAATAATGTTATTTCACAGGTAGTCTTTATTTATTGTTAAATTTTCTCATGTTTCTGTATTTAATACTTAGTCTACCTTTGTAATTCAGTTTGAAAATGACTTTGTGAGTTGAAACTACAGTCACTCTTTTCTAAATAAATTTAGTGGTATAAAACATAATAGTTCCTTCTTAAACATTTCCTGACGATAATTAGCTACCACATAGTAACGGCTACCAGCATCAACTTTTTAGAAATACTGATATATTGAGTGCAAACATGATAGAATCTAATAAATAAATAAAGGACTTAAAATTGAATTTAAATTCATCTCCATCAGTTATATCATTAAATTAAGATCGGTACACTCTCGATTGGCTCGAAACGGCGAGAAATGTGTTTGAACTTCAAAAGATTTACTCTCGTATTAAAAAATGCGGAGAACTGCAACACAGTGGGGAATTCCTGGGTCCAGAATGAAGATAATGCTGTTTCGTTCTAATTGGGACTCATCAAATCATTCCATCCGGTACAATCTTTTCACATTGGTGATCTATCTAGTATTTTTAAACCAAGAAAATAGCAGATAGATGATTTCTGATTTGATCAAGCTTACGATTTCTCTCATTATATAAAATGTCAAATTGACAACTCGGGGATACTTGACTATGCTTATTAAGTTTTTCAATAGGCCAGTTAGCGCCAATCAGAATTTACAAAATCGGTCCCGTGACAGTTTGTCAACTGTTTTTGATGCTGAGTAGTTTCTGATTGTTCTACGAACAGAACTAATACAATTTATAAGAATAATAATTTTATTTATTGAAAATATGTTTTTTGGTCAGAATTAGATAAAATTTTTTACGAAACACGTTAAAAAATTCATATTTGTGTAACTTGATTTGTTGGTGGTCAAAGTTTGGTATAATAGTGTTCATTTTATGTATGTGTTGGTAGTTTATATTGCACCTAAATCTACGATTTTGGAAAGAGAAGAACTTTATTCATTTATTGAAAATACGTATGTCATTTTAGGAGATTTTAATATAGGTCATTTAAGTAAGCACTACGTAGATAATAAATATTTTGATCGTCAAATAGAATTAATACTTAGCTTTATGGAATTCTTTGATTGTACTCAAAAAAAATATATTTTGAATGCTAGTCAGCATATTTTAGACTTAGTTTTAACCAGATATGAGTGCAGTGTATTTAAGAGTACATATAGCTTTATCAAAATCGATACTCTAAAGGATTAATAAAAAACTACAAGATTATGCACACACAGTTTTAGAAAAGCTAATTTTGCGGCTATATATCAACTATTTCAAAATGTTAACTGGAATGATCTAGAAGACTTTAATGATGTGAACTTAGCAGTTAAGCATTTTTACGATACAGTTAATTCTATTTTTGAAATATGTTTTCCAAAAGTCAGCTACCGTAAAAAATATCCGGTATGGTTTAGCAAAACTATAATTAAAGATTTTAAAACTAAGGATAAGCTTCGAATAAAAAGCAGAAAATCAAAGAATTTAAATTTATTAAATTTATAGAACTTAGGACAAAAATTAAAAGAAACGTAAAAATAGCTTATATTCAATATTTAAATAAAATTCAGCAACATATAAATACGGATCCTAGGTCATTCTGGAAGTACATTAATGATAACAAAAGTACTCCTAGTATTCCCGGGAAAATGCATTGTGATGGGAAAGAGTACGTTGAAGGCGGAGCAATTTCGAATGCATTTTCTTCATACTTTTGATCTGTATATAGAGGTGATAACTTGGATGATATTGGCATCAAGGATAAAAATAATATCTATGAGATTTTTGATATCAAGAAAATTGATCATGATGATGTGTGTGATGCGGTTAAAAGTCTTAAAATTAACAAAGCAGTTGGACCTGACAATATACCATCGTACATAATTAAAGGCATGATTAGCTTCTTTGCGGAACCGCTTAGAATATTGTTTAATATGTCAATTAGTACGGGTCGTTTTCCTAAAATGTGGAAAATGGCCAAAATATGCCCAGTATTTAAAAAAGTTGATTTAGAAGACATTAAAAATTATAGACCACTTGCTATTTTGTCATGCCCTGCAAAAATATGTGAATGAATGAAGCGATTATATATATATATATATATATATATATATATATATATATATATATATATATATATATATATACAACACAGCTTTCTCAAAAATAAATGAACTGCGACAAATTTGTGTTTTATAACGCAATTTATATCAGAGAGTCTAGACAAAAAACACCAAGTTGATGTTATATATACAGATTTTACTAAGGCGTTTGACCAAGTCTCACACAAAATACTTTTGGAAAAACTTAAATATCATTTTGGGTTTAGTAATAGATAAGTACAATTTTTTCAATCATATTTAAAAGACAGACAGCAAAAGGTTTGTATTCGAGGATATAGTTCAAAATACTTCTTTGCCACATCGGGTGTACCGCAAGGATCTAGCCTTGGTCCAGTGTGGTTCCTTTGTTTCTTAATGATGTTGTTAATGAGGTCAATACTACGGAAACACTATTCTTTGCAGATGATTTAAAATTATATTGAAAAATTCAAAGCTCGAAGATTGTCAGAAACTTCAAGTTGACTTAAGAAAAATATCGTCTTGGTGTGCAAGGAATGGTTTATCGTTCAATATTGATAAATGTTATGTAATGACTTTTATCCGTAAAAAGAACAGCATAGTATATCCATATGAGATGAATGGAGCGGTGCTGTCTAGGGTTGGTGAAATGCGGGATCTCGGTGTTACTTTTGAGGTGCAACTTAATTTTAAATCTCACATCTATACAATTATGAATAAGGCTTCCAAAGTGTATGGCTTTATTGTAAGGAGTTGTAGGGGCTTTAATAATGTAAAATGTATTAGAACACTTTATGTCACGTATATTAGGAGCATTTTGGAGTACAGTTCGATTATATGGAGTCCTTATTATCATGTTCACAAAAATAATTTGGAAAAGGTTCAAAATAAAATATTAAGATACATACATTATAAAAAAACAAGTATAAATGAATTGCACATACCTAAATTAGAGATCATGAATGAATATAACTTAAAGCCATTAGAAACTAGACGCAATTTAGTCTATTTGACATATTTGTATAAACGATCCGAGTTTATTGTCTATGCTTAGTTTTAATGTACCAAATTATAGAACCAGGAACCCATCACTGTTTTATGTAAAAACTGTTCGTACTAGTTATTATTTAGACTCTCCAATTATAATAATGTGTAGGTTATACAATCAAATAGGAAGCCAGTGTGACATTTTTAATATAAGTTTAATTAGCTTTAGGAAATTAATAGTAGAATATTATTAGAACAAAATTTTTCCCTTCCCTTCTTCTTCTTCTTCTCCTTCTTCTTCTTCTTCTTCTTCTTCTTCTTCTTCTTCTTCTTCTTCTTCTAGGTAGAATCAAGTTCTGTTATTTATACAATGCCTCATCGATCCTCGTCTGACGTCGAAATTCAGCTGTCTCTCCGTCTTTTGGGGGGCCGTCCAGGTGGCCGTTTGGTGTTTGGTTTCTCTCTCATCACGGTTTTTGCTAGTCTGTCATCGTCCATTCGTTCCACGTGATCTCTCCACTGCCTACGACGGTTTCGAACCCACTTCACAACATCCCCCACTCTGCTGTCCTCGCGTATTTTTGCGTTTCTTATTCTATCTCTTAAACTTGTTCCCGTAATCATTGTCAGCGTTTTTATTTCTGTGGTTCTCATAATTTGTTTTGTCTTTGTTGTTTCATTTCTTGTTTCTGCGCCGTAGGTCAGTATCGGTCTTACACAGACCTTGTAGATTCTTGCTTTGCTCTCAACCGTCATATGTTTATTGTTCCAGATTATGTCTCTTAGTTGGCCTGATATCATGGCCGCTTTGTTGGCTTGTGTGCGTATTTCTTCCGTTACTGCCCTGTTACTTGTAATATGTGCTCCCAGGTATTTAAACTTCCCAACCTGTTCGATACGTTTGTCATCAACCATTAGTTTATATCCTTCCTACTCTATAAACGGATCTGTGTATCTGTAGAGTTTGTACTTAAATAAATAAATAAACTTGTGTGATTTTGTGGAAACTCGCTTCATTCGTTCCGCTAATGTTTCACCGGTATATAAAATAAAGCATATTATAACTGATTACATAAATAAACATTGTTAATAATTGTCAATATGCGAAAATCTATAACCAAAACTAAAGTGATTCCAGAAAAGCTAAATAAATGTCACTATGTCGACACTATCTTGAGAGGATTAAAATTTTTTTTGTACTTTTTTATGTTATTCCTGTAATATGATGACAACATTTTGTATTATTATTAAAAATTTTCTGACGTAATATGTGAGAATAAATATTTATATATTTAAATAAATTATTCGTAAGTTAATAAAAACTTCAAGCAACACAAGTGTCATACTAGTCGGGTATATTCATACTAAAAGGTCCAAAATTTGCATGAAGCAAAGATCGGAAAATAAAGTGGGTTTAATTAGGAGTGACCCTATTTTAAAGACAAATTATGTAGGAGAGACATTTATCCTCTTCTAAAATTATAAAGTGTTTTCAAAGTGACTAAAAATTGAAAATTATGGCCGGCTAATGTATTTATATCTCCAAATTTTAGATTTTTGTGCGAGATCAATAATTACATTAAACAAAATTTACATAGCTTTTTATTAATTATATCCTTTGTTGTTCTTATGTACTGTAATTAGCTGTTTCCTATATAACTTACATTTTATTGGTTGGTTATGTTTATTTTCAACCAGGGAGTTGCCCTAGCTTCGCACAGATATTGCTATAAATATAATTTAAAACTCTGCCTTATCATCTAAAAATATATAGGGTGTTCTATTTAAAAAAAAAATAATTTTTAACCACACCTCGTATTAAAGTTGTAATTACACCGTTAGATTAAACTTATAGAATATTAAAAAACAAATCCTTTAAAATGTTGTAATATCTTCTCATATAAGAACGTTTACAGAGCATTATAAAAATTGTCATTTTTTGAATTTTATTCTGTATATTCAAAACTTTTAAGTTCTGTTTTCGGCATTTTTAGTTTCCATTGAAAATGAGCTCATTAATATTACATTGATTTTTTACTAACCAATGGTTAATGAGCAACCCTGTAAGAGTCTCGAATTTGGGATATCCTGTACATGCAGATATAAAAGTGATTATATATATTTGAAATATTGTCTAAGAAAGAATGCTCAGAATATCGTACCATAAATGTAATGAACCACACCCTTAAAACACAATTTATTTTCCGTATTGGCATAGAAACTCGAGAGGAATTATTTTCTCTTAGTGTTTTAATTGAAATATATCGTGATGTAAACGTTGACCTCGATTTGGGTTTTATTGATTGTTGCAAGGCCTTCGACAATGTGCACCAAACTAACTCTTATCTTTTCTCAGAAGTAAAAGTATCGAAGAGCTTACAATAAATCTAATTGCAAGTCTTCATTACAATCAGAAAGCCCAAATTAAGGTGAAATGGGAATATTCGAACGAACTCGATATTTATAAAGCCCTTAGAATGGTAGGTATATTGTCTCCAGTATTACTCAATATCGCCTCGAAAAAATTTTGTTGTCTTTTAAATATTACTTCAAGAGTACTTATTAATAAAATGTGTATAAATAACATTCGATATGTTGACGATACTGTGATTATTACTAGTGATATACAGAATCCACAAATGATGTTGGAAAGAGTTAATTCCTGCAGCATCGTTACGACATGAAAATAGATATGACGAAAATCAAATACATTGTAATTAAGATTGCTTAATGTACATCACCATATTGGAGGGTTTGGTGAAGACACAAAAACCAAAAAAATAAACGTTGAGAGGTGTGCGTCAGGGAGACGTCATCTCTCCGGAACTATTTATGCTAGCTTTGAAAGATGTCTTTAAAAAACCAAATTGGGATGAGAAAGGTTTGAGAGTCGACGGTTCTTATCTTAGTCATCTTCGTTTCGCCGACGATGTTGTTGTCATGTCTAGCAATCCAGAAGAGTTAAAACAAATGCTTCAAGATTTCAATGAAGAGGCGAGAAACGTTGGACTTAAGATGAACTTGGAGAAAACTAAGTTAATGAGCCCTAACGCAAATGTACAAATAGAGATTCAAAATGAAATCATAGAGAATGTCCAAGAGTACATCTATTTAGGCCACGTCATGAAACTGGGCAAAGAAAATCAAACGGCGGAAATAACAAGGAGAATAGGATTAAAAGATAGAAAAACACCAATCAACCTTAAACGGAAAGTGTATAACACGTGTGTCTTGCCAGTTACTACTTACAGCATGGACACGATAACACTAACCAAACAAAAGGCAAATAGGCTCCGAGTCACTCAACGCTCCATGGAGAGAATGTTAGGAATCTCGTTACGTGATAAAATATGAAATGAAGTAATTAGATCAAGAACCAAAGTAGTTGACGTCATTGAACGCATATCACGACTAAAGCGACAATGGGCGAGGCACATAGCTAGACAACAGCCCGATAGGTGGACGAGTAAATTACTGCAATGGCGACCGCGAGAAACGAACCGACATCGTGGCAGGCCACAACGCAGATGGGTAGATAATATAAGATAGTTTGCTGGAAAAGACTGGCTCCAGAAGGCGAGAGACAGATCCCAGCGGAGGACCATCGGAGAGGCTTATGTCCAGGAATGGACGTCAATGGGCTGAGAAAGAAAAAGAAGGAGAAGAATGTACATCAGTCCCTAGTAGTCAGCCATATCTTTCGTTCAATTTTGAATACAAACCACTCGCGTTTGTTGAAGTTGATAAAACCATAATTGACAGTGGTGCAAAATTTTATGATACTATTCATATAAATAAATAAGGTATGGTAGTTTTAGGTGAACATTCTTTGTACTACATTAGAATTTTTATCATGCCGAAATCATCTAGGCAAATAATTTATAATTAAATTTTGTATGTAGAACAAGAGTGACTATATGTAATACATTGGAAATGTTAAATAGGTCATATCTAGAAGATTGCATCTGACATACAAAAGATTTTGAGTAGCATAAGTCGCGCACTGACTTTCGTGAAGAGGCCAAAAATAATTCGGGTCCTGGATGGAAATTAACATCAACTATCTGTAGTATCTAAAATGCGTTGTATTTCGATTAAATAGCTTACACGTGAGTTGGGAATTTAAAGAACTTAACACCATGTGAAATTAGTTGCGTGGCTTCTCGCATACTATCAAAAGTATTTAATTTTCTCGAAAAACACCATCAAGTGCTGATCGCTGCTGAGATGCTACAAAACGTAGCTAATGACCCCGAACTTCTTAAAATGTATCCCTTCCATTGACGAGATATGGGTATATATGAATAAAAGTTTTGATATTAAAAATCTAATAGTTAGAGAATGAAAGAAGATAAACAAGTATATTTTATCTCCTTTTTAAGCTTAGGTCACCATACCAAAAAATTAATGACGTAAAAAATTGTTAAATTTATCCTTTAGACAAGGTAAAACCACCCCCATGTGAAAAGAGTGGAAATTATAAAATATCTGAAAAAAATTGTTTTTAAGAATCATAATTAAGCAGCAGTTGCCTTATATTAATGGTTCGTTTTTATTGACACTCGAACTTCCATGTTTGTGAAGATAACCCCCTAACGTTCAAAAAAATCAAAAAAATTTATAAAAATCTGCATATTTTTGCATCACATAAATTACAAGAAGTATGAAAAATATATTTTCGTCAGATCTAATACAAATACACCTCATAAAGAGGCTATATTTCTCCGATGAACCTGAACTTTTAATTGTTTAATATCATCGAAAAAGGATATTCGCCAATAACCAATTTTGTGTGCGAATTTGGTAAAAAATTATTCCAAAAATATTTTTAGAGCATTTAGGGCACTTCAGATGAACTAATTTGAACTAACAATTAAAGCGAATTAAAAGGGTTAGGACGATATGGAGTCATTTATTTTTATTATTTAAGATTATAATTTTATTTTTTTATTTCCAACCCAGTGGTATAGACTGAAAGTTTATTTTTCTTCATTTATTTATTTTGATGATACCTGGCCACAAAAACATTTGGCCATAATTTACTAACAAGAACGCACCTTTAGTGTAAAATAGGGATGAGATTAGAATTTTATTTTTTATTTACTCTCCTGTAGGTTAGATTGAACCTATTTTTCTCTTCAATTATTTATTTCGATAACACTTGACCGCTAAAAAAGTTTGACTGGATTTACTAATAGGAACATCACCCTAGTGCAAAATAGTGCTGAGATTGGAATTTTTTATTTCCCATCCAGAAGCTTAGACTGAACGTTTCCTTTAGTTATTTATTTCGATAGCACTTAAACTCAAAAAACGTTGGGCTATGATTTACGGTTAGGAATAAAACGAACAATAAATATATGGCGATTTTTGTTCTATGATCAGCTTAAATTATAACTCATGAACATAACACAACATTTTTTTCAGATATTTTATAATTTATTTTCATTTTTATCTGCATGGGAGTAGTTTTACCCTATTTAAGGGTGAATTTAACAATTTTTAATATTTCTAAATTTTTTTTAGTATTCTAGGTGACCTAGTCTTTAAAATAAAATAAAATAAACTTCTGTATTTTCTTTGTTTGTCGAGATATTAGATTTTTAATGTCAAAACTGTTATTCAACTGAAACATATTATGCAATTCAATTTCGTCAACTTTGATAATTTGGTTTTCAAAATTGAAATAGATGCTCATTTTGAAACTTCTCTTAGAGTATTATCTTATCGTAAACTTTCAATTTGCATACCTTTTGGTTTCAAATACGAGGTCCACGAAATAGGCTAATTTTTTGGTCACTTTTTTTGTAAAACAGTAAAGTCTTGAAATTTTTGATAATTTTTATAAAATTTGTATTTTTAATAGAAAATCGAAGATGAATAATTCAATTTGAGAATTTTTCGTATTCAGATACATTGCAAAATGTGTCTGGATTTTTTCGGAGTACAATTTCAAGGAAAAATTTTAATAAAGAATTTGAAGGTAATTTTAATATCCAATGAATTTCTTCTTCTTCTTTAGGTGCCATGTCTATATTCAGACGTTGGTGGTCATCATGTTTACAATTTCCTGAAATCTTTCTCTATCAGCTGCTGCGCGAAATAGTTCTTCTACCGTGCAATTACACCGCCGCCTGATGTTACGCTGCCATGAAAGCTTCTTTCGGCCTATCCATCTTTTTCCCCTCCACTTTTTCTTGTATTATAAGGCGAAGTAGCTGGTATTTAGGTCCTCTAATTATGTGACCGAAGTATTCTGTTTTCCGCCTCTTTAAAATTTTCAAGAGCAGTCGATCTGTATCCATCATTCTGAGAACATCCTCGTTGGAAGTATGCGAAACCCATGATATCTTTAGGATTCGACGATAGCACTACAATTCGAATGCTTCCAGTTTGTTTAGCGTTGTGGTTTTTAGTGTCCATGTCTCGCAACCGTATAATAGAATAAACCATACATAGCATTTCAGGGCCCTTTTACGTATATGCATTGATAAGTACCTGTTGCATAGAACTGGTTTCCATGTCATAAAGGCCTTCCGCGATATTTATATCCTAGCTATTATCTCTTCATCTGAGTCCCCATTTACATTCAACCATCTGCCAAGGTATTTGAAATGGTTTACACGCTCTATCCTCTTCCCATCGAGCCAAAGTTGACATTCATCTACAGTAACCTTTCCAACTGTCATCCACTTTGTTTTTGAGATGTTGATTTTAAGGCCTCTTCGGAAGCTCGCTTCATTGACTAGGTTTACTAATGTTTGGAGATCCTCGATGCTTTCTGCAAGAATGGCCGTATCATCAGCAAATCTAATATTGTTGATTACATCTCCACCTAGTCTTACTCCTTCTTGTCTGTCATCCAAAGCCTCCCTAAAAATTTCTTCAGAGTATACATTAAAGAGACAGGGTGACAGAACGCAACCCTGTCTTACTCTACGTTTGATGGGTAGGTTTTGAGTACGACTCTTTTTAATTTGGATAGAGGCTACTTGATTGTAATACAGATGTTTTAGCAGTCTTATATCGTAGTGGTCTAGACCTGCTGCTTGTAGGCACTCAAAAAGTTTATCATGTTGTACTCGGTCGAATGCCTTTTCAAAGTCAATGAAACAGACGTAGATGTTCTTTCGGAATTCACAGCTCTTTTGTAGAACGCGCATACAAAATAGTGCCTCTCTTGTTTCTAGACCATTTCTAAATCCAAATTGCTTATCACTAACTCTATTTTCGCATAGAAGGAATATTCGGTTCTGTATAATTCGTAGAAGTATCTTAAGTGTGTGGCTCATTAAACTAATCAGCCTAAAGTCGCTGCATTTGGTGGATCTACTTTTCTTTGGTAATGTTACAAACAGCGATTCTAACCAATCATCTGGTATCATTCCTTCGTTGTAGATTTTATTAAAGAAAGTAGTTAAGTAGGAAATATTTTCCTCATCTAGTCAGTTTAAGCAACTCAGTAGGGATTTGATCTGGTCCAGGTGCCTTATTATTTTTGTCTTGCTGTATTGCTTTCCTGACTTCTGATTTCAATATATTGGGGTCCCTGTCTATCTTGCTGATGCATATAGTATGTGTATGTGCAGCGTTTTCTCGAGTAGCATCGTCAAAAAGGTCACTGATGTATCTCTCTCATTCTCTGCACTGTTGTTCATGATTACAGATTCTTCCGTCGGCGTCCTTGAGTAAATGAGCATTTTTTGGTTTTCTGATTCCGGAGGTATATTTAAGTTTCCTGTGGAGATTGAAATTATCGTGTTTTTTTTGGAGGTTCTCTATTTCTTTAAAGGAATTTTCGAGCTAGAGTTCTTTGGCTTGCTTAACATCTGTCATAAAAGGTAACTTAAAATATCCGTTCCCTTCCAGTGTTGCAAAAAATTGCAGCCCTATTAAATTTGTTCTTAAATGCAAACGGTTATATAAAAGCGGTTCTTTTTTCCATAATTATATATTTAAAAGAGAAAGACGGAGAAAATTTGCAAATCATTATTTTAAATACGAAAAATTTTAAATAAAACAGTAATTTTCCAAGGAACAGACCGTGATTATTCTTCCAAAACCGGACCGGCAACTACGGTCGTTATGAATGATTGCCTCGGCATTCCGTAGTAGTTTTGAACGGAACAAAGTGGCAATATTTCACCGAGGACATTGTGTTCTCTTGAATCTAATTACCAGGCAATTGTACAGACGCTTATATGATGCAACAATTAACAGGAACAACATATACCTAAATAGCACATTCTAATTGTTATGTCTTCGTCTTCATTAGAGTTAATAAAGGCCAGGTTATTATCAGGTTTTTTTGTATATTGGAATTCAACCTATTAAACTTTTTATAAAATATTTACCAAGAATAGAATTTTGTGTTTTATAAGGTTCAATTTTTAGAATTATTCTGAAAAATAAGGATACACTTTTTACCAAACTTGGCATAAAATCCGATTTTAATGGAGGTTGTCCCACCAAGAACATAATTTTCAATAAATTTAGAAATATTTTTTTAGCGAATTTTTAGCAGTTTTTTTTTATCGATTTTCAGGACGTCTTGTAAGTAAATATCAAACTCTCAGTAATGTATAGAAAGCGTTAAAATAATCGTGGGGTTTTATAAAAATTGATTTTCTAAGGAGCTACAACTTTTAAGCATACTTCAATAATTTATTTACATTTGTATATGTGATATAACGGATAAAGAAATACAAAGCTACTCCATAAACAATCTTTGTCATTACCGATAATGTCAAGAGATGGATTCACCCCCTAAACATGTAGTAATTTTGACAGGTGTCTGTTTTCAGAGCTAAAAATTGATTATTTAGATACTTTAGACAATTATTTCATAAATGAAATTTTTATAAAAAAATTGAATTGCTTCCTAAAAAAGCGCTAAAATGCTAAAAATAATAGTATAAATTTATTGTAAAGTCGGAGCCAATTTAGTATTTGACAAAATGTCTGATTTACATTAAAAGATTGAGCTTGTATGTATCTCGCGATAATAGTAATTTGTTTCACTTAGTAATATTTTGGCGCTGAATTAAAAACTATCAATTTTATATAAAAATCTGAATATTGTGTTTTACAAGTCAAACGGCTTCGCACTCCCTCCAGGGAATAATCACTCATACCAGGTACACAAAGATACCAAAAGTATGAAGCTCTGTGGGAACCCTTTCCATGTTATTGGGTCCTAGGTGACGTAGTCTGCTGTATTTCCTACGAACTTTCGGACGGTTCGCGCGGTTGCTAGGAGAATTACTTTCTGCATCGGCTTATAAAGATGCTCACTAAGGCCCAGTCTCTTGATGTTCTGCAGGAGGTTCTTTGGTATCACTCCAGTTGTTAACAGTACTATGGGAATCGTTTGGACGCTGTTCATTGCCCATTGTCTTCGAATTTGCACCTCCAGATCTCTGTATTTGGCGATCTTCTCATTGTATTTTGGTCTTAGGTTGTTGTTGTTAGGTACAGCGATGTCGATTAGTGTAGTTCACCTAGAAATTTTTTCTATTAGTATAATGTCTGGTCTATTATGAGCAACTGTCTGATCCGTCAGAACCGTTCGGTCCCAGTATAACTTGAAGTGGTTGTTCTCAAGAATAGGCTCCGAATTGTATTTGTAATAAGGCACTTTTCCTACCTGTAATAGGTTTAACTTTTCTGCTAACTCTTGGTGGAGTATCTTAGCGGCTGAGTCGTGTCTTTCCTTATACTCGGTTGCGGCAAACGCTTGGCATCCTCCAGTTATGTGCTGGATTGTCTCTGATGTTCGACAGCCATATCTACATTGGTCATTTTCTATTGAGGGATCTCTAATGATGAACTTCCGATAGTTCCTCGTCGGAATAACCTGGTCTTGGATAGCTAACAAGAAGCCCTCCGTTTCTGTATTGTTACTTTTTGCTTTTTAGCATTTTTTTAAAAGTAGGTCAAATTTTTTTTATGAAAATTTCATTTTTCGATTCTTACTTTTGAAATGAGTTGAGTTTATAAGGCCGCAAAAAAATATCTGTTTTATACAAAGTTGTGGCCCAAACTAAATTGAACCAGAAACATTTCTTTGGTTCTTAAAATTATCCAAATAACAATTCTCAATGAAATTGCACCCTACAATTATTTGGTCGGCTATAGTAAATGAGCTACCCTGAATTATAAGAAATTAATTTTAGATTCATAATCTAGACCCCAAAAACTCCCTAATACAGACAAAGTGTGTTTTATCCTGTATATTGAGTTTGAGGAAATTAATTTAAGATCCGTAATATTTGATCCAATAACTCCAAAATATGCAGTATAGGCCAGAAGTTAAAATATACCTAAAAAAACAATTTTTCAAGTTATTTCAATATTTTACTAAATCAACTACCCATTTAAAAAAAAATGTGATTAAGGTACAATTTTCCTTATATTTGATTCGACATATTAAATTTCAAAAAAAGAGATATTTAACTCTTAATCTAATCTTACTCTACACCCTCGTAAACCTCCCAATACTAATTTTGGAAATAATCCGAAAATATACAAATTTTAGACTGCCATATTGCATCTGCCATATTGAATTTATTTAAAACAATTTTAAATTCATTATTTACACTCTCCGAGACCCGCAATACCAATTTTAAACAAAATCAATAAATGTTGAATTTTAATCCGTCGTATTGAATATTCTAAAATCAATTTTAAATTAGCAGTTTAAACCCCCAAAATCCCCCTATAGCAATTTTGAACAAAGCCGAAATATATTAAATTTTTAATTCGCCTTATTGGATCCGACATATTGAATATTATAATCATAATTTTTTATTCCTTATACCTTCAAAAATCTCCCTATACCAGTTGGGAACAAAACCGATAAATGTGAAATTTTTAGTCCGCCATATTGGATTAGTCATATTAAATTTTTTAAAATTCTGAAAACTACGCCATATCAATTTTGAAGTATGTAAATCGTACAAAATTATTTTTTTTGTCCACCATATTATCAGCGACATCTTGGATTTTACTGAATCCATTTCATCCAGAATAACACGGGAATACCGCAGCAACTTCCTGAAAACAACGCAAAAAATTTCATTCACATCGGTATTGTCGTTGTGGAGTAATCGATGTACATACTTGAAAAAATATATAGCTTTTATATTTAGAACCTCCTTGTAGTAAGTCGCCTAAAGAATACTCTACAATTATTTTAATTTGTTTGCTTCCAACTACAATAAGAAATCCAGAGTCAGAAGAATATATTTTGGATGAAATTGTTGACAATTCTTCTAATAGCATGTGACAGCTTGCAGCTCAAATAGACCCAACAAAATGGGTGATCCATGAAACATTCCAAAAATAGTTTTTTTCATAGTTTCCATGTTCAAAAGGTATACTCAATGTCTCGAAATGATTGCACAGGCCAATAAATTTCAGATAGCTGTTAGGTTAACCTTATTTTATGGTGATTTTCGTGTAATTTCCTCAAAATTTGCTTACTACTTTATTTGAAAATGATTTTAAGAAGTTTTCCCATGATACAAATAGTTCAAATTTGCCGATAATTGATTTCTTTATGGTATCCAACTTCTGCTCTGCTGAATTTGGAATATACCAAGAATTGTTATCTCCGCAACTGATAATGAATACATAATAGTAATTATAGGTATTTATATGCTCAAAACTAAAATAAAACAAGTACAAAATATTGTTACCCAACTTTGATTGCTTTATTTTTAACCCCAAAATTCCATGTTTCATTTTTGAAAACTTGAAAAATAATGACTTTTAATATAGGAAAAATAATCAAATATTATCAACACAGAAATACATTTTACATTGTCTAGACAAAGTGCCGGATCTCTACGGGCTCGCTGAAGCCATCTTTTCCTATTATTTTCCAAACGTGGGACATGAATAAATAACTTTTCAGATATTTTAATTGTACCACTTGTACACTGAGACACCACGCAACACTCATAAAACTTATAATTCATCTTTTATTACAAATATTTCGAAAAGCTTTATATCTAGGGAACATGTGACACAGCGATTACATGACAAGTATTGGTTCTTTGGAGCAAAATTTGAAACGGAGTATAAAATAAATGATTTGAAAGTACTAGTTGGTTTAAATAAAATGATATTAAATATTTAGGGCTACATTCAGGCACGGACCAAAGAGGGGTCGGGGGGAAGGGTGCTATCGCCCACCCCTCCCAAGAGCTTAGAGTTCAGGAAAATACACCCGATTGTGCCTCTTACACTAAGAATGTGTATGCTGCTGGCTTCCACCCCCATTGACAACTTCTTTTTTGTTGACATCGCCTTCCCTAAGGGCTTTGATTTTAGGAAAATAAACCCGATTCTGGCTCTTATATTAGGAATGTGTATGCCGCTGGCTTCCATCCTTCCGTCGACAACTTGTTTTTTTTTTAGATCACCCCCCTCCCCCCCCCCTAAGAGCTTCGATTTCAGAAAAATACACCTGACCCTGACTTTTACCCTAGAAATAGGAATGTTGCTGGCGTCTTCCCCCCCCCCCCCCCGTCGACAACTTACTTCGCTTGCCATACTGTACTTTCGTGATATCACTGCCCCCCCCCCCGCCCCCTAAAGAGAGAGGCTGGATCCGCCTATGGCTACATTAGGTACTTATCGATGGTTTTATGTATGTTTGCGATTGTGTTTAGGTTATGTATTAAATAGTTTTAAGTAATATTTTATCTACACTGATATGATGTAGTTAGTTTAGATATACATTTAGTAAAAAAGAAATGAGGACAAAATATTAAGAATATTTTTAGAATAAAGTGTAAATATGAAAATTTTTGTATAGTTTCAACTATCAAAAGATTAAATTTTACTGATTTATACCCTTATCAAAGGCAAATTAGGTCAAAGTTTCAATTTATCTTCTCAACGATGCGACAGAGGACCTGCATCGACAGCGATCTATGAATTATGCACTTCTTTTTGAAACCTTTTAAGAATAATGGAACATTCTTATATGTTCTGCGAACCGAAACGATCAGAATCTTTCAGTAAAATAGAATTGTAACGAGGATATAAAATATGTAATAGTTCAAATGGACTTTTGAATTCAAGATGGACGTTTAGAGTTTATACGTCTATATATAACAACAATAACTTGATGCACTTTAAGCTCTCGACTCAAAAGCAAATAACAAAAAAATTAGGAAGCCAAAATATATTAGAAAAAAAAATTGTATCAACCAGGGGTAATTTACAAAAATGTAGTTATCATTTAGTAAGTTGTGTTGAAGTTATTTACTTTAGTACCTTTTATTTTGTGTGATAGGTATGTTAAAATATGTATTTGCCCAAATTTTTACAGGATAATCATCAAAATCAGAAGGCAAACAAAAATAATACATGGCCAATAATTTCTAATGATTAATTCTGATTCCTTTGAACCAGGTATACAGGATGCCCAATTTTGAATAGTTTTGCAATGTTCCTGTATTGTTATTAAAGATAACCTTGCAAGTTTGCTAAACAAAAGATGTAACAAACAAAATATTCCTTTACCCTTTATTTTTAAAAATGTAAGTTAGTATGAAAGTTTCGATGAACTGTAAACGTAATGGTAAAAAATATATAGGGTGATCTGTTAAAAAAAACTCAATTTCATCATTTATTCGAAAACACTATATTTAGCTGTTTTTCTGTTTTCTTTCTCTAAATCAGCAGAAAAAATTTTACTAAAAAATTTAGCAATTGTGTGCACTTAATTTGGCACACCCTGTAGAGAGACTTATAAATTGATTTATTTGTTGCAAAATATTCTAAGAAAATTTTACATTTTAAAAGTTAGGGGATATGAAACTTAAATTTAGCAAAATGTTACATCAAAATAAAAACATTCTAAAATTATATAAAAGATGTTCCCCGCACAATATGATGCTGACCTGTAATCATCAGTACTACTATTTTGAAAATCATGATTCTTAGGTCTAGATCGTAGCAAATTGGAATAATTATCCGACGTTTCGCCTACGATTGCACGAGGCTTTCACGAAATTTAAACACTAAATGAATTATGGTTCTTGAGATTAGGCCTTGCGAAATTGGAATTATTTTCCGACATTTCGCTTATGATTTCACGAGACATCTTCAGAGATCTTTATTCAATCAGACTAGGACACTGAATGTGTGTAAACCCAAAGACCATGATTTTTTACTTGATCAAAGCCGTGAAAGTTTTGTTCTTTATTAGTAATGTCGATGATTTTTATCCGATATCAAGTTGTGCAGGTAATATCCTACCGATACCTTACGGAATGGGGATTTTATATATTCAGTTTTTCTCTATGAATTTCGCTCTTAGTTTTTTAGAGCACCACTATTAGTGGTACTTCTTGGTAATTAAAACCATCAAGAAAAAATTAATATGATTTTAATAAATGGAGAGGGTGAAGAAAATTGCTCGCTATCGCCAAGAATTTATGCTCAGAAATATCCTAATAGACGTCATCCTGACAATCGTTCATCGGAAAATTTTCTACATGTTCTTCATAGAACAAGAAATGTGGTTTATAAAAAACAGTCAGACAGAAACCAATTAGGAGAAATGAAGAAAATAAATTTTTGGTCATTTTATTTATGGATTCTATAAAAAACTATAAAAGACAGATAAAGAAAACTGTAATAAAACTTTAAAGATTGTTAAATTTAGAATCTAAATTCGATATTAAATACAAGGTGTTCCATTTAAAATGATAAAATTATTTAGCTCTAATGATAATAAAAATCAACCCTGTATAATTTTTGAGATTATTTTTATTTTACAAAAAATGGTTAAATATCTCAAGAATGACTTGTCTTAAGTTTATGAAACAGAGGAACTTACCCTTATTTGGCTCGCACTAGCAAAATATGGAATAATATATCAGGCATTCCATTTAAATTTTGGCAACTTTGATATGAATCTTTTTTTGAGTCACTCTGTATATTTCACATTAAATTTTTATTTTACAAAAAATGGTTAAATATCTCGAGAATGACTTGTCTTCGGTTTATAAAACAGAGGAACTTACCCTTATTTGGCTCGCACTAGCAAAATATGGAATAATATATCAGGCATTCCATTTAAATTTTGGCAACTTTGATATGAGTCTTTTTTTGAGTCACTCTGTATATTTCACATTAAATTTAAAATGTGGTCCTAATAGACCTACATATTTGCTACTAAAATTATTTTTAAAATATTTTATCTTTCTAGGTATGTAATACAGGGTGTCCGGTAACTACCTTCTTCTAATTTGTCGGGAGCATACAGGGAAGGTTAAAATAATCCTACTTTCTTATAGAAAACAAATTCCTAAAATGCTCCTTAACGGATATACAGAGCCCGAAAGAGGTACCCAACGATTTACCTAATCGGCTCCAAGTTTTGAACCAACTTGTATAGTTTAATGACATTTTAATATTTTATAGAGATGTTGCAATCATGTCTCTGGTATTAAAGACATATAATAACAATTTAATTTGCGACCACCTAAAATGTACGGATGTTTCGTCTCGATACCGGTAGTGGACTCACCGGTATCTTTCCCATATATCCTTCTTGTAATTTCCGCAAGTTTGATCCTCTATTTAAGTCCAGTTTTGCCGGAAAGCGGTGGTAAGATGTTAGTTCCACAACAGAGACAATCAAGACATATTAAACCACACTACAGTTGATGTTTTAGATCATCAGAGAAGTCAGTAATGGACTTTCAGCCATACTCGTTGGGTCTCATTTTTCACAGGTGTCATTTTACAGAGCTGAAAATTGATTTTTTAAATACTTTCGTCATTCCTCTTCTAAAAAAGTACTCTTAAATTATTTCGGTAGAACTGGCAGTTTTCGAGTTAAATCGGTTTATATGCGATGAGGGCCCTCCCAGAAGAGCACGAGATCCTTACGTAGAGGAACAAATTTTGCAAGATATTACTAACAACCCTTCAAACAGCATAAGAAAGCTCGTCACACAAAACAATGTTACAAAATTGTGCCACGTTGAAAAATTACACGCTATGTCTTCGGATAATTATCCCGCAAGACTTTAATACTCCATCTGGTTTATACAGCAACACAACCTAAATCTAAATTTTTCTAACTTAATTTTGTTTACCGATGAGGCTAATTTTACAAGAGATGGCATAATAAACTCAGACAATTTACATTTTTGGGCTGATAAAAATCCGCAAGCTACAATTCAAAACAAACACCGACAAAGGTTTATTGTAAATGTGTGGACTGGCATCATTAGAAATGACCTTATAGGTCCATTTTACCCCAGGAAAGGGAGTGTTAAAAAAAAACTCAAATATCAATCTGATTGCAGAAATGCGTAGGAAAAGGTAGTAGAAATGACGTCTCATCTCGTGTCTCAACAAATTTTATTTGGAACATTTTTTTTTAACAAATAGGTCAAAAAATGGGGTTGTTACCCATTTTTTGTTCAATTTGTTAATGAAGCATATCATTGGAAAGCTAGTGAAAAAACACGAATTTTGAAAAAAAAGTCTTTACGACCAATAGGAGTCTAGTTAGTATTTTTTTTTCAAAAAACCACAGAGTGATTGTTTATTTATTTTAAGAGCTGAATTTTTTACAGTTCATTAATAAGAGCCTAAAGTATATGAAATCGTTCAATTCAGATTAATTTATACACAATCAACCCTTCAGGAGATTGCTAAACTGAGGGTACGTGCTGGACGCCAGATAAGGGAAGGAAGAGAGCGCGTCTTCAAATCGGCTCGCGCTTGAAAAATTAGCAATATCTCCGCTTCTAAATAACGTAGAGCTTTCATTCTTTGATTTTTTTGAGGTAGCTCATCGAAAAAATAATATTGGGCACATTTTCAATCTTCTCGGACCCCCCCCCCCCCGAAAATTGCATTTTTTATATTTAATTTTTTTTTTACTCTTTTTACATTTTTTTCATTGAAAATGATTACATACTATATATTTACCTTTATAAACAATTATATTCGGCTTCCTCCTACCTCCCCTTCAAAAAAATTATATTTTTCAAGGTTTCGCATTTTTTGCTTTTATTACATATGTATGAACTAGAAATAATAATTTCGTGCTAAAATTTGAAATTTCTTATTAATGTATTGAAATAACATTTCTTGAATAATGTTATTGTTATAAAATAAGGTTGTATTAAAAGTTATACAATAATCCATATAATCATAATAATCTACCTTTTGATAGCTTAAGTCTTTAAGAAGAGAATGAGCACTGATAGAACTATGTAGCAGATTCCTAGACGACGGCACATCCCATCAACAATAGTCACTTTTTTCGTTTTTCTAATAAACAATTGCAATTTTACAAAAACTATTGGACCGACAGGGCTCAATATCCGCGCACCTTTTAAGCACTTTAAAACTCACATTCCAGTAAAAGTTGAAAATAATTCAATAAATATTAAGAAAGTTATTAAAAATTGAAAAATAAGCCATTTTTAATGTTTAAATTGCAATAGCTTTTTTATTTACAGACCAATTTGGACAAGCAAAAACTCATTTCGAAGATATTTTCAAGACGCACAATTCGTCTCTGGAACATTTTTCTCTAAATCCTTTAGATTTTCCGTAAAATCCAAAAAACTGGGGAAAAATCATTTTCCAATCTATTTGTTAAAAAAAAAACATTTCTACTACCTATTCCTACCCATTTCTGCAACCAGATCGCAGGCAGCATTTGAGTCATTTTTACCTCCAAAAAATCGCTTCGTTTCCTGGCCTATTTGTCGTGAAAAGAAGACTGCAGCAAAATTTAAATAATTTATTAAAAGACGTACCCCTTGAAAGAATAATGTTAGTGTGGTACCTGCATGATGGTGCTCCAGCTAATTTTAACGATATAGTATGTCAACACTTAATTAACGTTTTTGTCCCTCAATGGAGAGAACGATGTGGGCCTGTTTTGTGGTCACCAAGGTCTCCAGATCTAAATATTTTACACTGTTACTTCTGGAGACATCTAAGAGAACTTGTTTATTCAACACCAGTAAATGTTAGAAAAGAACTACTAGCGAGAATAACACAAAATTCTAACGAAGTCCGTAATAATGCCGGAATATTATTTGCAGTGCGGCAGAAAAATATTCGAAAAATAAGAAAATGTATTGGAGTACACTGAGCCCATATTGAACATTTGTCAAAATAACCTTTGAAAAATTTCTGGACTTGACAATGTCTAAACTGGAAATCTTTCAACATAATATTGCCTTCGAAGAGGGAGACAGTGCTTCCCCGTAAATTAAAGCACACCCTGCGTATTTTATTTTTACCTGTTTGTGTTCGACATTAGTAACTTTTGAGTTTTTCGCAGAAAAACTGATTTATCTCGAAAATCCTCAGTTTTATCGAAATAAATTAGTACCTTTTTTGAAGAGGAATGACTAAAGTATTTTAAAAATCGGTTTTTAGCTCTGCAAAATGACAGCTGTCAAAAATTAGGCTCAGCGAGTGTGATGCAAGTCCGTTCCTGACTTCTCTGATGATCTAAAACATCTACTGTAGTATAGTTTGAGTCTTTATGGCTTTTATAAAATATTAATATTTCATTAAATTATACAAGTCGCTGGGTAGCCCTTAAGGGCTCTGTATCTCCTTTAAGGATCGCTTTAAGACTTTTAAAGAAATTAGAAAGTACTTGCCGGACATCTTGTATAAACCGGGGAAATATAGTGCTTCCACCCATATAATAATTTATAAATTTGTTTTGTGTCACATAGGGAAAAACAAAAAAAAACATAATATTTCATAAATTGGCATTTCCAAATTTTACTAATCTTTTATTTTAAATTAAAACAATAACAATCGCGTTACCTTTTATAATTTTATAATCTTCCAATTACGAAATGTTATGTTTATTTACTGGTCATCGATCGTGCAAATTCACCAAGTCAGCAAGGTCGCTTTCCGGGTCATGATGAACCGAGATTATAAGAGGGCGATTCGTTGATTTGATGCAAAATAACAAAACAGGATAAAAAGGACGACCATGCTTGGGATGGAGTTCAATTAGTTCAATCGGTTGAATTAGTTCAATCGGTTGAATCGGGTCAATCGGTTCAATCAGCTCAATTAGTCAGTCGCCAGACATAAGGGTCAGTTGATCCAATGCAGAGCAGTCAGTCTATTGTGAATTAGTTAATTGTCCAGAAAATTAGTGAACCCGTGTGAAGGAAGCAGCGAAAATCCCAAGCGTGTCCCAGTCTAGAGCAGGCCGACAAATAGCAGAACCACAGTGACAACCCTCGTTAAGAGTGCCAAGATGAATATAATCTTAATGTAAGTTAAAGAATTAATTATAATGATGAACAGTCCAAAATGTTTAATGTCGCTTATTTTAAATAAACTTTTTTTTAATATAATCCTGAACTAACTGACTGAACTAACCTGAACTAACCTGAACTATTTTTTTTATATAATCCGAAGTTAAAGAGTTCATTTAGAGTTTAATCTCTGAAGACCAAGTTCCTTAATGCTACGTCCCTACTCATACCTCAAAACTGGACGTGACAATATTCTTTTCACTCTCCTCTTTTTTTTTTTATTGTATGCATACTTCTTTAAAGCCTAACATCGTCAATTATGTAGGAGAATATCCCTTTACAATCTGAATTTAATGATGTCTTGCCTGAAAAAAGTTTATTTACGTCCATGCTAATTAGTGCTGCATATCTAAAACCTATAAGGGTGAAACAAGTTGATATGAGTATAGATAATTTATACTCCGTTACTTGAATCCGCTCCCTATGCAAATTATGAACCTTTAGAGCTAAAGTACTTGCATTAAATAGCTTTTGTTCGGAATTATTGTTTGTCGAAATAGAAACTTCCCCTAGCCTTGTTATATTTACATAATACGGATGGTGTTAGTTTAGCTTAACTAATAATTATCTCGATTCTGAATGTCAGTCCAGGTTAACTCAAGTCTGTTGGGGGAGTGGGGGAGGAATAAACGGAAGGAAATACTGAGAAATTTATTTTGGTATGTAAAGTTGTACTCCCTAAAAGTGGCTATACTGCACTTGCCCGTAGGTGTGTGGATACGACTCGACTTTTTTTTATTAGGTTCTTATATTGAAAAGTTAAAATTAAAATTGATTAATAAATGATAAAATAAAGAAAATATTTAGACTTAAAACTCATTTAAGCATATTTGTCTGCGTTATTTTAATCAGTGTATATAGGAATGTTATCAAGAAAAATATCTCTCTTTTATGTAGATTATCATTTAATGAAAAGAATATCGCCTAAAACCCGTCGATTTTATTTTTTTGAAATAATTTGTTTAAAAAAACCGTTATAGGGAGCGAATTACAAAAGACCTACGTATATCAACCAAAAATGTATTCAATGAAACTCTGTCTGCATAATTACATTTTAAATCCTCCTCAAATCGAAGAAAATCGTATCCACTGTAACCCCCTTCATCGGCTGGAGCACAGTGCTTACAGCAGCTCATTCTTGCTTAGGTATAAAGGACTGAGACTCTAATCATACTTATTAAAACTCTTTTCTTTCAATAAGGGTGCCATTCTGTTTTTTTAAGATTGAAACAGAGAAAACCTAACTGTAGAATCTTTAATAAAGCAAAAATTCCTGCTATGTAACTTTAGCTATATTGTAGTATTCTTGTTTTAATATCAACATGAATAGGTTAATTTCTGCTAAGATATTGTTACAGTTTAAATCGCTCACTGGGTTCGCAGAATAAAACACAACACCTTTCACTTATACTTCGAATACTTATATTAACTACTTCGTAACACAGCTAAAACACAACTATCTTATTTCCACTTTTTAATATCTTCACTATTCAAATACCGCAATACAACTTACTTAAAACTCACATCCCATCCCTATTTATATACCTATCGAATTTCCTATACAAATCTAAAACTTAATAACATAAAACTTGAGATCTATCTTAGTATTGTATGGCGACGAAGAAGAAGTGGACAGAGAAATAAAACTAACAGAAGAATATAACGATGAAGCAGACTATAGCCAAGATTATGATGAAAATGAAATGTTTATATTAACAGAGAGCCATCTATAAAGCTATTACCTCGCCCAGCATATGAAGGAGAATATATTATAGTGCAATTTGTAACAAAAATACTTACATCGTAATATATCGGGAAGGTCTTGGAGGGCAGATACATGATGATGTATCTTTTCTTAGATTTAAACCTGAAGCAGAAAGGTTCTATATACAAGATAAACCTGATCTTTCTATTATTAAAGATAATGGTCAAGTATATTTTACCCAAGCCATCGTTGTTTGGTATTTAAATCAGACTAGTGTAGTGCTTTCCATTTGATTTATCTTCTTGGAACCTACGTTGAGATTTAGAGATTACTGTTTAAGCTTTATTAATTTCAAAAATATTTTGATTCGTTTAGAAGAAGACTTGCGTGTTTTAATTGTACCGTGGTACTTTTTATTTTAGTTGGCAACAGTAACTTACTGTTGCTTTATTATTATTTCTATTGGGGAATATTATTTTGTTTTGTAAGACTATTTAGTAACTTGTTAGTTGTATATCGGTATTTTGTGCTATTTATTTGTATTTGTCTAGCAAAAGACTTATAACAATTAATATTGCATCGCTATAAATAAGTCTAATAAGTAGAAACCTATATAAAGAAATACTTGTACACTCGATTATACTAATTTATTATTTTTTTGTTATTTTTCTCCATTTCTTAATTATAAACACCATTATGATGATTATTATGTTACTTGCTTGGCATTAGAATAAAAATGAAACTATTTGTAAGATTTAAGATCTGGAACAACAAAGAAACAATGTCAAAAAAAAGGTTGACCTCAATTGTTAAGGTTGATATCAATTTATTTGATTTTATAAATTTTATGTGATTGATGTTGACGAATATTAGGCATAAGAGATGATTCTGACTTAAACCAATAAACGTAACTGAATAGAAAGCATAGTTTTAATTGAATATTATATTGTCAAGCCACTGTGGACTGTTAGACTTTTTGTATACTACAGGGTCGAGTCACAGTAGCCCAGAACCGAAACACACTGACTCATTTTTTAAAAAACCTTGTCTGACAACTTTAATATTGTCTTGATTGAAAAAGTCATAATGCAAGGAGAAAGATTAATAACCAAAGTATTTTGGTTGTGAATTTCAGCTCGATACTTCAACTTTTTCTTCATAATTTGAATGTCCGAAAAAATCCTAGCCACTGTACCCAACCTTACCCTACCTTTTTCAATAGGTATTAGTTTGTCTTTAAAATGATATCTTTTTCAAAACTGCCAAAACAAAAAGGATATATGAAAAAAAAAAACAATATTCAAATTTCAGCTAAAATAACCTCTGATGGTACTGCAGAGAAACATTTTTATAACAGGATTATAGATCTTGTTAAGCGTAATCTCTGTGTCAAATAACATGTTACGGTTAAAAATTGATCTTAAATAATAAATATTTTCGTTTACATTTTTCTACATTAACTTACAGGTTCAGATTACTAAAGTCATAAATAGATTTTTGTTTTGTACGATTTTCTTTAAAGATTGTCAATGACATACATAACTTGAAATTTAAATCTATCATAAACTATGTTTCCTACTATAAACTAACGATTACCTTTTGTTTTTCTTTCATTAATATTGTTTTCATCTATAATCAGATCCTTCTTTTGTTTACATTTTGAAATTTTGACTGATATCGTGACAAACTATTTTCGTAGCTTGTAAATTTCGTTGGATTCCTCGAGACAATGTATCACAGATTGGGAAAAGTGTTTTCATGATGATTGGATAAATATGAACAGTGTTTATTTATTTTCTTGTTGATTTTCCTTTCTCAGAAAATATTTATTTATTTTTACATATCAGCTGTTTCAGGTAAATAGTCAGGTCCACTCGATTGCACGGAAAGTTTTTATGGTTGCCTATATGATGGCACCTCTCTTGAATATATCGAAATGCTAAATTCGAAATAAGTTAAAATCAACTTTTTCATTATGTTGTTTTTAGGTTATTCGTAGATTATTTCCCTCTACCTTACTAGTAAAAATTTTTAGTAATTATAATATTCGAAATTAGACCCTCGAACTAATTCGAACTAATTGGATTTCATTTTTGAATATTTCGAACCCATTAAGTAATTTGTTATTAGGTATTCGTTTTGTAGGATAAGATAGTTGAGAGTATTATGTGTCTTTGTCTGACTTGAGTACTGGCTAGTTAAAATTGAGATAGAAGTATTTTTGCATATATTTTCCGGAAGTTTTTCAAATTGTATGGTAAATATAAAGGGTTCGAGATTATGGTCTCGAGATTAAGGTTATTTTTTTTGGATGGATTTTTAATGGACTTTTTTTATTAAGTTTTTTTGGTAACTTCCGTTGGAAGGAATGTGCGAGTAATTTGAGAAAAATCGTTCTCATTTGGCTATCTGACGCAAGAGCGAGAAGAAGTGGTTAGTTTTACTGCTTCCCCAAGTTAAGGGATTTGGTCATAAATGACCGATTAAATTAACGAAACCAAGCCGGGGTGCAAACATTTTTTGGTGATTTGGTAGTTTCACCCTACAGCTGATTATTTTTCTTCAGCCAGCCCAGAAACAACGGCTTAACATTTTATCAGATGCCACCATTTTCTTGAGTTCGAGGTATGTACATATTTTTTGGAAACAATCAGTTTTTGTGTTTAAGCAAGATTTAGCTAGGCTTTACGTAGGCCTTCTGTATGACTGATTGAGTAGGAATTTTTATTTCTTTATTTTAGGGTCTTGGGATAACTACAATACGTCTTAGAATAACTACAGTATGTCTTAGGATAACTTTAGTGTTTTTGGATTTCTTCAGTTTTTTTTTTGGGATGAAATTTTATAATGTACAGCGTGGGAAATATATGCTGTTTGGGTTATAGTGCTGCACTTCTGGGATTGTGAGCCTCTAAATGGGACAATCTCCGTATTGAGCCAGGTCAACGTCCTTTCTGGTGAAGCTGTCTATGTCACATGCCTTGCTTATCCTCATGTTTGAAAGTGATTCAGCTAAGTGCCTAGTTTTAGTCAAAGACATGTACCCGAGAGTTTCTAACTGTTAAGCCTGATGGGTATTAAACCAGTATTTTTAAATCGCTTAGTTTTCAGAGCAAAGTTTCCTTTTCGATTACCTAGAGGGCTAATAGGTAAGGGATTCTTCTGTACATGATTTTGCATTTTTTTAATTAATAGACTTTAAATATTTGGACTTTAATATTTTTCTAATGATATTTATCTTTTGCTAAATTTACCATATCACTTAATTTTTGCGGCGAACCAATAAATTTTGTAAAGTGAAACGACGTCGACTACGTGGAGCTACAACCCCAAATTTAAATGTTTTATTTTGCGATATCCTACTGTAATTGAAGTTTTTTTTTATTATGGTTCCCTGTTAGGGTCCCAGAGTGGCCAGTTAACCATTTAATAATTGTTTAAAGTAATGGGCATTATAATGATAAATTTATTGAAAATTTTAATTGGTTAACAATTCAATATTTTGGAAACTAGTTATTTTGTACAAAATTGTAACGTACTTTTCAGCAAAATTATGTTAAGATTTTAACCACTTAAGCGACCGTTACTTTTTGGATCGGTTTGCAGTTCACTGTGCAGGACACTGTCAAGTTTAACTTACTCTCTTTTGTTTTAATTTTCACTTTTTCTGCGTCATAGAAGGTCAATAACTTTCGACTAAGTCGTTAACAAAGATTTTATTTATTGCAATTTACCATTTGTAATCGCATTTCTATCAGAAAGCCCCATTAGAGGAGTATGCAAGAATTCACACTGGTGATAACTTTTTCCAGGGGTTGTCCTTATTTTTTGGGAAGGGGTATACCGTGAGGAATAATTGTATTGGCCTCTATTTAATTGGTTTTATTTCCTATAATCTTAAATTAGATTACTGTTATAGTTAAACTCAGCGATTTATTTACCCTGATATGACATATTAAATATTATGTTCTTTTCCAAGTTTTCTCTACTACAAGTGCTCGTAGTATAATCATTAGGGCTCATTCTAAAGTAAAATTTGGTGGCGGCTTTTTCCTGAATTAGACATTTATGAAACTTAGACACGCAATGTATTAAAAATGGTGGAAAAATATAAAAATAACGAGTTTACCCTGAGATGAGCTAGCGTATTTTCAAACAACTTAGAACTAACCGCAAGATAACCAAAATAAAAAATTGAACTTTGACAGGCTGTAACTGCAGAAGCATTGAGTTTTCGACTTTTTGTAATATGATTTAGTATTTTTATTTTACCATACAGAATCACCACTTCAAGTTTCCACATGTATTATCCATGTCGGTATATAAAATTCTAATAACATTTTAATTGTTTTGGAGCAATGGTACTATCTATTTTTATTCTGACCAAATTGAAGCATTTCATTTAGTCATTGATTAAAACATTTCGCATAACCTACTGTAAGTGAATAAAATTAGCTATAAAATTAAAGGCCTAGCTAACACTTTGGGAAAATATAATTGGGTGCGCTGGTGTATATTAATATTGACATATTTTTTATTTAAAAACAAACCCTAATAATATCTGTTCTGAATGACCCGAATTATGCAAATATAATAATGCTAGGGTAATTTTCTGTTATATTAAATAATTTTGGGCAACGAAAATTCCTTCTATACGAGTCCGTTCACGCCGAAAAGGGTTCTCATTTGCATAGAAAAAGGTTTGGAAAATAGAACGTGTTTAATTGGAAGTGATCTCATTTTAAGCCCTAATTTCGTAATTTGTCACATAGTTAAATAAATGGTCGAGCTTGAATTTTAGTACTTTTAGCATTTACAGCCAACAAAAATATAATAATCTCAAAAAATAATTGTTTTTTTCTCTATCTCCAACATTAACACAATATTACAAGCGTCACTTTTATATACAACCAGCAAGACCAGAAGATACCATGATAGTGTTATAGGCGAGCGGCCAACCACTAAAAAGATGCATAAAAATACAACTTAAAAGACCAAAAAAAGGTGCTGGAATGAAACCTTTTGTAATCGATTCCTTTCATTGGCGAAAAGAAAGCATATGCTGGATTTTGTAAACTTTCGGATTTACAAATCGGTAATTTAAAAGAGATAGTTGATTTATCTGTACAAGGTACAAATATTGTAGTGACAGAACTATTAAACATGATTTATCCATCTGGAAAATCTTAAAAGAAATCAATCTCTTAAAGTGATGTAAAATTAATTAATCATTTAAGATACGAACTAGCAAGTGTTAAAAAATAAGACAGTAGATAAACTACCTCCATCAAAACCTACGTTATTGCAATATATTATGCAAGTTAAATGGCAAGGAAATTGGAAGGGATATGGAAAACTACAAAAATAAGTTAAATGCCTAAAAAAGTGTTCCACCATGCAGAAAATAAATGTCATAAATTGACATCGACCGGCTATGTGGAACAAGCGCAAAAAGAAATTTCGTAGTAAATTTGATGCATGAAGTTGACAATGTGAGAACCGGAAACCAGAGCAGGGTTTGCAACACGATCGGCGTCCCGGCGTATTCTTTATGTTTAATGCGGTTGTTTGTCATCGTCTTCGACGTTTATTTTCTTTGTTGTGCGGTGCAGTGTCATTAGTTAAATTTCGGAATTTATATTTGTGTATGTTGTCAAGACATTTGTATAGACTTTAGTACTAACAATGCATCAAAATGCAAAAAAATAGAATTTGTATTTTTGGCAGGGCTTTTTGGCATAAATTTTCCCTAAATTTTGAAATTTTTTTTTGCAACTGCGCCAAAAATACAATTTTTAATTTTTCGCAAAATCCTTCTTCCACTCCCTAGCTATACTCATGTACTAACAGAAAATATTTGGTTTTTTGATTTCAGATAAGGCTATTTCGAGTTATTGTATCCACCGTAAAGTTCCTTTTTTTCGAAGCTTCTCCAAAATTCAGGTGCAAAAGTTACATTTTAAAGGTTTAAACAATTATTTATTTATAACAATTTTATCCCCACCCAGTCGAACTTTTACCCTTAAAATTATTGTTAAGTGACTTAAAATACAAAAAAAATTGGGTGGGTGCATATAAATTAAAGGGGCCACTGCGGACCCCCTAGCTCCTACACTACAAGAAAATATTTTGTTATTGTTGTTTGCATTAAAAGATTTATGGTAAAATAGGGGATGAAATTTATAGGAAAGTAATTCATTTTGATAGTTAGAATTGTAAAAAATAGTGTGTAGGTTTGTGGTTAGAAGAAAGTGTTTACTGTATCATTCTTTTTTAAAAAATCATCTTTTAAGAAGGTAAAAGAGACAATGAAATTTTGTAAACGATAACGTATTAAAACTCGATTTTTACTTAAAAGTTCCACTTTAATTGAAACTTGAGTAAAAAGATAGTCAACATGTTTTGTTACACGATAGCTACCGTGTACCGAAACATGTTGAAAACCTTTTTTTCAAGTTTCAATTAAAATGGAATTTTTAAGTAAAAATCGAGTTTTACTACGTTATCTTTTATGATATGGAGTTCCACCAAGTATCGGCAAACTCAATACAAATGAAATTTTGCATGAAAGTTCGTCATTTTAGTTGCAAGAAATGTAAAAACTATTATATGGTTAGAAAAATATCTTTACTGTATCATTATTCTTTTAAAATTTATCTTTTAAGGGGGTAAAGTAGGGGACGAAATTTTGTATGAAAGTTCTTCATTTTGATAGCTAGATATGTAAAAATTAGTACATAGGCTTATGGTTACTTTACTATCTCATTCTTTTTTAAATATTCGTCTTGTAAGGGAGTAAAATAAGGGATGAAAATTTGTACAAAAGTTCTTCAGTTTTGAAATTAGAAATCTAAAAATTAATATATTGGTTTATAGTTGAAAAGTATAGTTTACTGTGCTACTTTTTTTGGAAATTCATCCCTTAGGGAGGTTAAATAGGGAATGGAAGTTAGTATGAAAGTTCTTCATTTAGATAGTTGGAAATGTAAAAATCACTAAAAAATGTTTACTCTATAATTTTTTTATAGACTCATCTTTTAAGGATGTAAAATAGGGAATGAAAATTATATAAAATTTCTTCGTTTTGCTGGTTTGAAATGTGAAAATTACTCTATAGGCTGATAGTTTGAAAAAAATGTTTATATTATCATTCTTTTTTAAAAAATGATGTTTTAAGGGAGGAAAATAGGAGATGAAAGTTTGCACAAAATTACTGTTTTGGGGATAGAATTATGTAAGATTGGTTGTACCTACTACGATGTCTGATGTCGCACAGCACACGTACGAATTCGCGGACAAAAGCTAGTATATTATAAATTTAAGCAACCTGTTCTGTTGCTAGTCTTAATTATATTTATGGATCAATTTGTATTTAAAAAAAACCATTGGATAGTATTTGGTCTTTTTGATTTCGCCAGTCACGGTATCTTCACAAGGTGGTCCTATTATGTCACCGTTAGTTTTTCTACCTATTAAAATTTTCAAATATGATACTTACAGGCTGATTTTCAGAACGGCAATACTAGGAGGTTCTACAAGGAAATGGGGAGGCATAAAAAGGGATTCCGCCCAAGAAGTACCACAGTGCTAAAGCCTAACGATGGCACAATCATCGCCTCAAAAATGGAGGTACTGGACAGTTGTAAGTGCTATTTTGATGAACTACTAAACGTGCCGACGCAGGAAGAACCTGAAGCTACAGTATTCGCTACGGCAGAGGTTAATATCCCACCTCCATCCATGGAAGAAACCATTAAAGCTATTAAGAAACTTAGTTATTTTTAACAGAACGGCAGATAATATCTTGCCAGAAAGCCTAAAATATGGAGGGAACGATCTAATCACACAAATACATAACCTAGTGAAACAAATTTGGAATCAAGAAATCATTCTTGATGAATGGAAAGAATGGGTAATAATTTCACTCCACAAAAAAGGGGACCAAATGCAATGTAAAAATTACCGAGGTATTGCTCTACTAAGCCACGCCTATAAATTATTCTCCAGCATTCTCCTTCAAAGTCTCTCTCCGTATATCCAGGAGATTATCGGAAACTACCAATGTGGCTTTCGAAGTGGAAGATCAGCAGTTGTCCAGCTTTTCACTATCCGACAGATGATGGAGAAATGTTGGGAGTTTAACGAAAACTTACATACCCTGTTCATAGATTTCGAGCAAGCATATGACAGTGTTATTAGGATAAGGTTATGGGAAGCTATGGAAGAATTTGGAAGCTGATTAGACTGTGTAGAGCGTGCCTGGAGGGGGCGAAAAGCTGTGTCAAAATTGAAGGAGAGTGTAGCCAAACATTTTCTATCAACAGAGGATTAAAACAGGGAGATGCTTTGTCGCCAGTACTGTTTAACCTTGCACTGGAGAAAGCTGTAAGAACAGTATCGGTTGAAGCAGAGGTTTTTGGGCCAAACGGTCATAAACTTATTTCGGCCTACGCGGATGATATGGGCGCGATAGGAGAAAGCACGGTCAGTGTGAAGGAAAACTTCATAAAGATAGAAAAAGAAGCTCACAGAATAGGGCTCCGAATAAATGAAGGAAAAACCAAATACATGCACGCCTCCCGCAACCCCGCCCGAGACAAAATCAGGCAGAACGTCACCATGGATGACTATAATTTTGAGCATGTGCGAGTTTTCAAGTACCTGGGCACAGTGATAACGGCAAACAATAATATGCAGGAAGAGGTGAAACAGCGCATCACACAAGCAAATAAATATACATTTGCGATACAAATCTTGCTGAAGTCAAAATTTATCACCAGAAAGACAAAAACCGAAATTTATCGAACAATAATACGACCAATAGCAATCGGCGCCAGTGAAACATGGCCCCTGACAGTCCACGATACGGAGCTGCTAAGAAGGTTTGAGAGAAAAATCCTGCGCATAATATATGGCCCATACCGAGACCTTGAAACAGGTCGTCACAGAATGAGAAGCAACATAGAGCTTGCGCAATTATATCAAAGCCCTGACATCATTCAAGAAATGAAGTCCAGAAGACTACGATGGGCAGGTCAATTACAAAGGAGCTAAAATGATCGACTAATAAAACAGGTATGGGAGAACGCACCACAAGGAAAAAGATCACTGGGAAGATCTAGGCTTAAATGAAGAACATCCACAAGGATCTAGCTATCCTTGAAGTTGACTAGCAAGAATGGAGGGAGTTGGCACAAGACCATTCCAGGTGGAGGCAGATAGTCGAGGCAGCCAAGACCCACTCTGGGTTGTAGTGTTACGGAGTCAGTCAGTCAGTAAATATAATGATGTCCCCGGTGTTTTCAGTATTTGTTATTGTTTTTCGTCATCAGATGTGAAGTATACTCCAATTATAGCAATTCGTTTTTTCCATGTATTTGAATTCTTCTCTATGAAATTTTGATTTATAGGTTTTCAGTTGCTGATTTTGTTCTTTAGTTTTGATTACTATGGAAACTACTCGTTTGGCCAGACTATTTTTGAAATTCTACTTAATAGATATATCTTCTTCTTCTTCTTCCTGTACCCTATCGTCAGTGGACGTTGGCGATCATTCTGACCCATATTACTTTATTGACAGCAGATGTTTTTCTGGTCCATTGTCGCAAATTATGCAGCCACGAAATTCGTCGTCTTCCGAGATCTCTCTTACCATCCGTCTTGCCTTACATAACCATTTGTAGGAATTCCTATTTTTGGTTACGCATTATATGTCCAAGGTATGCTAACTTCCTTTCTTTAATGGTCTTCATGATTTCTCTCTCCTTTCGCATGCGTTGTTGAAGAGTTTCGTTAGTTACGTGATCGATCCAAGATATTCTCATCATACGTCGGTAACACCACATCTCAAAAGTCTCGAGTCGTCTACATGCAGCCTCCATCAATGTCCATGATTCTACACCGTACAAGAGTATAGAGAATATGTAGTATTTCAGTAAGCAAGTTCTTAGTTGTACACTAAGTTTCATATTACATAATAGTATTTTCATGCAATTGAAATAGGCTCTGGCTTTCTCGATACGTATTTTTAATTCTTTTATTTGCTCCCACTTATCATGTATTTGTGCTCCCAGATATTTGATTCATGATACTGTTTCAATAAGAGAACCTATGGCGCGAAATTGTACATTTTGGGGTACGTTTTTGCTTATTATAATAACCTCTGTTTTGCTAATATTCAATCGCATGTTTTATTTTTCACAGATCTCATCTTCCCTTTCTATCAGTTGTGTCTGCAAGAAGAACAGTATCATCTGCATATCTCAGATTACTGATCAAAACTCCATTTAGAGAGAAACCGTCTTTTGCCTCTTCAAGAGCTTCCCGAAATAGTTTTTTTGAATAGATGTTAAAGAGTAATGGAGATAACACACAACCATGCCGAACACCCTGACGAATTTGGAATTTTTATGCTTCCTTTTCCTCTACTTGAACAAACGATCCAATAAAAGTTGGAAATAATTCGTAAATCTTTATCATCCAATTGATGCTCTTGTAGTGCTTCTAGTAGTTTTTGATTATTTACTCGGTCGAAAGCTTTTTCAAAATCAATAAAGCAGGCAAATACATTGCAATAGATGTATCTTCTTCTTCTTCTACCTTCTATAATAGGTCCCTGACCTGTTCCTTCTTCGATTTTCCTCATTCTGGACTTAAATTATCGCTCCACCTTTTCCGTGGTAGACCTCTACTGCGTGTACCACTAGGCAATTTATCTCGTGCGATCCTTACCAGTCTATCCTCTGTCGGCTTATGTGTTTGTTCCATTGTGTCTTACGTTGTAGGACCCACTCATTAATGCAGTCTGTGTTGCATGATTGCCTGATGTTATCGCTTCTTTCTCCGTCTAGTAGCGTTATTCGTCGAAGTATTCTCATTTCTGTAGTCTCCAATAGTTGTTTCGTTTTTGTCGTCTCTGGCCGTGTTTCTGAAGTGTATGTCATAATAGGTCTAATTCTGGTTTTGTAGATCCGAACCTTTGTTTCTTGTTGTAAGTGTTTGTTTCGCCAGATCACGTCGTTGAAGCAACTCGCCACTTTGTTTGCTTTGGCCACCTGCCCTCTTACTTCATCTTCGATGTTGCCATAACTAGTTATGTCGATTCCTAGATATTTGAAACTCATTTCTTGTTGTATTATTTGACCGTCTAGTTCTAGTTTGCATCGGAGGGGTTCTTTTGAGGTTGTCATACATTTAGTTTTTTCGGCTGAGATAATCATATTATATTTTCTTCCCGTAAGATTAAAGGTATTTAACAATCTCTGGAGGTCGTCTTCATTTTCGGCACATATCACAGCGTCATCAGCGTAACAGAGAATTTTTATTTCTGTATCACCCATTTTATATCCTCTACCAAGTCGCACTTCCTTTATTATTTCGTCCATTATCATGTTAAACAACAAAGGACTAAGCGAGTCTCCCTGTCTAATACCGTTGTTGACTGGTATGGGTGTTGATAATTTACCGTTAGTGCGAATCTGCACTTTATTGTTTGCGTATATGTTTTCGATGGTCTGAATTATATTGATAGGAATATTTCTCTTATATAACAGGTGGATTACGTCATCTAGCTTTATGCGATCGAATGCTTTTGTTAGATCTATAAAGCATAAAAATGTTGGTTTATTGTATTCTATAGATTTTTCGACTATCTGTCGTAGAATAAATACTGCATCCACGCAAGACCTGTATATAATGTATGTACTGTTTAAATTATGATAAAATCACCAATTTAAAAAAAGTTTGACGATATTTTAAATTAAAATTTTACATAAGTGAACGAGAAGTGAAGTTAATAAATTTTATTATTACAAATTTAAGGAAAATTTGTACTGAAATATTTTTCTACTTGAATAATAATAAATAAATAATAATCTTGTAATACAAATGGTTCTAAAGGCGAAGAGAAAAAATCAGTAAAATAGCGGGGTTGCAGCTTCGTATGTCACAACGATAAATGGGATTAGTCCATGATTTACGGTAGGTGCTGTCTACAAAAGATATAATGAATTGTGTTTTGCGTTGGTGCTGTTAGATTCGTCCTGGTATTATTAAAACAATATAAATTGTAACCATATATTTTATATCCATCTTAGTTCAGAGAAAATTTACAAAACAAGTTTAGAATATAGAATTTCTTTTTTAAATTAATTATTATTTATTTTGTCTGTGGATATGATGTACAGTGTCGGCTCGCTCAATTTTATAATAATTCTTATTTTAATTTTTGCCAAATATTTTTTTCCCATAGTAATAATTTGGATGTCTGGCAGGAGAGCAACAGTTTAAAACCACTTTATGAAAGAATTTAGGATGCCGCATTCTGTAGGTTAAGTTGTTACCACTCGCCACATAGCCTGAAAATCCAGTGATGTAGCTTAGAGGACAAAAGAAACAATAATTTTATCCACAGAAATTTCACAAAATTATACAGGGTATCTGGGAAAATGTAGAATATCTCCCAAAAAGTTGCAATGGAATCAAGTTTTTTACTCATAATTATTGAACCACCAGGTACATTTCAACTTTTGTTTAATGTGATGTATACCAGGTAAGACCCTTCAAACTACTATCCAAGAGAGTGTTGTGAATGAATTGATCACAGCTGCAGGGACGGACTAGCTGTGACACTCATGACCACTTTTTGTACGCCCTGTATGATAAGAACTTTGGACAAAGTTTTTTACATACCTTTAACTATTGACTAAAAATTAAGTACTCTTCATTCATGTCGCTAATCCTAACCGTTTTCGAAAAAAACATCATTTTATTTACACTGTTTCTCCCTTAACTTTTGTCGGGTTGAATATGAAAAAAAGGAATTCTCCCCTGTCATCATAGTTTCAATAAAAAGCTACTAATCTGAACTAACTGCTTAGTTAAAAACTTCATAAGAGGGTTCAATATGGACTCCGTGAAGTCTGATACACTCGTGGGCACGAAGAATTAAAGACTGCTGTACCCGTCACATTAACTCAGCATTGTCTCTTATTTAATAACAATGAAACTTGATTCTCCGTAGAAGTTCTTCCATACTATCGACCGGAGTGGAATTCACCAAGGTTTTGAGGTGTCCCCACAGGTAAAAATCCAACGGCTTTAGGTCAAGAAATCCAGGACACCAGGCAGTAGGTACTCTTCTACCTATTCAACGGTTTGGATAGACGTTATTCAGGTACTCTCGCATAGCAACGCTGAAACGAGGTGGTGTATATAGTACATGTTTCGACAAGTTTCAAATAGTAAGTGCTCCACCAAATCGTAAAAAGCGTTTTGAAGGAACTCCGAATAAACTTCTCCATTCAGCCGTGCTGGCATTACAAATGGTCCAATCGAAAAATTGCCATTGATTCCTGCCCAGTCATTAATTAATTGGAACTGATATTGATGATGAGAAACAATAATTGCAAGAGGATTTTCATCAGCTCATACATGTGAGTTGTGTAAATTTATGACACCATTTGTGGAAAATCCTGCTTCATTCATAAAGAGAATAGTGCTAATAAAGTTTACATTATTTCGTTGATGATCTAATAGCTATTTTACAAACTGCATTCTACTGATAAAATCTTCAGGAACCAGTTTATGCACGTTTTTCAAATGATATGGATAGCAGTTCTTGCAGAACTTCATGTACTATTGTCTTCGACGTATTACACTGCGCTGATAATTTTCGAGTGCTAGTTGAAGGAATCTCATTTACAGCATTTAAAATGTTTTCCTCCAATTGCACCGTATGTACTGTTCTTCCCCGACCAGCATTAGTACTTTTTTTCAAAAATTTCCTAAAAATAGGGAGGAATGTAATATTACCTTACTAAATGGAATTACCTACCATTCTCCATTAGACGTTGGTCAATTCGTTGAAATATTTTCTAATCTGGAAGAATACGATTAGGATATCTGTCGTTATATAACCTCCTGGCTTCCAGAGCATTTCAAGATGCAAGACCATATATCAGATGCATATCTGCATACTCAATAAACGAGCATTCCATATTTCGAATTATTTCACAATTAATGTCACCATCAAATTCAAAAATTAGTAAATTAATATCCAAGGAGAGAATAAATGTGTTAGCGATGTGAAAGTTGTTATGTTCTATAATGCATGATATTTATTTATTTCGTACCTACCAACGTTTGCAACAATACTTTGATTTTGATTCCGATAAAATAAAATGCACATTTATTGCGAACCTAGGTCGAACTGCAATTCACACAATTAGACGTTTTTAACTCTTCTTCTTCTTCTTCTTCTTCTAGGTAGAACCAAGTTCTGTTATCTACACAATGCCTCATCGATCCTCGTCTGAGGTCGAAATCCGGCTATCTCTCCATCTTTTGGGGGGCCATCCAGGCGGCCGTTTGGCGTTTGGTTTCTCTCTCATCACGGTTTTTGCTAGTCTGTCATCGTCCATTCATTCCACGTGATCTCTCCACTGCCTACGACGGTTTCGAACCGACTTCACAACATCCCCCACTCCGCTTTCCTCGCATATTTTTGCGTTTTTTATTCTATCTCTTAAACTTGTTCCCGTAATCATTCTCAACGTTTTCATTTCTATGGTTCTCATAATTTGTTTTGTCTTTGTTTTTTAATTTCTTGTTTCTGCGCCGTAGGTCAATATCGGTCTTACACAGACCTTGTAAATTCTTGCTTTGCTCTCAACCGTCATATGTTTATTGTTCCAGAATATGTCTCTTAGTTGGCTTGATATTATGGCCGCTTTGTTGGCTTGTGTGCGTACTTCTTCCGTGCCCTGTTACTTGTTATATGTGCTCCCAGGTATTTAAACTTCCCAACCTGTTTGATATGTTTGTCATCAACCATTAGTTTGCAGCTTACCGGTTCTTTTGCTATTACCATTGCTTTGGTTTTCTCCACAGATATTTTCATATTATACTGTTTGGCTGTTCGATTGAGATGGAAAAGCATTCTTTGTAAGTTGTCCTCGCTATCTGCTGTCAAGGCAACATCATCTGCAAAGCATATAATCTGCACGGTATTGTGTCCCACTGGGTACCCAATATTTGTACTTTATACCTCATCAATGATTTCGTCCATGATTACATTGAAAAGTGTTGGACTTAAGCTATCACCCTGTCTTATTCCTATGGATAGTGGGATTTTCTCTGTTAGAGTGTTATTTGTTTTAAATACCATGGTGTTTTTGAAATTCAGTTCGTATATTGTGCGTACGATTGCTTCGTCTATTTGTTTTCTTCGCAGTAGTTCCGTTATGTTTTCCAGTTTGACTCGGTCGAACGCTTGTGTAAAGTCCACAAAAAAATGAACAGCGGTTTATCGTATTCGATAGATTTTTCAACCAGCTGTCTGATAATAAATATACCGTCGATAGTAGAGCAGTTATTCCGGAAGTCCTGCTGTTCTTCGCACGCCCCTAACTTGTCTACGATCAGTTGTGACAATATTTTGGTTACCAATTTGGCTGAACTATTCAGTAGGCTGATTCCCTTGTAGTTTTCGGGTTGTTTCTTTGATTCTCTTTTGTGGATCGGAATTGTGATACTGTTCCGCCATTCGTTGGATACTGACGTTGTGCGGAGTATTTTTTGAAATAGAACAGTGAGCTCTGTGACAAGGCTGGGGCCTCCGTAGTTTAGCATCTCATTCGTAATTTGGTCGGTACCGGGTGATTTTCTGTTTTTTAATTTCTTAATTGTCAGGTGCATCTCTGCTTCACTGATGTTAACATCTGTTAGTTCTGTGGTTTCTTGTTGGTTTTCGTCTATGTTGTTTTCTGTAGCTGGTGCCTGGAGTAAGTCCTTAAAATGGCTGAACCAAGGTTGGCTGTAAATTGGACTTAGTTGAACATATTCATTAAATGGTTTTTAACTAAAAAGGTAAACTGTAATTTTGGATCCAATTTTTTTTATCATAAGGTTGAAGGTTGAATATATGATAGGAACAAAATGTATCTTTTATCGAAATACGCCAAATACATGATGTAAATAAAATTACATTTATTCGCAAATGGTTAGGATTACCGGCATGAATGAAGAGCACTTAATTTTTAGTCAAGACTTAAAGGTATGTAAAAAACGTTGTCCAAAGTTCTTATCATACAGGATTTAAAAAAATGGGATCAGGGGTGTCTCAGCTAGCCCGTCCCTGCAGCTATGAGGAATTCTCAACACTTTCTTGGATAGTAATTTGAAGACTCTTATCTGGTATACATCATATTTAAAAAAAAAATTGATTGCTTCAATAATTATATGAAAAAATTGGATTTGATTGGAGCTTTTTGGGATCCCATATCTCCGAAGAGGAGGCCTATACGAAAAAAGTTTATATGAACTTTTAGTATACCTTTCACGTGTTTTTTTTTTCATATCCGGGAGATTTCCCACATTTTCGCGAACACCCTGTATATAAAAAGTATTCATTGAGTCATATCTCTTTATTGACTACAAAAATCTACTATGCTCTCTGACTATACCGGATGAGAAGTAAAATTAGCTGTCTATTTCGGCAATTATGTTTGCTTTGTTTGCACTTGGCGGTTCAAAAAAATCTATTATAAATTTAGTCCTAGCGATTACGTCTTTCTCCAATTATTTAAAAAAAAATATTTTTCTACGTCGTGATATGTTTTTTCATTAAGACCTAAGTTCCATTTTAAAGATTAGTCCCGAATAAACCTTTACAACAACGTACTCTGCATACAATGGACAGCAATAATGTAACATTTTCTCCCGAGCAACGCATCTTTTTTTTTTTAAGATGTGACCTGATTATTTACCAGAAATGGGTTCATGACAACGGTTTATATTATTTAAAGAAATAGTTTATACGTCGTATTTAAAAAAGTAGAAGCTTTAACGTAGCCTATATATAACAAATTCAATACTATAAAGTAATATTTCTCGGGGTTTAAATATTTAAATTGTAATCAACACTTCCTGTTTCATCCTATCTGCTGTATTGAAAAGAACTCAATACGTACTAATTTCATTTGATTAAACCGGAATAAGACATCAGGTTGGGAACTGACGCTGTAGTCAACACATGTTATGCATATTTAAACGTCTCCTAATCCTCCTTGCCAGTCCTCGTGGTCCCGATTACACCGCAAAGCTGAAATCAAATATTGCGATGGAATTACCGCTGTTTAGATCCTAATTGCTTCCGTATTTAAGCGAGGCTAAAGGGAATACGAAACCCGAAATATTGGAAAATCGAATACGTTTGTTCTATTATTTAGGAAGGAAGGTCAGGATTTGGCACAAATTTTCAATTAGGATGAAATGTGCTTCTTACTGGCCTTATTGTTACTTAATACAGAATCTAGGATTAACTTGTAATACAGACTGGTAATAGTTAAATTCAAACGGTGTATAAAACGAATTAGTTCAAGTTGAGAGAGTTACCTACTAAGAGACAGAAGGAAAACGGAGTTGATTTTTTAGTGTGGTAAAGTATTTTAGCTTAACTCATTCTTATCAAAATAATAATATTCTCTATATCATTTTTATCGAGTTGTTGTGAAACAGTAATTGTGTATTTTGTATGGTTTTCAGTTTTTAAAATTCTGACTCTCAAAATCAATGGAATGGTGGTTATATGTTGTTAACGTGATATTATTTTTTTTTATTTGTCTCATTTTATTTTGTTTTTTTGAGTGTTGGCTTGTTTGTCCTATGTATACACCATTACAATTTTTGTTTGTGAACAACATGTGTTTTTTTATCTTCTGGTATTTTAAATTTTAGTTTGCTACAGCATTTTTATGGAAGGTTGTGACCCTGATGGCTGACAATTACGTTATGTTTCTTAAATACATTTTGGAGTTTTTCAGAGAGTGTCAGGATATATGGAAGTGATATGTATTTTTCGTTGTTCTGTTTTCTATTAGTATGTCGTTAGCTTTTGTTATAAAATTTATTAATTATTTTTTAATAGATATTGTTTATTAGGTTTTCGGGAGAGCTCTTAATTATTAAGACTTATTTTGCTTTTTGAATAGCCTCAGCCCAATATTAATAAATCAACTAATGGAACTTTTTTATTCTCCAACTCGGCAACCAACAAGCTTGACTGAGTACAACACATTAATGTGGATAATAAGACAATAAAAAAATCTCTCCATAGAGCTACTCAAATTTGTATTCTTAAAGTTTAGTTACTTGTGTGAACAATTTTATTGAAACGATAAAGAATATCACTTTCTTAAATAAAATTTATAATCTAAAATGTTTAAACCTACATTCATATTAGAGAAACTATTTTAGTTCTCGACTAATTGAAAAAAAAAACTTATAATAATTATGAGGACAGGCGTACTCTGTTGTAACACGGTCAGAGACAAATCAGTATCTCAGATTGCAAAAGAATACCATTGATTTAATATTGTCATTACCATTTGGTTTGTTTCTCCTTCTAAAAATATAGAATTTTCCTTTTTTTATTTTCAGTAAAGTACAATATAAGCCCCCACTTTAAATCAACCCCGTCACAAAAATTAGCTATGTAAAATAGATTCCCATCTTATGCCAACCACCTAATGTTTAGTTTCCAATATTTGTCTCCCTTTAAAATACTCAGTAAAACTATGCTACGTTTTAATAGATGGATTCATCTTTATACCTATAACTAATAGATACAAATTAATGACAACATCGGTAGCTTTCGTGAAAGTGAAAGTATCTTGGTCGGTTTTGCTGTGGAAAAATAAAAACGATACCTGCGATAAGCGTGAAATACCTGGAGCGGTTGCTATTATAATATTTTCTTTCACATATCTTAAGATGCTTATAAATATGGTGAGTCGAGCGGGTGACGAGCGCGTAACGAGTATGTCTCGAACTTTCAACGAGACTTCTTTGAAATTTGCCGATTTCTGTTGTTATCGAGGACCATCGTCGACAAGTTTAAAAAAGATAATAAATGCAGTTGGGTCACAAGAAGCCAATATTTTTATAGCTCTATTGTTTTCGAGTAGCTCGACCGATACTCGCAGCGATTCATTTTCTGTCGGTTTTTTGGTGCGAACTCAAAGGATTTTTTTTATCTAGTGGGACGGGTTTATGACAGGCTCTTTTGAAAAAAATTTCTTTGCAGTGAGACTGAAGACCCAAGATCTTCTTATTTTTTTTTGTTAATGAAATGAAATGTATTTAGCACTTGGTATAAATGGATCAAAAGTGGTCCATAAGTGAATATGGAGTGATCGGAAGAAAATAGAGAACCTGAAAATAATTCGAAAATTTGTGAGTTATGGACAAAAACTTTTAAAGAAGAAAAGAAGTAAATGTGTGAAATGAAATTGCGTCAAAAAATTTGCAGAGTCTATCGAGAAGAAAATTGCGAGTGTGTCTGCCATATGAAAATGGGCTGCTGATAATATATTTTTCTTTTGGAAATGACTGCTTCTATTTTGTGTAACACATATTCAAAATGTAACGAAGGGATTTTGGTGAAATTTCTGTATTATCCGCTAATATGTTGGAACTATAAATTTTCTAGAAGTTGGAATCTTAACCATTTTTGTATCCAAGGTAGTGTGCTATTGTAGTCAAAGTTTTCGTTTTTTATTTAATATACTTTTTACGGAAAAATCCCACTGCATAAAAGTAACAAAGCTGTCGTTTATTTTTCATTGTAAGACAAAGTATGACAATTGTATGCACACCTGTGAAGAGGCATCAACCTAAGCCATAGAAATTGTCGGAACAGATTTCATAAATAATTCGGCTTTCCGAATTCGGATAAAGCAAGGGTAGATATTGTATGTGTCTTAAGTATGTATTTGAGGAGAGAGTTGTATACTTAAAAGATAATTAGATTTTAAAGTATACATCTCAGTTGGGCAATTAACAATAATGTCTTTTTTTACGTATACTTCAAATGTGTATAAATGTAAGGCATTGCTATGTTATTGTCTTACAACTTTCAGTGCTAGCTATTGAAAATTTCTACTTTTACTCCAAAACTTTGTATAGATGTTTTGGATTTAAAATCCAAGACAATACTTTTAAATTCGCATAATTCACTTGTTCAACCAAGAACCCTGATGAGGGTGCATAGTTTGTTTTTGAAATGTGCTGACATAACGGGATTTAGCGAATCTACAACTTATAGGCGAATTAAGGAAAGGAAAAGTGAAACTGTGTGCTAGCTTCAACCGTACCCGAGAAGAAAAAAATTATACGAATGCTTCAAAAACATATTAAGAAGACACGTTCACGAATTATATCTTAGAAGATAAAAAAGCAAGTCTGGATAAAGATTTGAAAGTTGTGAAACAAGACCAGAAGTTGCCTGGCATGTGAAAAATTAATCTGTAGAAAGTACTGACAGAAATGAATTTCTCGTAGGGAAAGAGTTGATACAGAGGAAATACTTTTAGAGAAAATGGTATTTGCGGGAAATTAGAAAATACCACAGGGAAAGCAAAAACGTTTTTTATTTGAATGTAATCTGTCTCAGTACAGAACACACAGCACAAAAAATGTATGAAGATATGAATAAAGCAATTTTTCGTGAAGCATTCTTAGAAGGGTTATGGACAGATTTAAAACCCTTACCCGGTAAGGGCCACAAACTCATTATAACTCATATTGGAGGTGTTTTTATACGAGTTTTGCTGCAGTTTAAACCAAAATCTACCAAAGATTAACATGAATATATTACAGCAGATATCTCTCAAAGATATTCTTATCAAATGATACAATTGATTCCGTAGAAGTCTGTTATAGTTTTGGATAACGCCAGTCATCATTCTAAACTGGTGAAAAGGTTGCCAATAACATAGTTCAAAAAGCGATATTACAGATTGGTTATCAAAAAAACATATTCGCTTTATGAACGGTTTACTAAAGAAGGAACTTGTAAATTATGAACAAGAAAGAAAGACAATTTAAGAAACATGTGATAGACTAATCGGCTAAAGAACATGGAAACGTTGTGCTTTGAACACATTAATTAAAATCCGTTGAACTTTTATGGGCACAACTAATTCGTAACTCACGATAACCCAAAATGTAAACTATAAGAAATACGTCAATTTCTTAATATATTACAAAAATTATCAGCGAGGACTGGGGAAACGGCATTAAATATGTTATTAAAGAAAAACTTAATTGAAGTTTGCATCGATGCAGCCACACTAGCCGCTACAATCGTCGCTGAACAAACTAGTAAATATTTTTGTAACTGGTTAAATTTCGCTTTTTACTTTGAAATATTAAAGAAAATTAGAAAATGACACTCCTGAAAAAAGTAGGTTCATTTCTATCAACCTGAAAACCGCCATATTGAACAGTGAACAGATTACTTACGACCTATGTATAAGAGAATTTCGGAATTAATTAGGTAGTATTTCGAAAATAAGAAAAACTACCTCTTATTTATTTCGGAATATAAAGATATAAGGAAAATATGATCTTAAAAAAATTCAGCCGTTTTGACAGCATGAGGTATCGTAATATTGGCCAGTGAACGAGAAAACTCAAACTCGTGTAAAGGCTGATTTCCAAGATTTATCAATAGATCTTGTAAAAGTACAACAAAAAGGTATCTTTTTTATTTAGAAAAATAGAAGTAAATATGTAAATAAAGTCACTTAAAAAATTTGATTTATTTCTAATGTCCCGGCACCACAGTTATGTTGAACCCGAGATTCATTATTAAATATTTCAAAAATAAGAAAAAATTAACTAAATTTCATTTCGGAATATAAAGAATATAATCAAAACTTAAATATGTTTTTTCTTTACCCTTTGCTGGTTTACACGCCGGGCGTCGCAAAGGTGTTCGAACCGGAAAAGGTCAAAGAGCTCGTTGCAAGCTCGGCACAAACTCGTCATGCGCTCTACTCGCCATATTTATACGCACTTTTAAATTAAATTCTTTTAATAACTTTTAAATTAAACTTTCATAACATTAATTAAAATTTCTATAACTTGTACGTGGGCGGCCAAGAATCTAGGGCAAGCTCTAGGTAAGAAAAATATCTGTCTCCTAAAAATAAACAATATACTTTATTTTGCCGGTATTGTGATTGAAGAAAACGATTTCCGTATTCTTATATTTAAAATTCAAAACTTGCATTCATCAACTAAAACCATTTGCAGTGTACTGTTTCAAAGTTAGTATACTGTATATATGTTAAAAGAAAACCTTGTGTGCTTCAGGTTAATTTTTGCGTAACCGAGGTGCTATTAGGATCAGACGTAAATTTAAATTAGTTATCTAATCAAATTTAGTTTCAACAATAATCTCTAAAATTTACAAAATAACGGAAATGTAAACTTGTAATAATAGGTAATGTAGAGATAAATTTGGTTCACTTTCCACTAATCCAGTATAAGCAACATTATTGTTTTTCAGAACTAGTTTTGTCAACAAAAGCACAAACTCTTACTGAAACCAAAAAAAAAAACGATACTGTTATACCCAACGTCTTTTTGTTCCCACCGGCCTCCAGAGACTTTTTTGTAGCTTCGATAAGCAGCGGTCAATTACGCAATTTTCTTAAATTACTTTATCAAGTTTCCCTTTTGAGACTATTTATCAAGTTAACGATGAACAATAGAACAAAAACAACTGACTAGAAAGCCTTATCAGTGGGACACTTTTGGGACGATAGTGTTAAAAAGCGAGAAAAAAAGTCTGAGCAGACGACAAAAGATTTCTTAAGTATGTCATTTCGGCTTTCCAATGGTTTTTCTCAGTAAAAAATAAACTCTCCAATATTTCTATTTTATATTGGAAAATAACAGCATAAAATTTTACAGGGTGAGATAAGAGTTAGTCAAGAATTATTTTACTACATTCTCAGGGCATACATTTATTAGAGTCATGGCCAAAATTTGATTATACTTTATTAAGCGGAATAAAATTTATTTTAACAAAACTTGATTTTACATCTTAAGGGGACTTTTTTCGAAAAAAAAATTATGAACCCTCTATAGCAGTCTATTTTAGAACAAAAAAAAACATTTCTCTATCAAATCGCAATCATATTTCATTTAGTACTAGCGATTCGCTTTGCACGAAGGTTGTTGTTGTTGCCTTACTGCTTAACCCATGAACTGTACAGAGTGTCCCATTTTCGACACTTTTAGGGGGTATCGGTGTTATTATCAAAGATAAAGTGTTGCGGTTTTCACTTTAGTGTAAATTTTTTTTAACGAATTGAAAGATTTCGGTGCCAATTTTGTTACGGCTCTTTTAATTTTTAATCTACAGGGTGATTCCGTTATACGTTAACTTATCAAAAAGATAGAAACTGACTGATATAGAGTTTTTTACGTAGAATTCGGTGATGCAGTCAGTTTTTTTTCTAAAACGATTAGTTTTTGAGATATTAATCAAACTTACGATTTTCTAAATAGGACACCCTGTATATTATTTTAGATATTGATTAAGTATAATTTAGGCTTTTCAAAAATATACAATTTGTTTATTTTATTTTGAAACACAAGGTCAGAATTCCATATTGCATGCAAAATTTTGACAATAATAATTATTCCAAAGACTAGACAGTTTAAAATTAATTTTAATGTTTCTTCTATATTTACAATTTTAAACCCTTAATAATTATTATTGCATTTTTTACTTTATACAACCCTCTTATTATAAGATCAGAATATTGAAATTTGACTGGAAAGAAGCAAGAACAAAATTATTTCATAAAGCTAAAGTAACAAAAACACTGAAACTATAAACAATCAAGAGCTTTTTAAAATTAATTTTTAAATTGACGTTCATTTTCTCAAATGCAATATGGGCATAGTTTTATTATTCTTCTAATTACATTTTAAAGAGTCATAAGTCTATCATGATGAGTTTGGAAGGCCAAACCAATTGCCTCACGAAGTTCTGCTATAGATTCACATCGTGTCTTATACACTTGATTTTGCATAAAACTCCACAAGAAAAATTCAAAGTGGAAAGATCGGGAGTCATCTCACTAGCTCATCATCTCCAGAGTGTGTGACGCATTTTCGTAGAGGGGGAGCAGGTCGTACTCTACGGACCTACTTTGATTACGGTTGCGGAACAGCGGTCAGTGGATATTTCTCGTGTAGACAGTCATCGGTCAAATGCTCAGCACAGGGGTATGGTTTTGACGGTATGTACTTATATTCGGGATATCCCTGCTCTCTAAACTGATCAACGGTTTGACTGCCTGAAGGCCAAAACATCTACTCGGTGGTCGGTTCTCGGGCGCCACCCTCGGGATTCATGTGGTCGAGGGCCCACTTATGTACCGGGCAGCTTGTTACAGTGGAGAAACGGCAAGCCAGGGGTTAATTGCGCGTATTAATGCTGGCCTGCCAATTGTTACCTGTAATGTTAAAAATGGGACTAGGGAATGAAACAAACGGTTTTAAAACATCCTGTATCCTGTATTCTATTCTTTTATAAAAAGACATGGCCTAAAACTAACTTACAATTTAAGATGGACAAATATGTAAACAAATAAACGATCTGGAGGGCAAGAGTATGTTTTGGGAGCTGTTTACGATAGCTCGTACTGGTCGGTTGCGCTGAAGACGGTAACCCGGCGGTATCATTCACGACGCTATCTACATTACCTCGGTACTGCACGGTGCGACGCTGTTCACAACAGCTCGTACTCAAATTATCGCGTTTCGTCTCTAAAATCCGCGTTCACGGTTCACGGCGCTTCGTATTAAAAATCGACCGACGACGGTATACACGGTTTGTCTAACAGTAACCCGGCATCGATCGGCAGTAGGCGGCATCTCTACACGGCGATGGTGATAAACGTCGGGGCGGCAGTTGTCAACGGACAACGAAGGGCACTCGGCGGTAAAACATATTCCTGGTCATTTGCTTGACCAGAAAGGTGCGGTTCGGCGGGCGATCCAGTCAGTTCGTTTGGACTGTTGACCCGGGTGGATACGTGCAGTTCTCCGCGAAATAATGGTCTGCTCGAGCTTAAATAGACGGTCTGAGCTCCCACTACGCTGAAGTGTGACGGCGTGCGATGATCGCGCATACAATACTGCTGTATACGGCGCGAGATTGCTGTGTTCGGACGCTCTGGAAATCTCGGAAAATTATATTTTCCGGCATAACGCGGTAAATCTAATTATATGTCGGTAATCTTGAAACTTTAAGCGCTCTTGTTCAGTAAGAATCAGATTTCTCGGATGTTAAATAAATAAATAAAATCCAGGCGAACATATTCATGCCCAAAAATACAATAACTTCGTTACAGGTGTAAATGTTGCACTATTTTAAATTTATATGAATGGTATTTATACTTTTTCAAAATTTTTTCATCGTCAGATCTTGCTACACTATCTTCTTCCTTTATTTTTCTACAACATGATGAAGTCGTTGCTGCACATTTGTTCCTTTTCTCTTCCTGTCTTCTTTGACGTATGTTTTGGGATGTGGTTGAATAGAAGATCCGTGCTTAACTAAATTTCTTTTTAAACGAGCAAATATGTCTGGAAAGGGTTGCTTTTTTTTCTAGATACTTACCATGAACAAAAACGATCGCCAAATATGAAAAGATATCCTAATGATAACGCTTCAAATACATTACCTGTTGAAATATAATTCAAAAGCTTCTTGAAGACTTGCATTGTATACAACATACCAACATATTATACTTTTCCTAATTATCGTAAACGGCCATTGTAAATGCAAAATAAATAAACAGTAAAATAAAAACACCTACGTAACGAAAATACTTCATAAATAATACCAATTTGACAAAAGTGTGGGATTTTGGACATCTGCCTTTTGTTTCTTATAAATTGGCAATGGCCTTCTATTACAAATAAAATAAATTATTCGAAATATAAATTCTGACCTTGTTTTTCATAATAAAATAACACATTACGTGTTTTTTGAAATCCTAAGTTATACTTAATCAACATCTAAAATAATATCCTATTTTAAAAAAATGATAAGTTTAGTTTATGTCTCAAAAACTAAACTTTTTAGAAAAAAAAACTGACTCCGCCGCTGAATTTTACGTAAAAAACTCTATAAAAATCACTTTTTACCTTTTTGATAAATTAACACGTAACAAAAATAAAAGATGTGCCTAAAAAATTAAGATTTTCAAAATCACCCTGTAGATTAAAAACTAAGAGAGCCTTGGCAAATTTGCCACTGGAATCTTTCATTTTGTTAAAAAAATAGGATATAAAGTGACAACTGCAACACTTTATCTTTGATAATAACTCCAATACCCCTAAAAGTGTCGAAAATGTGACACTCTGTTCATATAGTCCTCTCATGAGACACTCTATCCCTCAGTGAAAATATTATTATCAAATCCAGACTGAAATGGAGGAGACATTTTCTGTAAGTTTATTATGGATAGAAATTGCAGAGTTAAACAAATTATGTTAACATACAGGATGTCTCGCGGGAGCGTCCAACAGAATTTTTATCACTTTTTGCCTGTGTAGATAATGATTGACGACGCTCTTACTTGAATTTGGGCTTCCGCATATCCACGAATATTTATTGCATCATTTCCTTTATTTTTTTTAAAATATTCGTGTAGCCACGGCTTATTTAAATTCCAAAAATTTTTCAATTTTTTTAAAGTCTTGTGAAAAATACCTTTAAAAGGTTTAAATATCGATTAAGGACATTTTCTTGGTTTCTCTCCTTTTCTATATACACTGTTAAAAATAACTTTAAATGTAATGCAAATTTAATGTCAATTCTACATTAAATTTAATGATTTTTTACCTAAAATCGTGAATAATTTACATTTACTTTAAATCTAAAGCAACTAATTCAAATATTACTTCGTTGTACTTTAAATTTGATTAAATGGTATCTTAAATTTCAATAAAGTAACTAAAAAGATATTTCAGCTTTCTGTACATTAAAATTAATTCACATTTACCTTACCATTAAAGAAATTTACATTAATATTCATAGAACACTGCATGAGATTCCGGGAGATGGCGCAACTTGTATTGGACTTTTTGTTGAGTATAAGATAAGTTGCTTAAAGGACTCAAGTTTCTTATGATGAAGTGTATATGTCTGCCGGTATTGACGGAAACCAGTTCGAAACCGATCCACAGATGACGAAACACTACCTATGGGAAAAATGTCCGCCTTTTCCTGGTTGTAGAATTTTTGGACCACATATTAATGTTGGTGCATTAAATACGTGATAACATATCTTAAATTTAATGAACACTGACTGTATATTTAATGTATATAGACAGCTTAAAAAGTAATGATCAAAACTTTAAATTTAATGTATGATTACATTAGATTTAATGAAATAAATTAATTTAGATTAATGTAAATTAATAAATTTAATGCATTACATTAAACGTATTTAATAAACGTCTATGAAATTTTCTTCCAGCACATTTACCTTAAATTTAATGCATTTCCTTTTTACAGTGTATATATCATACTTCTCGTAATTTTCGTAACTTATTTTTAATAATTACAATAAAAGCAGAACTTCACGAAAATAAACATCGTCAATCACTTCTTGTGTGTCTTCAAGCAATTGTTTTTTTTTTGCTTTTTTATGACAAACTCAAATCATTTTAAAATATATCGTTAAATTTAAATATAAATATCATAATACCTTCTTTTGTTTTTATTCATGGCCAACTATGATTTTTAAATCACAAAATCCAGCTTTTTTTTTTTGATATAGAATGTGGTATACTGATATAAATATAATTAAAAACTCTACATTATCATCTAAAAATATATAGGGTGATCCATTTGAATTAATCAAATTGTAATTAATAACTTTTAACCATATCTCATATTAAACTTACGATTGCAACGTTAAACTACACTTAAAATATTATAAAAATAAGTCGTTTAAAATGTTTACTACCCTTTCAAATAAGAATGTTACAGGGCATTATTAAATCATTTGAAGATTACTATACCATATTTCAGTATTTCAGTTACGAAGAAAATCGTATACACAGTCAGAAGACAGGTTAATTTTGTTTTCAAAAAAATTAGTTATAAATTACTATATTATATATATATATATATATATATATATATATATATATATATATATATATGTATATATATATATATATATATATATATATATATATATATATATGTATATATATATATATATATATATATATATATATATATATATATATATATATATATATATATATATTGTTTTTCTTTTTTGTTATCGACCGTACCTTAATAATTTTGGAAGGAGTTTATCGGGTTGCGGTCTGTAGGATAAGAATAATTAACTCATTTTTCTTTTAATACTCAATATTTCGACATTTATTTTATGCCTTCTTCAGGAGTAAAAACTAAAAATCAAACACACAACAGGTAGTTCACAAACAGTTAAACAAAACTAATATGTAATTAAAATACTTACAAATTAGAGTTTCCTTCTAAGAAATCCACCCTAAATACACTCAACATCGTACGAAGTGTAAAACAACAATAAAACATTTAGGTTTGTATATTTATACAGTGATACATATTATTATTAACGAGACGAAAAAGGGTTCTTTCTGATAACAAAAAATTTTTCTTTTAAGGTAGTATATACAGTTTAGATTAAATTTAAAATATTACAGTAGATGTTGCTAAGTTGGTTAGTATCAGATTTATAGTTTATGGTGTTTTTTGTTTTTTTAATATGATACATTTCCAGGAATAGACGACTTTTATAATTGTTTTGATGTTCTATAATTTTTATGTTGTTGTAATCAAAGTGATGACCTGTATTCAAATAGTGTCCAACTACAGCACACGTGTTTTTTCCCAATCGGCAATCGCTTTTGTGTTGGGTAACCCGCTGTTTGAGCCACTGTCCAGTTTGACCCACGTAACAACCCTGGCAACCCAAACATGACATCTTATAAATTACATTATTATTCATTAACAGCGGTGTTCTGTCTTTAACTTTAGAGAATAAGTTACCGGTTTTTATTATGTTGTAATTAGCTATTCTAATCTCAGGAAAACTTTTAAACAGTGACGTAATGGATTGTGTAAGTTTGTCAAAGTATGGTAACTTTTTATATTTATATTGTATTGGCGAATCTTCAATTGGGCCCTGGTATATATTGGAGTTGTATATGAGTTTGTTGAGGATGTGTCTGGGATAACCATTATTTAAGAAGATGTTAAAAAGCTTTCTCAAATTATCTTTTATAAAAGTTTCATCGCTAATATGGACAATCCTGTTTTTCATGGCGATAACGGTGTTAAATTTATGAGTTTTTGGATGATTTGAGAAATAATTCAAAAATCTACCGGATGCAGTCGGTTTCATATACCAATCAAGAATTAACTTATTACCCGACGTTCGAATTACTTTTGTGTCTAAAAATGGGACACTGTTTTCTTTTTCCAATTCTATGGTAAATTGAAGTCTGTCATGAAATGAGTTAAATGTATCTAAAAGAGTATGAGTCTTGTCGGAAGGAACCGCGCAAATCAAATCGTCAACATATTTGTATACAAAAGGTAACTGAAATGGCAAAGTCGGTATAACATTGTCTAGTAAATGGTCCAAAACAATAGTTGCCAGAATTGGACTTATTGGAGAACCCATAGGTGTGCCATAAATCTGCTTATAAAATGTTTGGTTAAAAATACAATATGTATTGTTAAATATGAAGTTAATTAGTTTTAGAAAATTATCTTTGGATAAAGTGGTTTGTTGTTCGATAATTGTCCACTTTGAATTTAAGATGCCAGCTATTAAGTCAACAGGAATGTTTGTAAACAATGAGACAACATCCAAAGAAGTTAGTACATAGTTTGGAGGTAGTATGAGTCCGTTGATGTTATTAACGAACGTAAAAGTGTCTTTGATGTTGTAGTCATTTTGATCTTTAAATGCATTTTTTAGAATATCTGACAAAAATTTTGACAAAGTATATGTAATCGAATTTATTGAACTCACAATGGGTCGTAGTGGAACCTCTGGCTTGTGTATCTTTGGTAAGCAATAAAGTTTAGCTAAGGATGAACTGTAAATTGTAAGATGTTTTGCTGTTTGTTCGTCTATTTCGTTTTTAATTTTTATTTGTTTTATAATGTCATTGTAATTCTTTTGTGTGGAAGTTGTTGGATCCTTAGGAAGTTGAGTGTAAGTTGTCTGGTCTTGTAATATATTTTCCGTTTTTTGAATATATTCATTTTTGTCCATAGCTACTGTACATCCACCCTTGTCTGACTGTAGAATATACAGTTCTGGATGTTCTTTTAAAAACATCTCCGTTTTCTTAAAAAGCCTATATAAATATGATTTCTGTTGAATTTGTGACCTTTTTAAAAAATTGGTTATGATGTTAGTTGCCCTAGCCCTTAGTATGTCCCCAACATTCGTTGGTATGTCATCAATAATGTTCTCAACGTCTGCTAAAAAAGTATCAATTCTAAGATCTTTTTGATCGCCTGGAACGCCAAATTTTGGTCCCAGTGAAAGGAAATCTGCAACATCTTGAGGAATGTCAATGCTAGAAATATTTTTAAACCATTTACTGTTATCTGCAAATAGGCGATACTTTTTATCTGCATTTATTTGATTTAATACATCAAACTTTTTGATATTGCTATTTTTTATTTTTATGAAAAAATGATTATAATGATTTTTTTGTTTTCTTTCGAAATCATTAATGATATATTGTGGAATAACCCCTTTTAGTTCCGTCTTGCTATTGGCAATGCATTGTCTTATTTTATTTATGCTATCACAAGTCATACTAATTTCTAATGATAATATTTTACGGCTAATACATGTAATAAAACTATTCACCCTATTAATCATATGATTATTGTCAGTAAACAATATATTTTGGATATTCTTCATACTATCCTGAATATGCCCGGGGATGATCTCTGATGTTCTGCATCGTAATAAAAATATTCTTCGATTGATAAATTTGGCTAATTTTGTGTTGTATTTTGCCCATCGTTTCAATATCGAAGTGGTGTTTGCGCCATAAGTAGATGTTATTTCTTGATAAAAACCCATCATTTAAATTGTTTTTCTTTTTTGTTATCGACCGTACCTTAATAATTTTGGAAGGAGTTTATCGGGTTGCGGTCTGTAGGATAAGAATAATTAACTCATTTTTCTTTTAATACTCAATATTTCGACATTTATTTTATGCCTTCTTCAGGAGTAAAAACTAAAAATCAAACACACAACAGGTAGTTCACAAACAGTTAAACAAAACTAATATGTAATTAAAATACTTACAAATTAGAGTTTCCTTCTAAGAAATCCACCCTAAACACACTCAACATCGTACGAAGTGTAAAACAACAATAAAACATTTAGGTTTGTATATTTATACAGTGATACATATTATTATTAACGAGACGAAAAAGGGTTCTTTCTGATAACAAAAAATTTTTCTTTTAAGGTAGTATATACAGTTTAGATTAAATTTAAAATATTACAGTAGATGTTGCTAAGTTGGTTAGTATCAGATTTATAGTTTATGGTGTTTTTTGTTTTTTTAATATGATACATTTCCAGGAATAGACGACTTTTATAATTGTTTTGATGTTCTAAAGTTAAAGACAGAACACCGCTGTTAATGAATAATAATGTAATTTATAAGATGTCATGTTTGGGTTGCCAGGGTTGTTACGTGGGTCAAACTGGACAGTGGCTCAAACAGCGGGTTACCCAACACAAAAGCGATTGCCGATTGGGAAAAAAACACGTGTGCTGTAGTTGGACACTATTTGAATACAGGTCATCACTTTGATTACAACAACATAAAAATTATAGAACATCAAAACAATTATAAAAGTCGTCTATTCCTGGAAATGTATCATATTAAAAAAACAAAAAACACCATAAACTATAAATCTGATACTAACCAACTTAGCAACATCTACTGTAATATTTTAAATTTAATCTAAACTGTATATACTACCTTAAAAGAAAAATTTTTTGTTATCAGAAAGAACCCTTTTTCGTCTCGTTAATAATAATATGTATCACTGTATAAATATACAAACCTAAATGTTTTATTGTTGTTTTACACTTCGTACGATGTTGAGTGTGTTTAGGGTGGATTTCTTAGAAGGAAACTCTAATTTGTAAGTATTTTAATTACATATTAGTTTTGTTTAACTGTTTGTGAACTACCTGTTGTGTGTTTGATTTTTAGTTTTTACTCCTGAAGAAGGCATAAAATAAATGTCGAAATATTGAGTATTAAAAGAAAAATGAGTTAATTATTCTTATCCTACAGACCGCAACCCGATAAACTCCTTCCAAAATATATATATATATATATATAGTGATGTTCAGGTGTTTTCTTCAAATGTTTGGAATAGTCTATAAAGTGGATCATATACTTCATCAATAACATTAAATGCAAATAAGTAATCTACGTGATTGAAGTTAGGAGCTTTGATGCCATATTTCAGTACAACATTAGGCACTACCTTCATTAATTCTGTAACCATCTGAAAAAGAAAAAATAGCAGATATGTACAAATTTATATAAATATGTTGACAGTTTTTTTTTTAATGAATACAAACTTTAAATTAATTTATTTAAATATCTGCTTTTTCAGTTTAGCAGTGCGGAAATCAGTTTTATTTACAAAAGTAATATCTTCTCCATAGCCAGAGTAACCCTGATACCAAAGAACCTATTATGGCAACTACACTGCATTTTCTTAGTAAATATGACTAAAGTAACTCATTTTAGATGCGGAGCCATTTCCAAGAACAAAATGGCCAGGATTTAAAAAAAAAACTGATAATTTCGATTGTTTATTTTAATAAAATACTGTTTGTCTCCTTCAGGTCGTAAAGACAAAACTTATTTCTTGTACATCAAACTCTCTCAACTCATATACGTTTTGAGTACTCAATTATCTCGTCAGTTGAGCTGTAACGAACCAAGAGAAAAATTCCCAGAAAATTATTTTCTATATAAAATCTAAATTCGAGATATGTCAGTAGGATAATGAATCTGTAGATATTTTCATTGTCAAACTGTAAAATAACAACAGCCAAGCAATATCTATATGTACACCAGACTAGTAAGAAGTCCAGAAATTAAAGTTTTACCAAGATATAAAGGACTGTATTTACGGTTGAAGCAGTTTAATATTGCAGCAGAGAGTAAAGGCATCTAACCTCGTGCTCCTATCGAACGCTCTGGCTCTAGCTATTTCATCATGTCAAGGTCAATCTGTAAACCACCAATATCCATTTTTCGGAAAATCGTACTCCTCCTTTTAATCCTTTCAATTTGGACCCAAATGGTCTTAAAACCGGCTCCACGTAGTCTGTTTGCATGGAGAGTAACGGACATATTTCCACGACGCGACCCCACTCACATGAGTAGCAACCATTTCCAGTTCCGAAATGGTACTTACACTATCGTGCAACACAGAACCCGTACTTAGTAATATTACTTATTCTAAGAAAATAGTGTATTGGAGAATGAAAATAATATTAAAGATTAATCATAATATATCATTTAAGTATTTAGGCACACCCGATTATGAATTATAAATACGAAAATATGAAAAATTGTTGAATCACATTTACACCAGGTGAAATTTCCTAATTGTTTCACATTCTAATAATTCATCCATAAGCCTTTAACTTGTAATCGTTTCATTCTATTTTTTAGCAGATTCCCTCAGTAATCTGGTGAAATTTTTATCCTATCTGTTTGGACTCGATATCATAATATGTTTAATAAGAACAATGGGGAAATCATAATTATTTGGTCGAATATGTTTCAATTGTGACCACAAGTTTTCGATTCCGTTTAAGTCAGGACTTTGTGCCGGTCGCTGTAATACCTGAAAGTCAATTATTTGCTATTTTGACTGTGCGTTCTCAATTATTGTCCTAATAGAAGGTCACATCATTTAGCATGTAACAAAGTTACTAATTTTTTTTGGGCATGAGTATGTTTCTCGAAATATATCTAGGTTATTATACATCAGAAAAAGGTGGTTCTTTCAAGAAAACATTATATATCCCTAATAAGTTCTACCGCACTATGCCAGAAAATAAGATTTTCTACTATTTTTCAGAACGTCCATATTTGGTACTGTGTGCGCGATTTCCCCTCACGGTCATTTGCCGGTAAGGTGGGAACACGGACTACATTTTTCCAATGTATAATAACTTTGTTAAATTTCGGGAGACTTACTCATGCCCAAAAAAATGTAGTAACTTCGTTACAAGCGAATGAGGCATTTTATCCACATATTGAATCAAATTGAATTTTAGATATCTATATACATTTTCGTACTCATATCTACCATTCTGTCAGTAGAACTAGTTCATAAGCTACCATATATCTCTAAAGCTTAATATTACCTCTCCATGTATTTTTTCAGTTCGCATGAAATTTGTTTGACTTAATGGCTCATTTTCCCTTTTCCATGTCCATTGGTCACCATTAGTTGTGTATCAAATGGTCTTTCTTTCATTTGTCTAAATTACTTTCACACAATCTCCTTCAGTTTAGCCTTAGTATTTTTTGATTTGCTTTCATATTTTCCAGTTGCTTGAAATTTATGACTGTTAGTTCTCATTGTACGGTTCACCAACTGATTAATGTTCCAGTATCATGTTGAAAAGTTTTCTCCAGTTGCCATGTATATAATTATATTTCTACTGGAATCAACGTTTTGGCTGACGGCCAATATTTTTTTAATTTACTTCCACACTATTTTCTAATTCTTTGAACTGTATCTTTGACTCACATTTTATATTGATGCTATTTAAGACATGGTACATGAAAAAAAAATTAGTAAATGCTCTCAAAGTCCTATTTAATAGATGTTTAGAGACCGCACAAATCCCAACTTTATGGAACAATGCCATAATGATAATCATGCATAAAAGAGGCGATCCCACCGACCTAAAAAACTACCGTCCAATCAGTCTCCTCTCCCACATGTACAAACTATTTATATAAATAATAACAAAACGATTGACTCCCAAATTAGATTTCTACCAACCTAGAGAACAAGCAGATTTCAGATCCGGTTATGGTACCAACGACCACTTGTTAGTTATGAAAATGCTCATAGAAAAAACAGTGGAGTACATCAAACCACTGGTCTTAATATTTGTGGACTACGAAAAAGCGTTCAATTCAGTGGACCAAAACAAAATATTTGCTGCACTAGCTGATTGTAGAGTCGACCACAGATATGCAGCTTTAATTAAGAACATATATAATAGCGTAACAGCAAGTGTGAAAGTCCATTCCAAAATAACATCTACATTTAGAATGGAACGTGGCGTACGACAAGGTGATAACATCTCACCAAAACTATTTACAATCCTGACAGAATATATGTTTAAAAAATAGGTTGGGGGAATATGGGAGTTAATATAGATGGTGAACGATTAAACCACCTACGGTTTGCTGACGATATCGTGTTAATTTCTGACAACCTTGAAGAAGCCCAAGAGTTACTAAGGACACTAAATGCAGCGTCAGATTTGGTAGGTCTAAAAATTAACCGTACAAAAGCTCTATGTATGACAAACTTAGTTCCAAGTAGCAACATATCCCTAAACGAATCTGAAGTCGAGTATGTAACATCTTATAAATATTTGGGCCATGAACTGAGAATAAACCGAGATAACCAGACCTGCGAAATTCAAGGACGCATAACACTAGCATGGGCGGCGTTCGGCAAGCTGAGAAAGGACGTATTTGAAAGCAATATACCGATTTGTTTGAAAAGAAAGGTTTCTGAACAGTGTGTGCTCCCTGTGCTCACGTACTGTGCAGAAACTTTAACACTCACTAAGAAAAGTTGCGAAAAAATTAGAGTGACTCAGCGAGCCATAGAGATGTCGCTGTTGGGAATAACTCTGAGAGATAAAGTTCCAAATGTAATTATTAGAACTAGAACAGGGATCAAGGATGCTATAGAAAGTATAACACATATGAAATGGAACTGGGCCGGACATGTGGCGAGAATAGAAGACGCTAGGGGGACTAAACGCATTATAGAGTGGCGTCCTAGGTTCCAGGCATTTAGAAGTAGGGGCAGACCTCCAACACGGTGGACTGATGATATCAAGAGAATCGCAGCAAACTGGATTCAATCAGCACAAGATCGAGAATATTGAAAACGATTGAGGGAGGCCTATGTTCAGCAGTGGACGCTACAGGCTGTGTGATGATGATGATGATGATGACTGCTCTTCTATAACATCGCTTTTGAAAATTTGTTCATGTTACCTCTTCCAATTATATTTATATTACACACCAAATATCATGTGGATTGAGAGAACAAAATTAACATGATGATGAGGAATTATGAAGGTAATAGTTTTCTCAATCGAAGCTATAAGCATGTTCTTATTTCAAGTTGCGGTGAAAAACTGTGTCACATGAATAACGTAAATAAACAAATTCAAACGTGCTCGCTCTTGATTTAACTTGCGCACCAAAGTCAGAAGAACCTTACTCTTATTAGGCATAGTAAAGAATATGATGCTACGGAATTAAAAACTAAATAAGATATGATTTATTGCAATTTTTGAAAACATCGGTCCGTTCTGCACTAAAGTGTATATCTTTATCAGATATTGATCAATTCATAGATTTTCGAGACACTTTCATCATATTGATTTTTGGGCGCGGCGTTTTCAGAGGATTTACCTTTGATTTACGTAACTTATATTAATAACAATATTTACGATATACTGCATTTCATGAAAGGAGTATCTCCTTAATACATTTGCTTTAATCTTAGATATGAAATAGCAAATTTGCAGGAAGTACCGCAATAAATTGAGTTCTTTGAATTTGTGTTGCGATAGCTATAATCTTTTGTTTGATCCGCTTTATTCAAATTTGAATTTGTTAAATTTGAACTTTCACCCTGACATAAGAAGTATTTTGACCAATAAAATAATGCGTTTCCTAAAAAGAATCTTCAGCTGTAGCTGTAGGTTTTTTACAGATGCGTATAGTGTCTTGTCTTATCTTTGTTTCTACGATTATGGTGGAGACATCCATTTTACAATCATCCCTCCTCATACCCCCTCTTATCTAGATCTCCTTTGAGAGCCCCTTGTCGAGTATTGTTAAAAACTTCTTCTATATCCAGAAAGGCAGCCTACAATTTCCTTGTTTGTTACTGCATGTAGGATCTCATCTGTTTGATGTACCTGATATTACTGCCACGTTTAGACCAAAAGAAAAGAGAAAAGTTATTTTTGCACTCTATATAATAAACAACATTTTTATCTAGATTATTTTCTAAGAAATTAATAATAAAATGTTTTTACTTATTGCTAATTCCTTAGATTATCTTTGATTAGAAAACATAATTTCTTACCTTTTCATTAGCAAAGGGATCATCAGACGCATAAAATAGACCAATCGGAATCTTAGCATTAAGTAAATCGTAAGGTGGAGGTTTGGTGCTGTTATATATTTTCAAATTTTTCTTCTTACCAAAGTCATATCGCTTAAATTCAGCTAAAATAGATCATCTATTATAATTTTCAGCTAAATTCAATTATAACTTATTCTTTGTCCGGTAATTATAAAAATAATATTAAAGTGAATTATTCAACTGCAATATATCTGAAAAACTGTATTACCTTTAGGTGCAAATTCAGCATTCAAAATAAGCTTTATTATCATAGAAACCAATTCTTGTTGCCAACGTACAATTCATACAAGCGTAAAATAAAAAAGATAAATATAAGGTTCATAGAAAACACTAGTATTTTTCCTCGTGGGAAATAATAAGCTTTTCCAGAGAGTATTCTTTTACAATATTTCGAAATATACATATAGACCCCCGGAGACTGGATGTTCGTATTGGTAGTGGTAGGTTATGATACTGGCGAGTCGAGCACTGGTTGCCAAGAGATCCAAGTGTATTCTAGTTTCCAAAATAAATAAAGATGCAAGAATCGGTATTTTTTTCCTCAAAGAAAAAAACGATCTGCACAAGTTTCTCGATCTGGCCCCATAGATGAGACGAAGAGCTTTCCTGTATATAATAAAAAGTGTACCCAGAACATATCCTAGAACGCTATACTTGTCCAAAGCGGGATTCAATACACCGTTTTACCGATACCACTACCTCAGCAATCAGCCAGAGTTCCGATAGCATAACAGGCAGATGCCAGCTTTTTTCCAAGAGAGGTGATATGATACTCAAGACTTGGCTCAGTGTCAATTATAATCCCTAGAAATCGCAATTATTGCTCACTATCTATATATTTATCTCCCATTGCAACCCGATCCACTATAATAGTCTTTAAATCAGATGAGGTCCTTGCATTTCAAAATATAGTAGTGTCATCCACAAATAGCTTGAGTTCTCACCTTATATTTAGCATAGACGGATTTTTAATATACAATAATAAAAGAATTGGCCTCAGTACCGACTTTTGTGGGATACCCACCAGGATCTCCCAGTACTCCGAAAACTTTGCACTTTGCTCCCTTTCCCCAAGTGAAAATTGAAATTAGTTCAGTGCAATCTTTCTAAAGCCATAGAGCTCAAGCTTCCTCAACAACATTCGTCGATTAACACACCCAAATGAATTGCACAATTAACAAAAAGCCGCTGTAGAACCTCCCCATCTATTGGTCTGGCTATATATACTCTCCAGTTGTTGAAATATTGCATCATTAATGTCCTTGTTTTTAAGAAAACCATATCAATGTTGTATTGTTTTAGGAAAGAACTAATTTTCTTCTTTACTAATTTTTCCACAATTTTGGAGAGAATCGACAATAGGGACATAGGAGGATAGTTTGGTGGATCATCGACATTACCATCCTCGTAAAAGGGAACACTGGTTAATTCCAGGCCACAACATTTTTGAAATAGCCGACAAGAAGCCTGCGTTGAATAAATATATGTCAAAGTCTTAGCAGGGTGCAGAAGGCGTTAAAATTGCCCTAATATTTTACGTAATAGTTTTTCCTATGATGCCCATTACGAAGTTTTGGGTCCTGAGTGAACTCTTTTGGATGTCGTCCATGAAGGAACTTCTGTAGCCAGGATTGAAGCTTCTCTTAATCTAGTTGATAATGAGAAGTAAGTTTATGGTCCCTCAACCGCAGCGGTGTTGGATTATCTGCCTAGCAGAACATAGGTCTCTGCCTGCCTATGAAAATGTGAACCTCACTCTCCTTATGAACTCATTGGTTCCATCGCTGCAATAGTTTCACCTTCTACATCTCAAGTGCACCCGGTTGTATCTTTTCTCTAATTGTATTTAAAATGCCGCATCTATCAAGGCCTGACATTAATCCTATATCCCCGAAAATCATTCACAATTTCTGGCATTTGTTTCGGTTGATTCCTGATGGCGTGATAGTGAGTTTATGACAAGGAATAATCATAATGGGCTCAATGAATCTCCCTCAAATATTTCCCTTCGTATCTGGATTGTGACTGTCTCGATGTTGTTATTTGTAAGTGTTCTTAAAAGGAGACAATATGGATATCGATTCTGTATATTCTTAAAATATCTGCCAGCCAGTCATATAGTACAGTCTAAAGATTTTTGTTAGTACACGAAGGCTGCTGGTATAGGCCTGATTACAGATGACCGAATCCATAAGTTTCTCCTTGCTACCCATTGCGCTTCTGGCGTATCCATTTTGCTGAATTGCGATGATGTTATTTTGATCACATTGTGCATAAATACGTTTGTGTAAGCAGGATATGATCACCTTTTATAGCGGGAGAGGCAGGTGATAGGCCTATATTTGGATGGGTCATTTTCTGTCAATCAAGCAAAAGACCATTTATCCGAACAGTCGTCATTGGTACATACTCAAAATTTTTTATGCAAGTAGCTCTAAAGATGATCAAGGCCGAGAGGTTTTCAATTCTGGAGTCTCTTATCGTGCTAGTGATTCCCTCTATGGTGGAGGTCATTTTTTTGTTAGTTTTCCCTGATTTACAAATAAATGCTATTAATATCAACTTTAAAGTGTATTTCTGGTTTAGCTTATTAGGTAAAAATTTATTTGACCCAGGTATTTAATATTTTGTCATTGATTGCTTTTCTTTCCCTTCTTATATGTAGCATATTTGAAGTTTAATATGAAATTCTTGTTTAAAATTTGTTTCAGATTTGTGTAGTGCTGTTCTTTCATTTTTTGTGTATTTATGTCCTTTAAATCTGCTATCTATATATTACGAGTATGTTATCATTCCAATGTACTTCTGTGGAGAATTTAGACATGACACGGAATAGATGACTTTTAATTTACTTTTGTTAACTACTTTACTTTTTAACTTTGTGGAAAGTGGTGAAAAGTGATTGTATGTTTTGTGGCAAGCTTTAATATCGTGTTATTTAAGGATATGTTTAACCTTTTCTGACAATAGATTAACATATGGTGTGGCAACATATGGCTTAGGGTTGTTATTATTATTTTTTCTGTTATTATTATTTTGCCGAGGTGGGGGTTACAAATGATATTTGGTCAGATCGCTGCAATCTTAACTATCCATCGCCTCATCCAAAAACTCAAAATACAGCGTAATAGGTATGACTGATGGAGCTTTAACCTTAACTTCTCCGAAATATCGTTCAAAACTTTAAAGAATGTCAGACAAGTTCTAAGTAATAACAACTTCTCCGAAAAACTCACAAACAGAAAAATAAAACAACAAATTTACAAACTTTATAATAAAAACATCCCGAAGCAAATTAATACCAAAAACATATGTTGCAATAACTTATATTAATCTATTGTCAGACAAAGTTACACATATTCTCAATCAACACGATATCTTAGTTTGTCACAAAATATATAATAACTTGTCACGCTTTTTCACAATATTAAAAAGTAAAATACCTCACAAAAAGAAATCCAACGTCATCTGTTCTATAGCATAACTAAATTGTCCACAGAAATACTTTGGAATGACAACACAGTATCTAGACAGCAGATTGAACAAGCATAAATACACAAAAAATTCAACGACAGAATTACACTGTCGATTGAGCTAGATGCTGCGTTGCCGATAACTCTTATTTTAGATCTAGATAGATTGAGATGACTGTGGCGTTACAGTGCTGATATTAATTTTTACCTGTATTTACAAGTTGCCCATAATGCTGCATCTGTCTCACTGCAAATCCAGATGGAGAAGATTGTAGAATCGTTGGAAGTAATGTCTGAAATTAAATAAAAATAAAGGTTTCCTGAATTTCCAATAATAACTTGAAAAATGAAAAGTTTCAATCAACTAACGCTAACTGTTCTTACCTTTCATATATTTATTAAGAGAACTAGCATGTAAAATGTTAACACACGCAAGAAAAAAGTCAATCGCTGTGAAGTTGTGAATAGATGTGTTCAAGGGTTTTATACCACTTGCATGCATTTTAGGTGTAAAACGAGCATTTTTTAAAAATATTTTTTAAATAGAACAGAAATATCAAACTTGACTTTTGATAGTTTCATAATAACTTAGAAACTCCGAATGCCCAAAAAAGTTAAAATTTCAGTTAGAAATAAAGAAATCTTTATTGCTGGATTTAACAATTCTGATCCTCTATACGTGGTTCGACCATTTGGTCTCTTTAGTGGAGCTATAACAAACCAAGAGCAACATTTATAGGCAACAACTGTCTATACAAAATATAAATTCCGAGATATGTCGACAGGGTATTAAACCTGCAGACTTTTCCAATGTTTGAAAAATATCGCTAGCCAAACGACATTTATATATACACCGGAGTAGTAAGAAGCTTAAAAATTCAAATTTCAGTAAGAAATAAAAAAAATTACTGCCATATTGAACAAGTTGTTTAAATTCTCCTTCAAGCACTTAAAGAAAAATATATACACACAGTTAATTTCTTCCAAATACAACTATTGACCTCCCTCCATATGCGTTTCGACCATCTAATAGTCTCATCAGTGGAGCTATAACAAGCCAAGAGCAACATTCATAGGAAACAACTCTTTAAATAAAATATAAATTTCGAGATATTTCGGAAGGATATTAAATCTGCACACTTTTTCGATGCTGGACTGAAAATATCACCAATCAAACGGCATCTATATATACACAAAACTTAAAAATTAAAATTTCAGCAAGAAATAAAGAAATATTTACTGTCTTGTTTAACAACTTGCCTATGTTCTCCTTCAGGCAGTTAAGGGAAAAATACATACAGACAGTTCATTTCTTGCAAATTCAACTATGGTACTCTCTTCATACCTGTTTCGACAATTTAATAGTCTCATCAATGAAGAACCAATAGCAACATTCATAGGAAACAACTGTCTTAATAAAATATAAATTTAAGGGATATTAATAAAAAAATCTGCCCGTCCATGCAAGAGATTGAAATCTTTTAGATACAGAACAGTCGACTAAAAATGATTTTAATTTTAAATTATAAGTCAATATAGCATATAATATATTTTTATATTATTTTACTTGAAGGGCCAATAAAATTATATTTTATTCTCACTAATCATTGCTATCAAGCTTATAAAACTGCAATGTTTGCGATTTTATAGTGTTACTTATGGTAAACTTATGTCTGTCTGGACTAGCGGCGTTTTTGTCCTATTAAGCTCTGCAATGTGCCTTCCGCAACACATTAAATACATGAAGAACAGAGCTAGACACCATAGAAATAAACATTCAGGTAATTTAAATATGAAACAAGCCGTTAGATAATGAAGTTGATGTAGTGTTTTGGAAGGTTTCAAAAGTTGATAATTATCTAATGCTTAACTCACATGACGTTTAGTTTGTTATATATGTAATTCTCCTTTCAGGCAGAGAATATGAAAAATATAAGTACAAACAGTTTATTTCCTGCAAATATCGCTCTGGTCCTCTCTCCATATGCGTTTTGATCACCTCATGATCTCGTCAGTGGAGCTGTATCGGACCGAGAGCAACATTAGCAGGAAACAACTGATATATGAACCATACATTTCAAGGTATGTCGGCAGAATATTACACCTGCCGTCTACCAACTTCGATGTCAGACTGAAAAATATCGCCAGTCGAACGACATCTATGAATCAGCGGAGTAAAGTGAAATTTTTAAACAATCAAAATTTCAGTAAGAAATAAAGAAGTCTTTCTGCCGTATTTAAATAGTTTGTTATATATGTAATTCTCCTTTCAGGCAGAGAATATGAAAAATATAAGTACAAACAGTTTATTTCCTGCAAATATCGCTCTGGTCCTCTCTCCATATGCGTTTCGATCACCTCATGATCTCGTCAGTGGAGCTGTATCGGACCGAGAGCAACATTAGCAGGAAACAAGTGATATATGAACCATACATTTCAATATTCGATATTTGCAGGAAATAAACTGTTTGTACTTATATTTTTCATATTCTCTGCCTGAAAGGAGAATTACATATATAACAAACTATTTAAATACGGCAGAAAGATTTCTTTATTTCTTACTGAAATTTTGATTCTTTAAAAATTTCACTTTAGTCCGTTAATTCATAGATGTCGTTCGACTGGCCATATTTTTCAGTATGACATGGAAGTTGGTAGACGGCAGGTGTAATATCCTGCCGACATACCTTGAAATGTATGATTCATATATCAGTTGTATCCTGCTAATGTTGCTCTCGGTCCAATACAGCTCCACTAACGAGATCATGAGGTAATCGAAAAGCGTATGGAGAGAGGACCAGAGTGATATTTGCAGGAAATAAACTGTTTGTACTTATATTTTTCATATTCTCTGCCTGAAAGGAGAATTATATATATAACAAACTATTTAAATACGGCAGAAAGATTTCTTTATTTCTTACTGAAATTTTGATTGTTTAAAAATTTCACATGACGTTTGTTTTGCTACCGAACTGCATACAGGGTGCCATGATGGCACCTGTGAATGAAAATTTATCTACATTTTTTCTCCATAAATTACTATGTATAGTACTTGTATTTTATAAAAAAAAGTAGAAATGAATTGTTATTGGAATTGATTAGTGTACCTCTTGAGTTTAAAGATGCCTGGAAAAGTTTAGGTTTCAATACTTTAACTTAATTTTGTCTAGCTGCCGTTGACCACTCGTACTTTCAACTATTACGAAACCGGAAACGTAGTCTTGATATTTGTAACTTGCATCATTAAATGTTCGACCGACAAATCCATGTCATGGCAAATCTTTATGAAGAAAATAATTAGAAATTGACAGGTGTGGTTAGCTAGAATTAAAACATTAACTGATTCACGCTATATCAATTTACCCCGGAGGGCATTTTAACAGATTTTGTAGGAACCAAATCAATTACAGTGGTTTAAAAACGTATATTAAATTATACATGGGCCTTCTGCTGTCAAATTTTAAATAAATGAATAGAGAATAAAATAGCCTTTTTATCTGGTCAGACACAGTACGGCTAAATTAACCAGTAGGTTTATAATGCTTCGTGTTACCGAGGTCCTCGGTGACATATCAGGGGTCTAATCTCAATTCTAACCGGAAAACAATTCAGTGTTGTTGCAAAGCTCATTATGACAGCAATATATTATATGTTAGTTATATTACCCTACGTACAAATTAACCATTTTTAAAAATAAATATTTTCTGGAGGAAAATTGCGAATATACTTTCTAAAAATGTACCTACTTTGAAAGTTGGGTTATCAAAACATTATTTGATATTTTTTTTATCTTTATTATTACATTCACCATTTTAAAAATTGTTTAAATTAAGTGAAATCTAGAAAAATGATTTTTTTTTCTTGGAAACGTCCTCTTCACATCCTCTATTTTGATATTCTTAGAACACGATTCTGATTTAGGTTTTCAAAAAAAAAATACCGGGAAACACTTTTCATTTTAGATTTAATTTTTCCCACTAAATCGTAATAATTTTGTTACTTTCACAAATTCTAAGCTTGTGGAAACTTCAAAATGTCGTTGATATAATAAGTATTTTCTATTGCAATTTCTGGAAAAATAAAGAAAATCTATGAAAAACCAAGGTTAGAGTCATGATCTACAATTTCGAAATATTGGGTTTGTGACAGAGGTTTCAAGAAAAAAACGTCATTTTCCTCGATTTCCCTTAATTTTAATAATTATTCTCCATTTAGGGGCTAAAATTATGCAATTCTCCCTTCTTTTACGTCGAAAACTTAAAAAATATCGTTGATTTTAATGACAGGAAATTCACAATGTTAACCGACATCGCAATAAAACTTTTGTTTCTTTTTTTTTCTGGTTGATTTGTATGCGTTTTCAGAAATAATTCCAATTAGGCAAGTTTAAAAACAATGAAATTGGAATAAAGTGGCGTAGAAAGAGTTCTGCCGGTAAAGCTAGAAAACCCTATACATGGTGACTTGTTGGGTTTGAAGCTAAAAATTTAAGAAGAGTAATTGGAAGAAGGGTATTTCTGATAATTTTGGCAAAAAAATGGTACACAAAACAGTAAAGAATGCAAAATAGTGAATAAAGCATTGACGATCTAAAAGTTAAAAACTCTCAGCCTTTTCAGAAAATTTGGTGTTTATTTTAGCAATTAACGGTAGCATATGTAAAAAAGTAAATGACTTACTTTATAAACAAGAATCTGACCTTAAATGGCGTAAAAATCATTATTCTTATTATAGTTATGCCAATATGGAAATCATTAGGAATAGCAGGAAATGTTCCTAAATGTCTTATTACCAATCTTACTTTTGTAGCATTCTATATATATGACATTACCTTATTAATATATCCTGATAGACTTCCTCCAGTCATATATAAAATATCCAAACATATATCGACCATTGTGGTACTTTTACATAAAGATTTCAAGATTCTGTTTAACACTGGACTATTTGGAATTAAGAGTTCATGCCAATTAAATATTGATAATAGCGTCTGCAAATAAAAAATACACTATATATATATATATATATATATATATATATATATATATATATATATATATATATATATATATACAAAGGGAATCTATTGGTCTTTAAAATAAGGTAAAATAAGATACCCCTTTTTATTTAACATTTTACGGATAAAATTCATCTCCACTAAGAGGTTGAGTATGCAGAGCTGGCAATGAATGAATGAATGAAAAAAGGGTGGTGATACTAGATCATCGATGCCTAGGCCTTCATTGGGCCCTTTACATCCCACCATATCTGCAGGTTATTTGAGGCCGATCGCCTTTGCGAATCCAAGCAGTCTCGTTACGTGAACTTGCCCAGCTGCTTCCGGTAACAAAACTATATCTCCGAAATATCTCTGTCTCAGTCCGTTGAGTGCTGGACACCCTTTGAGAACATGATCAACAGTTTCATCCTTCTCTGAACACCACATTAGTACGCCGTGCGCTAGGCCCAGTTATATGTTCCTTAGCATACCTCGTTCCAGGAGCTCCCCTCCATGATTCAATAAATCTGTTTCCAGCAACGATTTTAATTCCCTTTTGCCAATAGCAATTGGGACAGGTAATATTGGTTGGGGTCCATACGGTTCGATCGCCAAATCCAACTTTGCCAGACGGTCTCCTTCCTCATTCCCGCTTATGCCCGAGTAACCCGGGACCCATACGAGTCTGACTGTGCAGTATTTCCTTATCATATCATTTAGTACATACTTGCACCAGTCGCGAAGTCACGACACTCGACTTCAGTGCCAATATCGCACCCTTACTGTCTGAGCACATATTTATTACTCTATTCCTGTCTATGTCTCTCTCACAGAGATGGGCACACTGCGGAATATCATAAATTTCCGCTGTGAACATTGTCGCACATTGGCCGAGAGCGTAGTACTCTTTGACTCCTGTGATCCTGCCGAATTTTCCGGCTCCGGCTCCCAATCCTCTCTACTTGGCATAAGTATCTCCAGAGAGAGGTTGGGTTTTAAAAGCGGCGTCGTGTAGTCTATCCGCATGGGGAGTGATGGACACCTCTCCACCACGCTTTCCCAGACCCCTGAGTCGCCGCCTGTTCCAATTCTAAGATGTCCCAGGTAACAGTCTTCAGGGCCTCGTTCTCTATGTATAAGTGAAGAGGAGGCAGATTCACCAAGACTTCCAGAGCCCTGGTGGGAGCAGTCCTCATCGCACTCAATATTCCCACTCAAGCCATTCTCTGAACTTTGTCAAGTTGAAGAATGTGTTTGCGCTTTGTTGTACTAATCCACCATACAATAGCGACGTACGTTATCATGGGGTGGATCACCATAGTGTATATTCAAAATAGCACTTTAGGTATCAGTCTCCATGTACACCCAAAGGCTCGTTTACAAGCCCAGAAAGCACATATGGCTTTCTTGGTTCGAGCCTCAATATGATCATTCCAGCTCAGTCGTGAGTCCAAAATTACTCCCAGGTATTTAACTGTCCCCTTAAGTTAAAGAATGGTTCCCACCAATGTAATTGTGGGAAATCTCCCCATTTTTATCTTTTTTCTAAAGATTAATATCTTGGCCTTGTCCGGATTTATTCCGAGCCCCTCCTTGTGGCACCATTGTTCCGTGATCCGGAGAGCCCGCATCATTGGTCCCTCCAGGTCCCAGACATGGAGACCTGGGCACAAAATGACCAGGTCATTAGCATAGGCCCGTGCAGAGCTGGCAATAGTTGCAAAATAAGTCCCACTTGAAAACCAAATTGACGTATTTGAGCATTTTTTACCTAAAAAATCTTGTAAGGCCCATAAAATTGGGAATACAACAAAAGGAAATCATTAAAACTTTATTACCTGGCCCAGTGGAATAAGCCTCGCTAGAAGAGTAATATATGGAGCATGTGTATATTGTAACATAATTGTGGGAGCCAAAAGAGCGGCAACTTTGATTTTTTCATTCATTTCTGATATTTCGGATAACATAACAGCCAAAATGGTTGTTCCCTGAGAATGGCCAGCATAAAATAATTTATCTTTACCAGTCCTTTTTAATACGTAGTTTATAGTAGTTGGTAAATCTTGTGTACCGATTTCATGCCAGCTAAAACAGTCAAGAATAAATTGGTGTTAAAATAGGAGTGTATATAATTGACATAAAGAGCTCATAATCAGTTATAAAACTTGAATATTGTATTATTTTTCAAAATATTAACTTTCAAATTTGCATACTTGTGTTTTATTTACTTTTAACTTAAAGGGTATACTTTGCAATATAAGAAACTTAAAGGAGGGCAAGGGACGGTAGCAAAAGAAATGGATGGAAGCTAGTCCAAATGTCAACCCCACCTGCACGTGTGTTGGTAAACACCACCCGGTGCCCTCTGCTAGATAACAGACGGGGCTCTGGAGACCGAATCACAGGGGTATAACTGTTTAACCAGAAATCAAGGAAATGTGATCTCTCTTCTCTTCATCCTACTACCAACACGCATTGGCCAGCGTGGTAGTGTACGGCGAAAAACCTTGTAAATCATGAAAATGATACAGAATATGCTACGGTCCTCAGTTTCCGGCGGCCCAGCGGTCCCTGACTACGGTAGCAGTCAGATTAGACCAAAGGCAGGGAGTGCTAAGAATCACCAGGTTAGATCAGGCTATCATGGAAAACGAACTCTGCATATCACCACTTACAATGTTAGAATACCGTCATCAGAAGAAAAGACAATCGAACTCGAGAACGAGCTACGATATATAAAATGGGACATTCTCGGGATGAGTGAAATAAAAAGAAGGGAAGAGCATCAAATAACTCTCAAATCCGGAAGTTTGCTGCACTATATTGGAAAAAATGATGTGACTACGGATGAAGTAGGCTTTATAATCCACAAACAACACGAAGAAAATATTATTAAGATAGAGAGTATTAGTATTAGGGATATATATCTTATGCTGAGATTAAACGAGAGACATGCTAGCAAAATCATCCAAGTATATGCACCAACAAGTAGCCAGAATGAGGAAGATATCGAAGACTTCTACGAAGATGTATATAAAGCCATGTAGAAAGACAAAGCACATTATACAGTCCTCATCGGTGACTTCAATGCCAAACTTGGATTCAGGGAAGATGACGCGGAGATCTCTATGGGACCCTATGGTTATGGTACAAGGAACGATAGGGATGAAACTTTGCTCAACTTCCTACTACATTACAAACTATATGTTATGAATTCGTTTTTCAAAAACAGAAAATAACGTAAATGGACCTGGGTGAGCCCAGATGGCAGCAAAAATGATATCTGAGAACCAAAGAAATAAATGGACCTCTATTAAAGACAAGGAATCCTATGAAAGGTTCATAACTTCTGAATTAAAACACATAGAGCTCCTCAAAGAAGACGAACTTAATATAGAACAAGTAACAGCACAAATAAATTCTACCCTAAAAAATGCTCACGTATAATATGGAACCAAAACAACAAACAAGAACGACAAAATTACCCAAAATACAACAAATCTTATAAAAACAAGAAAATAACTTAGGGACAGAAACTCAACCAACTCCGAAGAACTAAGAAAATTAAGTAAAGAAATCTCTAAAGAAATTAGAAACGATGTAAGGAAATACGATACAGAACATATTTCCCAGGTTATAGAGAATAATAAGAGCCTAAAAGTTCTACGCAGAAAACTAGCAGAGGGTACAAATAATGTCTGTAAGCTAAGAAATAAAAGGGGTGCCATCGAAACAAACAGAGAGGAACTGCTGAAGATAGCAGAAGATTTTTACTCCGAACTATATAAAAGCAACGTGGACAGCAAAGATCGCCCACCAATACCAGAAATCTGAAATGTCGTATCCGAAGATATACCAGACATCACAGAAGATGAAATGGCAAATGCTATTACTGGCATGAAGAAAAACAGAGCGCCTGCGGAAGATGAAGTGGTAATTGAAGTCATAAAAGAAGAGGGATCAACATTAACCCGCATTTTACAGAAATTATTTAACGTGTGCCTGACAAAGGGCATAACTCCCTCCATGTGGCATAAGGCTCTTATTGTAATAATGCATAAAAAAGGAGACATTTCAGATCTGAAAAACTATCGCCCAATCAGTTTGCTTTCACACATGTATAAGTTATTCTTAAAGATAACAACAAATCGATTCACAAATAAATTAGATAATTATCAACCTTGCGAACAGGCTGGGTTTCGCTCTGGTTATGGAACGAATGACCACCTCACAAGTTCTTAAGTCCCTGATAGAAAAATGCATAGAATACAATAAGCCACTTATTCTTATATTTATTGATTATGAAAAAGCATTTGATACCATAGACCAATATAAAATGCTGAGGGCGCTTGTAGACACGCTACATTTCGTTAATCAAGAACATACACGATACAGCCACAGCCTGTGTCAGACTCCACAAAGACACAAATACCTTCAGAATAGAACGTGGAGTTTAGCAAGGAGATACAATCTCACCGAAATGGTTTACCACTGTCTTGGAATATATGTACAAGCAGATTTCTTTTGAAGGAAATATGGGAGTAAACATAAACGGGGAGGACCTTAACCACTTAAGATTCGCCGATGACATTGTCCTCATATCGGATAGCACGGATAAAGCAGCAAGAATATTTAGAAAGCTCTACAGAAGTGATGTTGGTCTAAAAATAAATTGTGAGAAAACTAAATTTATGATCAACCTTGTACTAAACGACAATATTTCAGTAGGAGACTACAAGATCGAACAAGTCACCACCTACAAATACCTAGGACATGAAATCTGTTTAAGCCGAGATTACCAAATATGCGAAATACTAAGAAGAATAGGGCTGACGTGGTCAGCTTTTGGAAAACTGAAAAATATACTTAAATCGAACATCCTTGTTTGCTTGAAGAGAAACGTGTTTGACCAGTGTATCCTCCCCGTTTTGACATATGGAGCAGAGACACTAACATTAATAAAGAAAAGCGTAAATAAGTTGAGAGTGACACAATTGGCCATGGAAAGATCTATGCTGGGAGTTAGCATCAGAGATAGAATACTGAATACAGAAATACGACGAAGAACGGGTGTTGCAGATGCAGTCAGTAGAATTACAACGTTAAACTGGAACTGGGCTGGACATGTCGCTAAGAACATGGACAATCCATGGACGAGAAAAATCTTGGAATGGAGACTAAGACAGGAGGCTTACCGAGGAAGAGGCCGCCCGCCTACCAGATGAACTGACCATATAAGGCGCATAGAATCAAACTGGATGCAAGCGGCACGGGATAGAAATAAGTGGCAAAACTTACCAGAGGCCTATGTTCAACAGTGGAAAAGATTGGGCTGATTGATGATGATTGATGAATTGAATTATTCAGTCTAGAACGTAAAACTTACGTCTATAATGGTTTTATATAAAATAGTAAAAATGCTAATTTTCATGGAAACTAAAAGACATAAATACATTTTAAGGTTATAAACTTCCAGATCTGACATATTTTGTTTAAAATCGAGACAAACAATAAATGCGACACAAGTTAATAAGTTATTTGATGTTGATTTTCTGCCTGTGCTGATTTTGTAACACTTAACCCACCCTTGACACTGACGTCACGTACTATTCAGATTCGATCTCTATACATAATATATCTCCATTAGAACTTTACGGCACGGCTGTAAATTAAACATTATTATTTGGAAGCTCAATATGCTAATATTTCAAATACAATAAATTCATCATTTGAGTTCCTCCAGTATCCATGATAACACTATTTATCTTGTCATTTTGAATAAAACGCTTCCTGTTGGAGAAATAAGGACAATTTGTGAAACTATAAGTTGTTATATTAAAAGAAATTGAGAAAAATATTTTTATACGGCATATATTAGAAGAATATATCAAAAAGCTATTATTTTAACCAAAAAGAAAACACCCCTAACTGAAAATTTAGCCAGCTAGCCAAATTTTACTCCATAAAATCATCATCATTATCATCATTTAGTCTTATCCAATATCGAACATAGGGGCGATTCTGTTATTCTCTTTGTATCGTTTTATCACCTGCAATATTACTCTCGGTCTCTGACCCGTGCAAAGTCTCTATTCTGTAATGATTTTCTCCAACCTATCGACATTTTAGGTTTAATCTATATTCTAAGTGACAACTACCAACTTACTTTTTGTCTTATTTGGTCGCTTCTCATTCTTCCTTTTTTTTTTGGTATTTTGAGTCAGTTTTTTCCCTATTATTTTTTATAAGATATTACTTTTTTCACTTAAGCTATTCCGATGGGAAACTAAATTTTCTACAAAAAGTTTTGTTGCATTATTTAAAAATTTCCTTTCAGCTCTATTGTAAAAACTATGAAATAATTCTTTTTAACTTGCAAAGGAAATGATCTATCACACTTCATATCAATAGCCGAATATTTGAGAGTTAATGAAAGTTGTAAACAACTTATCTACTGATTATACTATCGCTGACAGGAGATTATTATCACGTAGGATAGTCAAGCAACCATCATTGCGCTGAATTTTCAAGTAATCAACTTCAAGATGATCTGGGTAAGAATAATAAGATCACCTTTCCGTGAATACCGGGACACACCGGGGTAAAGGGAAATAAGATCTAGACCACCTCGGGAGAAATGGAGCTGAGACACCATTTTTGGGGCCCTGAACCTTTCTGTGAAATCCATAGCAGTGCAATGCTGGAAGAACTGAAAAGAAAGAAACCTCAAGAAACTCGGACTGGTAGAGAGAGGAGAGTGCAGATTTTGCGTAGAGGGGACTAAAACTCTATCCACATCCTTTCAGAGTCCAGCGCTTTAGAAAACCTTAGGATGAACACCACATAGAAGAGGGGGAGCTACCCACTTTAAAGTCGTACAACATCCTAAAGTTCCTGAACGATATAGATCTGGAGGACCTACTTTGTTTCGCAAGGTATTTCTAACGACTTGGCAGCAGTAGCAGGACCTACTTTGATTGGCAAGATATTTCTAATGACTTGGCAGCAGATCTGTTTGGTTGTAGTGCATTTATCCCTGTTTATATTAATTCTTTCCAATAAACATTATTTTAGATATACAGGGTATTCAGATAATACTTCAGGATCTTTGAATAGGTAATCCTATATGGTAAAATAAAGGTCATAATTTATATAACAAAAAGTGGAAAATTCAATACTTCCCTCATTACAACCTCTCAAAGATTTTTTTTTGTTATTTTTAATATCTTGTGGTTAGTTTTTAACTTATCAAGTTGATATTTTGCGCAGCGATTACATTTAATAATTTCTACAATTCTGTCATAAAAATGTTTCTTTACTGCGCCACCAGATGTCACTTTACTAGAAATTCAGATTTTACTTTTCATATCTTTTTTGTTTTGGCAGTTGTTGCGAAAATGGTCACGCCATTTTAAGGAAAAAAGAAAACCTAATAAAAAAGGTATTTTTCATTTGAGTCAAATTGGAATTAAAGGTTACATTACCAGTAAAATTGGTCTTTTAAATGGATGCAAAAATCAAGTTACCGTGCTGTAAATTTAGTTAAATCTGGCAAATATCCAAAGGTAAGCTGACAATTAAATCAGCGACACGAGTAAAATAATTAATTTTTTATTTATTACAACACAAAAACTAATATTTTAAAAAATAATTATTACAAAAATTAGTATCTCAAAAATGAAAAAAAAATAATACAATTTCTAAAAGATCTTCCTTCATATATAAGCTTTTCAAAAAATGTCGTCCAACTCCAAAAAAGAAATCCGTCTGTGTTTTGTATAACTTAGAATCCATTCATTATTTTTTGATGAATATCATCGATATCGTTTAATTACATTTTATGAACGATAGCCTTTAAATTTTCTAAAATATGATACCTTCATAAAGAGCTTGCATATTTTGTATATGAAAAGGGTAAAGAAGTTCTCCATGAAGGATTTCCCGAGACGTAGAATTCCCTCTTCTAATCCTACCTTTCTAGTACTAGTACCCGGATGGGCTTCTCAAGAATCCTTTCTTCCATTTCAATACTTCTAATTAGTCTTGGTCTCTCTTTAGTACTTAAATTATTTTTGCTCCGATTTCGCCTAGCCTTGGATGGACGCTAGTGAAAGTTTGGGCACACGGGATATTTCTTTCAGGATGTGCTTCCATATACAGGGTATCTGGCGGCAGATTAATGTTTTTAAATGACATTATTTCGAAAATTAATAAACGGTGCGGGAAGGGTGTAGCGTCATTTGAATCACGAATCATGCGTATTTGTTAATCACGATGCCGCAGTTGTCGGGAGAGCATCACGCGTTCGCTGTGGAGGAATTTTCAAAGGCGGTGATTCTTACGTGATTGCCTGTCGATTATTTTGTTCAAATTCGCACAATTTACCCAATGCGAATTTAATTTGTTTCTGGGTGGAGAGATTCCGCGCTACAGCTTCGGCTGTGTACAGCCCACACCCGGGATCTACTCGATCTTCAAGGACACCGCAAGCATCAAACTCGTGGAAAAAAGTTTACACGACTTTGGATTCGGAAAAGGGCAGCTTCATTGAGGCTTCCAAGAGCATCCGTCCATGAAAATATGAAGAAAGGTTTAAAGTTCCATCCTTTCAAAATTCAGATTGTCCACAAATTACAGGAAGATGACTTCATTTTACGTAAATAGTCTTGTGAAATTATGTTAGAGAGATTCAATTTTTGGAGTGTCGCGGCTCATTTTCACTTAAATAAGCATGGTATACACAAAACTGCTTGTCCCCAAGGACCCATAATCCACAACTCAAATATCAGAAACCATTAGATTGTCTCAAGGTAACTTCTGGTGCGCTTTGTCCCCGAATGGAATTATTGGATCTTGTTTTTTTGAAAATACCCTGGGCCAGGCGACGAATGTCAACAGTGACAATTATGGGAGGATAATTACGAATTTTTTTTACTGAACCTGCGAACTTATCCATCGTTCTCATCACATGCTTAGTTTCAACAGGACGAAGCCACCCCACATCAGGGGCGGATCCAGCCTCTCTCTTTGGGGGGGGGGGGCGGTGACATCACAAAAGTACAGTATGGCAAGCAAGGCAAGTTGTCGACGGGGGGGGGGGAGACACCAGCAACATTCCCATTTCTAGTATAAAAGGCAGGATCGGGGATATTTTTCTGAATTTGAAGCTCTCTAGAAGGGGGGGGGGGCGATCATAAGAAAAAACAAGTTGTCAACAGGGGGGAAGGATGCGATCACCATACACATTCCTAGTATAAAAGGCAGAATTGGTTCTATTTTCCTGAACTCAAAGCTCTTGGGAAGGGGAGAGACGATAGCAAGCACACACTTTTCTATACTCTATTCAAGAACTAGAGAGAGTAATAAAACTGTTACCGAAACCTCCAACATACCTGCTCCAGTGCCGCAGGTAACTGAGGACTGCCGTAAATCTAATTATATTTAGTTATATTTAGATATTATAAGCTTTTACAAATTTACTGCAACAATAAAATTTCTGATAGTTCAATTTAATTTCTGTCAGTGAGCAAAGTACACCTTACAGTGTGTCCTTAGTGATTAATCTTGTTTGTGCTTGTTTTCATATATTATTTGAGATTAGTAGGATACCCAAAAGACATGGCTTCCACATCAATATTTATTCCAAAATCGTTAAACCAGGGCATTTTTTCCTCAACGAAAAACTTATTACGATGAATGTTTATGATTCCTTAAGATATCAATATCTAGATAATAATGTTAAAAGCTTTGTTGAGATGTGTTCTAACATGACAGGAGTTGGAAAATCTACTATGTATCGAATACTGAAGGAGATAAAAACGACGGGAATTGTTAGTACTCCCAAGCCACATTCGATCACAGGCAGACGAAAAATCTCGTTGGAAGAAGAGATGTAAACTGCAATAAAAGGAGTTGTACATACATTTTATTATGAGAAGCAGATCCCAACCGTCGACAAATTTGTAACTAAAATCAATGAAGATCGGGATTTACCTCAAATTAAAATAACAGCGGTGGAAATTGCTCAGAGAATTTAATTTTTGCTGGGAAAAACCAGATAGGAAATCTGTTCTTATATATCGTCCAGAAAATATCTGTTGGAGAAGAAAATATCTCTCTCAAGTAAAAGGTAGAGTTGCTAGAAATAACACAACTTAGAAAATTAGTAATTAAACTGACCTTTTGAAAGATTTTTTTGAATAAAGTTACTGCCGAAAATTGGGAAAAATCCATATAATAAAAGAATAAAATAGGATATAGAAACTCTATCTCATGATCGGTGAGATAAAGGAACCAATTAAAATTAATTTGAGCGAAGATAGCTTCACTGACTTTGATTACGAATTATATACGTAATGTTTACCAGCGTATACACAATTTATTATTTAAATTTTCTGTAATATATAAAAATTAATTACATTTGAATTCCTTTTTAGTGTTTAATTGTAATTCTGCAGATGGTTTAAAAAATAAATAAACTGAAACGTTAAATGTCCTAAAAATGTTTTTAATTAATAATAGAATGAGATGAAAAAATTTAATATTATATGGACGAATTTATTTTTTTATATATGTTTATCTTCTTGTATTTTTGACAATGACAATTTTGTAAGTATTTAAATTATAACTTAAAATTTTTTGAGAGAAAAAGGCTACATTTTAGTCTGAATGTGCATAAAACGGTTCTATGCCAAAATAAATAATATAAATACAGTTGTAATTTGTATTAAATATGTCAAAATTATTTATATTTTCTAATGTATGTGAATTATTAAAAAATCATAAGAAATAAAATAATAATAAAAAAACTTTTTATTTCAAGTTTATTACCGAAATAATTTTCTATGCCATAAATACTTAGTGACAAAATAAACCTCCTTCCGACGCCTATGACAAGGATTAAAATCCTTTTTAACACACACTTCCAAATACCTATTGTTATCCAACCCAAAGAGTCCATTATTATAGACCGGTATTTTCGATTATAAAATTTCTAACCCATTCCTATGAAAAATATATGTGTCTAACAGATTTTGCCACAGACTATGGTCTAAAAAACATATGTAGTTTGCGAAGAAGAAAAAAGGTAAAAACGATTTATTACTCACTCTAGCTCTTGAATAAACTATAGTATAAGAGGGAAAATCGGATCTATTTTCCTAAACTCAAGGCTCTTGGGGGGGGGGGACCGCCATGAGCTATTTTGAAAATAATTAAACACCGTGTTAATTTTAAGCTTTTATTAATTCCACGTCAGCTAAAATACTAATAAGATTTTACATATTAACTGTTTTTATCAAATAAAACTCTGCTTAAATATTTGCCAGATTTAAATAAATTGAAGCATGATGTAACTTGATTTTTTGCTTCTATATAAAAAACTGATTTTATTTTCAATTTGCGCCTAAACGGTGTGGTTTGTCGGCTCGAATAAAAAGTACTTTTTTTAATAGGTATTATTTTCTCTTTAAAATGACATGTTCTTTTTTCCGGTAATTGTTTAAACGAAAAATATAAGGGAAAAATAAATTTGAATTTCAGGCAAAGTGACCTTTGGTGACATAGTAGAGAGACATTTTTATACCATGATGATAGAAGTTGTTAGGTGTGGTTCCTGTGTTAATAGGCTGGTATAATTACCTGTTTAGAAAAATATTATACACATGCCGGAACTAGATGAATAATTTAGTTAAGGTTATTACAAATAGAAAAAATAAAATACAAATCAAGCGAAATGGTGAAGGGGATGAAAACGTTCTTTTGCGATTTCCGTCGAAACGTGATCTCCTAGCGGAAAATATTCTTAACAAAAGTTATATAAAATAAAAATTTTTTTACATTTTTCGACATCATCTCAGGTTTCCGAGAAAATGGCGCAAAAAATTTTTTGTTTCCTTTTTCAATCTCGCACAAAAAATAACTTGATATGAAATTTACTGAAAGTGTAACTTCTTGCACTGAGCAAGCCTGATTTTACGGGGATCCGAGAAGTAAGTAGTTTTCGAGATATTCACATTTATCAAAAAAAAACACCCTTATTTTCCACAGACAATTTTATTGATTTTTTTTTTCGATTTCGATATTTTGCGTAGGCACATTTTAACCATTATAACGTTTACCTTCGAACGGTATATATATATATATATATATATATATATATATATATATATATATATATATATATATATATATATATATATATATATATATATATATATATATACGAGGTCTGTTCAAAAAGTATCGCGAATTTTGTGTTTTTTCAAAAATTATTTATTTATTTATGAATATCTATTTTGTCCCCTTCAAAATAATCCCCATTAGATATTATGAACTTGTGCCAACGTTTTTTCAAATCCTCGAAGTACTTCAAAAATCTGCGTGTGTGTGATTTTGTTCAGCTCCTCCTTCGATGCCGTCTTTATCTCCTCAATCGTAGTGTAGCGTCATCCTTTCATGAGCCTCTTCAGTTTCGGAAACAAGAAAAACTTGCAGGGGGCCAAATCAGGAGAATATGGTGGCTATGGCATCATTAGTGTGTTGTTTTTGGCCAAAAATTCGCGCACGAGCAACGATGTGTGAGCAGGGGCGTTATCATGGTGCAAAAGTCAATTTTTGTTCTTCCACAAATCAGATTGCTTCGCGAAAATTGCTCATAACTTGACGGTAATATTCTTTATTGGCCGATCTACCCTCTGGCAAAAACTCATGATGCACTACGCCCCTGCAATCGAAGAAAACTGTGAGCAAAACCTTCACATTCGACCGAACTTGGCGCGCTTTTTTCACATCTTGTCGACCCTCTGGTAACATTTTTTACCACCGATAAACGTTGCTTTGGTCCAAGATAGCTTCACCATATGCCACAGTCAACATTCGGAATACGTCCGCGCTCTTAATTTTGTTTTTCACACACAATTTGATTCAGATTCTTTGATTCATTTTTTGGAGTAGGCAAAAATCGAAGACGAGCCAAAACACGTCCAAGCAAAACAGCTGTCAAAAATTAACTGAACATTCAAAATGGCCGAACTTGTCGGCATAAGTGAGGGACATGAGTACCAATATAACACCACAAAAAAATGGAATATCGAAAATCGAATATACGTAACCCGCGGAAATTCAAAATTCGCGATACTTTTTGAACAGACCTCGTATATATATATATATATATATATATATATATATATATATATATATATATATATATGCAGGGTAATTGATAATTCGATACATTCCTTTGGGGATCTGATAATTGTATTATTGTTAAGGAATATATTTAACCCTAATATGTATTATACAAAATATAAGAGGTTTCGAGATATATTCTAAGCTATTTTCTAAAAATTAAATTTTTTAAAAATGTAATTTAACTTTGTATAACTATTTTGCTGAAATACTTGACTGATACTATGACCTGTCAAATCGAGCAAAAAAAATCTGTGAAAGCATTTCGATTACGTGAAAAATTATTGCGTTTTGTTATATACATATTAGGATCATAAAATTTCTAATTCCTAGTGATAATGTCAAGAAAGATATAATTTTTTATAGCAAAATTATTTTAACTCCAGAAAATTACAAAACAATCAATATCTTAAAAATAGTAAGAAATAGGTATAAGATAAGTTATAAAAAATATTCTCAGAATCTTCTACATAATACAAAAATATAATATAATAGTATGCCGGATATCCTATTTAAAATTTGGACAATTAATATTAGCTAATGATAGATCTGACAACGTCACATCTTCAAAAATATTTTAAAAAGTCAGATTATTATCTGATATTATCATAACCAAAATTTTAAAAACATATCTCAAGAAGTTTTCTAAATACTTTCAACACGCAGTCGAATTTGGCGCACCCTGTATATTTGTTAATTTGTTTAAAATTTTTTGTTGAGACACGCTTTATAAGCTTTTATAACATAAGATTGACTATGCTGAATTACGAATATTTCCTTAAGGAATCAGTTACATAATGTATCCTATACTATTCATACTATTCTTACCTAAAATCCCAGAACCTTTTTCTATCTCTATTTGGATTAAGAAATCTATGTTTCCTAGAGTGATAAGTACCTCTAGCATTAAAAAGCCATACATCGTAACCTCGATCAGCTAAATAAAATGACAACGCATCTGGAGGTCCTAAAAAATAATATATATTTTTGAAATTAATAATAAACTATAGAGGTACCAAAAATTGTGAAATTTCATAAATAGTTCGCTAATTATAAAAAATGCGTTTAATAATAAAAGACAAAATATGAAAAGACAATCGTTATATTCTTTTATAAAAAAAATAAAAGAGGAACAAAACTAATAAAAAAATTTTCTAGTATCAAAATAAATAAAATCTTATCAATAGTAAATCAATGTAACTTCTTTTGACTGGGTTGCGGCTGATCTCCAAACCTTCATTAATAACAATTCACTTTAAAATTGATTGATCACAAGTATTTTTCATATTTAAATAAATCAGTTATCAACAAAAATCTAACCTTACCTAAGACTACAAAATTTTCAGCAGAACCAGCCATTCCATGGACCAGTAAGGCTACTTCTTTTGATGTTGTATTTATAACGCCATGTGGAATTCTAAATAGTTTAAGAATATATCCATCTGGGGTTTCAATACTGTGAACTTCCACTGGGTAATGGTGTTTTTTGATTATCTCTGACTAAAATAATAAAGTAATATCATATATTTTACTAGGCATTCTGAAGATTATTACTTCAGCCTTGTAAACATGCAGGCAATTATCAGAATGAACATCAGTGCACATCATTTAGCATGGAGAGAAAATGAGAGTATATTTTCGATATTAGAATCTCCTATAACAGTGTTTAAATCGCGTGAAAGAATCCACTTTTGTTACCATAACTCGCAGCCAGATAATTGACACTACCTTGGTGACTCCGCGTCTAGGCCATAAATAGCTTGGAGACATATTCCACTGGAGCTGTCCCTCTCACATCATAAATACAACTTTATGAAGGTAGTCAATTTGGGGAGATCAAAGACGACCTAAATAAAACAGACAATATGTCAAGAAGGGTATGGAAAATAATGCGAATATTGAGTTAACTTAAGCTGATCTACAGAAAGCAATTATACATTCCAACAACAATAATTATCCTCCTGTGAGGAAGATATCCAGCAACAATATTAGCTGGCTAAATAATGATCTCAAAATGTCATTGAAAGAAAAACCGAAATTGTTCAATAGAGTGAAATTAAACCTGTTCAGTGGACGAAATTTTCTAAGACAATGATTGAAATAAGAAAATAAATGAAGCCAGAAGAAACTTGAGTATACCCTATTCATTTGCCTGATAACGTTCACCAGAAGACATGTTTTAGAAGATACTTTTTGTACATGTATACCAAACTTGTTCCAGAGTAGATGAGCACCATCAAATCTGTTGGAGGAAATTGTAGAGATGACAGAAACCAAAAATTTTGCCAGGAAGAGGTTCTAAATCCCCTTGTATGGAATCTGTAATCGACAAGCTTCTAGTAAATCTCATCAAGAAGGCATTGGAATATATTATTGGAACTCCTTCAAGGAGTTTTAACCACAGCGGAATTGTGATGCAATAACACTAAGGTGCTCCTTAGTGTAAATCCTCGAAAAGTCAAACTTTTACTCTTTACGAAAAGGATAAAGTTTGGTGAACTAAAACTACCAACTCTCTTCAGAGCACAACTGCAGATGGATACAGAGCTTAAGTACCTAGGTTTAATTCTAGGTACAAAGTTTGCTTGGAACTTATACTTGCAGAAAATCAAAACCAAAAGTAAAGTGACTATGTGCGTTGCTTTTATACAGAAATGACAAGACCTAGGATAACCTAGGGTTATGTTGTTCGCTCTGGAGTTCTCGAAACTTCAGAAACTACACCGCACTCTCGATTGTGTGTATGATACATTTAAGGGTCTTTTAATATTAAATAAATTTTATATGCAACTTTTTTCTATACATTTTAGAAAAAGTTGTAAGCACACGTTACGTTTTGGTTAGGAAACCACTAGATGAAATAACCAAAAAATCAATGCTAATTCAACACTACAATATATATATATATATATATATATATATATATATATATATATATATATATATATATATATATATATATTCATCTTTTGAGATTAACCAACATTATTTTTTAATGAATAAGGTTATAATATCTAATTGATTTTGACTCCATTTTTTGCTCCTAACGAGGTTTAAGGAATGGCAGACAGTTTTTTTCTCTGAGTTAAAAAAATAGTCCTGCTGATATATCGAAGTTGTTAAATTTCTCAAATTTCAGAGCAAGTCGGGTTAGTTCAGTTTCTAGCAGGCGCGGATCCAAGGAGGGGGCGATAGCACCCCCCCCCCCCCCAGAACTTAGATTTCAGGAAAATAGACTCGATTATCCCTCTTACACTAGGAATATGTACGCTGTTGGCTTCTACCCCCCGTCGACAACTTGTTTTTTTTTTTACGATCACCCCCCTAAGAGCTTTGAGTTTAGGAAAATAGACCCGATTCTGGCTCTGACACTAGGAATGTGTACGGTGTTGGCTTCAACCCTCTCGTCGACAACTTGTTTTTGCTTGCGATCGCCCCCTCGAAGACTTCTGAGGGTAGGAAAATAAAACCATTTCTAGCTCTTATACTAGGAATGTGTATGCTCCTGGCTTCCACTCCCTCGTCGACAACTTGTTTATTCCTTCGATCACCCCCCCCCCCCAGAGCTTCGAATTCAGAAAATTAAACCCGACCCTGACTTGTACACTAGAAATGGGAATGTTGTTGGCGTCTCTTCTCCCGTCGATAACTTGCTTTCGCTTGCCTTACTGTACTTTTGTGATATCACCGCCCCCCCCCCCCCCCAGAGAGAGAGGCTAGTATAATTGAATTTCTAGATTTCAGAGTAATTTATTATAAAAAATTAGAGGTTTAATGCAATTGACTACACTGTAAAAAATAACCTTAAATTTAATGTCCATTCTAGATTAAATTTGATGATTTTGTACCAGAAATCGTGAATAATTTACATTTACTTTGAATTTAAAGCAATTCACTCAAATATCAGCTCGTTTTACATTAAATATGATTAAATTGTATCGTAAATTTCAATAAAGTAACTGAAAAGATATTTCAAATACTGTACATTAAAATTAAATCATATGTACCCTAATACTAAAGGAAATTACATTATTATTCAATATACATGGCGTAACTTTTTGTTTAGTGTAATATAAGTTGTTTAAAGGATACAATTTTCTTAAAGTGAGCTGTACTCTGTATGGCTTTCCCGTACTGACGAGAACCATTGAGTTCGAAACCGGTTTAGATGGCGGACACTACCTATGGGGAAAATGTCCACCTTTTGCTGGTAGTTGAAGTTGAGATTGCATTAAATATGTGATAACATATCTCAAATTGATTGAATACTGACTGTATGTTTAATGTACAGTAATGATCAAACTTTAAATTTAATGTATGAGTACATTTAATTTAATGGAATAATAATGTAGATTAATGTAAATTATTAAATTTAATGCTTTACATTAAATGCGTATAATTAACGTTTGTCAAATTTGCTTCGAGCACATTTACATTAAATCTAATATATTTTCTTTTTACAATGTAGGATTTAATTTTGGATAAGTATTTTTTCAGAAGGGAACGTTTAGTCTTTAAAATTTTTTCGGAAAAATTGTTTGTCAAAATATCAATTTATATAAATTTTCAATACGATTTAAGTGAAATATATGCATACTTACGATTGACAGATTTTCGTCAGGATGACCCGCAATAAAAATTAGTAATTTATTTATCATTAGTATTAGTAAAAGGAGCATATTTGGTGAAATAATAAACATTTGTATTTTTTTACAAATTAGGTAATTTTAAAAAGTATCTAATTATATATAAATCTCATTTATTAATTAGTATTAATCAAACTTTATACTTTATTAAATTCAAATTAATTTCTCATTAATGCTTCGACTGTTTTATTGTTTACCAAATTATCTACCGGAGAATAATTTTCTGACATGTAATTAATTTTCGGTATTGTATACATCATATGAAAATATTTGAATGATTTTAGTGTTCATTTTAGAACAGCATTATACATATTAAAAAATTTTTATGATATCGGTAAGCGACGTTTTTCCATGAATTTTTCTGAATATTTTCCTCTAAATTTGTTTTAATGCAGGAAATTATTTTTTATCGATAATCTGCTACAGGGCTAAAACAGTTTCACTGATATACCAAGATGATCATGCGCGTTTCTTGCAGGTAATCGCTTTAGGTTAATCTATATATTTTCGAATATATTGTTATTGTTAAGCACAATATCTGATATGCACACTTGACTCTCTTATCCATCATACCATGTCAGCGTGGTTATTCATTACCCGTCTGTCAGTGATAATAGCTCAATCATAATAAAGTCTAATTGAGTCGGTTTATAGCATAAGCCGGGATTGGTAATAATAAAATAGCTTATAGATTTTGAGTAGTTCGTATTTTTTGCTAGCTACTGATACAGAGGATTGCATTTCTATGCAGTTAGGATTGGAGAACTCCCAGATGTGATGTGTTGGATTATATCTAAAATTATCTAATTGAAAAAATCTCTTATTACACGAACTGTCCGATAAGCACCTCATAATTTGCCAGTCGTATACAGGGGAGGTCAAAATAATCCTACTTTGACAGGGAAAAAAATTCCTAAAGTGCTCCTTAAAGGAGATCCAAAGCCCTAAAGGGGTACCCAGTGACTGACCTTACCGGTTCAAAGTATTGAACCGACTTGTTTAATTTAATGATATTTTAATATTATATAGAGGTCATAAAGACTCTTTAAACTATATTACAGTAGATGTTTTAGATCATCAGAGAAGTCAGGAACAGACTTGCAGTCACACTCGTTGGGCCTAAGTTTGGACATGTGTCGTTTTATAGAGCTGAAAACTGAATTTTAAATACTTTGGTCATTCCTAAATCTATTTCGATAAAACTAGCAGTTTTGGAGATAAATCGGTTTTCATAAGAACAATTCAAAATTTTGCTAATGCTGAACACAAACAGGTAAAAATAAAATACACAGGGTGTGCTGATGTGCTTTAATATATGAGGAAGCACTGTCTAATTCTTCGAAGGCAAGAAGATGTTATGCTGGAAGACTTCCAGCTCAGACATCGTCAAGTCCAGAAACCTTTCAAAGGGTTGATCGGAGCTCAATTAATTTACAATGTTATTAAAAAGCAAAAACAGTGAAAACGTTTAAATGTTAATTTGGAAGATGTTCAATATGGGCTCCAGGTACTCCCGCTGTACTCGAAATAATATTCCGGCGTAATTACAGACTTCATTAGAAGGCTGCTCTATTCTCGTTAGTAATTCTTTTCTAGTATTTATTGGTGTTGAATAAACTAGTTCTTTTAGATAGCAAGAGTTTAAGGGATTTGGGTTTAGAGAACTTGTCTTGTAGCCATAAAACAGGCTCACCTCGATCTATCCATCGAGGGCTAAAAACGTTTATATATAGGGTTAAAATTAGGTGGAGCACCATCATGCATGTACCACATTTGCATTCTTCGATCAAGAGTTACGTCTTCCAATAAATTATTTAAGTTTTTGTGCAAAAATTGTAAATAAATCTCCCCATTGAGTGTTCCCATGATTTTACAATAAACTTTTGTTGATGTATATTTTGAGTTATAGCGTGCTGGTTTTCATCAGCCCAAAAATGTAAATTGTGTAAGTTATATAGGGACTGTGTCCATTGAAGCGCAATGTTTCGCTTCACTGTACACACCTCAATGATTTGATGTTACAAAGTAGTGGTTGCCAAAGATTAGGTATCTCAACAATCGGTTTACTGAAGATTCCATTATTGTTTTTAATGTATGCTGCTTCTATCATATTTATTTTCTTCATATTGGGTTCCACATATATTGCCGCAGCCTCAGACCATTTTATATTGTGTTGTTTATCCCGGGAGTGTTCTGCAATACCTGATCTCGACGTTTCCCCTTTTTGTGCATGAGTTTTATGTTCCTTAATTCTAGCTTCTAGCGGTCGTTTGGTTTCTCCAACATACATTTCACCACACTCACGTGGAACTTTGTAAACACATTCTTTCTTATCGGTAGTTTTAGGTTTTGTTTTTTAAATGAGCTCTAAGGGTATTTCCGGATTTAAAGGATGTTTTTATATTATAACTACTGGCAATTCGTCTTATCTTTTCCGACGTTCCCTTAATGTACGGAATTGTGAAGAAGGAATGTGTTTCTTGCTGTCCAGTGTTCGTTGTTCTAAAATTATTTATAACATCGTCAATTAGTTTTAAAGGAGAACCATTCTACTGTAAATCAGATTTAATATTTGCTACTTCTTTTTCCAATGATTCGGCACTATTGCATATAGATATAGCGCGATTATAGAGGTTGCGTATAATTCCTCGTTTTGTTACAACAGAATGATTAGAACTATGATTAAGATATTCTCCAGTATGTGTTGGCTTACTGTATACTGAAGTTTTAATAGTTTCGTTTGAACGGTTCACCATGACATCTAAGAAGGTCAATTGATCATTTACCTCTTTTTCCATGGTAAACTTAATTGTAGGTCGAATGGTATTCAGATGTTTCAGGAAATCATTAAGTTCTGATCATTGCCCTTTCATACGATGAAAGTATCATCGACATATCTCAATCAGACTTTTGGTTTTACTGTTGCCGTTTCTATGGCATGAGTTTCGAACCATTCCATATATATATTGGCGACGACTGGAGAGAGTGAAGAACTCATCGGAAACCTGTCATCCTGAGCGTAGAACCTGTCCTTTACTTGAAAGTAAGCACTACGTAGGCAACACTCCAAAAGATCCGTAACCCCACTCAGTGGTAACGTGGTTCAATCTGATAAAGTACTATCATTTGAAAGTCTAGTTTTGATTATGTCTAGTGATTCCCCTAATGGTACATTAGTATACAGATTTTCCACATCAAAGCTTATTAATCTGTCGTCTGGCTCTAGATTGATGTTACTAATAATGTTCACGAAATGTGTAGAATTTTTAACATATGTGTTTGTCTTACCTTCTCAAAGTTGTATGATTTGTTTTATGTTGCGAGCTTTCTTATGCTATTTGACGTCTTGTCAGTAATCTTGTAAAATGTGTTCCTCTACGTGAGGGTCTCGTGTCCCTTCATCGGCATGTTGGGGCAAAAAATACCCTGAACAAAACATGTAAAAAATTAATTCGTAAATTCTGATAATTATTTTCTCTCTTTTACCTGTTTGCCTTAGGCTTCGATCAACACTTTGAAAGATCATTGCATTGAAGAATTTGACAGCGCTTCACCATAAATTAAATAGATATTAGCATACTCTGCGTAGGAATTATCTTCGATTTTTTAAAATTATTTTTACTTGAAGGCGGTTTTGACAAGTTCTCTCAACTGTAATTCATTATGTAGATTATCGCAATATTAACCTGATTTTTACTAGCTTGTGTTTAGCATTAGTAACTTTTGATTATTTCGCATAAAAACCAGTTTATCTCGAAAACCGAAAATTTTATCAAAATAAATTAAGAGTACGTTTTTTGAAGAAGAATGACCAAAGTATTTAAAATATCTGTTTTCAGCTCTGTAAAATGATACTTGTCAAAAATTAAGCCCAACGAATGGGGCTTGACAGCGGTTCCTGACTTCTCTGATGATCTAAAACATCTACTGTAATATGGTTTAATGAGTCTGTGTAACAGGAAAACACAGCTTTGTTGAAAACAGTCAAGCCTATTACATCTTGTACTACATCTATAAGGAAATCGGCATCTAATGCGAAAGTAATACCAGCTCATCCATCTGCATCTCGTAACACTAATCCTGAGATAGCACATATATCAAAAAAAATAAATATTCATCGTGATTGTATACCGGACTCTGCAAAATCAGGTTTATAAAGTTGTGAAAAAGAAACGACAAGCTTTGTTCAATTTTTCCTCCAATTCCTCCAGTAGACTGTCACGGTTAAGATTTTATCTTAAAGTTTGCTATGGTTGATTTGGTTAATTTTACCGTCCTTTTGCTAATATTCAAGTTTTGGGCAGCGTTATATCATTGTGATTAAGCATTTCTCATTTCTCCTTCGTATAACAGCCTAATATTCATTGCATTTTTTGGGTGCTATTGCTTTTCGAGCCATTACAAATTTTACTCCCTTGCAAAGTTCCTCCCAACTTAATTATTTGCTTTATCTTTCAGTAATTTGCCTAAAAGAAATACAGCCCTAATTAAAATCCTTTCCTAACTTGAATTTTTAGGTCGGCAACTCTACGTCACTGTTTTAGGTTGTTTATATTTAAATAGAATGTTGTTATTTACCTTTTTATAATATATTTTTTTTTTGTGCTGATTATTGCAAATTAAATTGTTACATTTATCTAATTTAGTTACAGTTTTCCGAATTTTTATTTGAAGTATTTTGAAGGGTTTGTTTATCTTTTGTTGGGGTTATGTGACCTTTCCAGCTGATGTTTAGGCAAATTTGCACTCTTTTAAGCCATTGCATGTTGGGTTCTATTTCTTATAGCCAAATTACTGAAAGATAAAGAAAATAATTTAGCTGGGAAGAAAATTTACAAGGGAGTGAAATTTGGAATGGCTCGAAAAGCAACAAGACCCAAAAATGCAACGAATATAAGGCTAATATACGAAGAAGAAATGATAAACGCTTAATAACAATGATATAATGCTGCCCAAAACGTGACTATTAGCAAAAAGAAGGTAAATCAACCATGGTAAATTTAAGTTAAAATTTTAACTTGCCTCTAATTCGGTAAAAAGGAAGCGTTTAATCAAATGAAGACAAACCATTGCAAGTACAATATGTTGTCATTCCGCAAACATGAAACCTTTAACAAGTAGATCTACTTTACCGACACACTTTGGAATTTATATTTTATATAGCAATTGTTTCCTACGAATGTGGCTCTCAGTTCTATACAGCTCCACTGACGAGACCATAAGGTGGTCGAAACGCGTATGGAGAGAAGACCAGAGTTGTATTTGCAGGAAAAAAACTGTATTTATTCTATTCTTTTCTCTGCTTGAAAGGATAATATATATAAACAAGTATATAATTTGTTGAAAGTACAAAATAAATTTTTGAAAAAAAGTTGTAAATGAAAATGTCTATAAATAACTATTTTAAAACAAAGTAACTTGAGTTCTAAAAATACGTTTCTGATAAAATCCAAAACATGTTGTGTATAGTAATAGCTGTTAGCCCTAACTTTTCACGGGAGTTGCTTTGAGCTGATAACTTCAGGCGAAAATATCTTGCACAGATAGACAGAAAGACAAGTAGAAGCGCGGAGTAAATTTGCTTTATACTATTTGGAGTTATATTTTTAATACAATTAATTGTTAATTACTCTAATACATATAGAAAAATATAGTGATATTCATGTGTTTCCTTCATACATTTGAAATAGTTCATAAAGCTGATTATACACTTTATCAATAACATTAAATGCAAATACGTAATCTATGTGATTGAAGCCAGGAGCCTCAACACAATACTTCAGGACAACATTTGGTAATACATTCATCAGTTCTATAGCCATCTGAAAAAAGAAAAAAATTGCAGATATTTATTAATTTATATAAATCTATTTACAGAAAAATGTATTTTACGAATACAATCAACTTACATAGAATTAGTTCCCTCAGATTAGTAGACGTACAGTCGTCTTTATTACAGACTGTGCGGAACTAACAAGGGAACAACCCCAAGCCAACCTCACCCATTTTGATCATTTTTGGATATATTATAGTATTTGAAAAAATAATATAAAATTATTTTTTTTGTCGGCTGATATCCACTTTTAAGGGGTAAAATTCACCCTTAAAATCAACCCTTAAAATTCTCTTTTTCAATATATCCTAGCACTTAATGAATATTTTTAAATAAAATCAAGTGGAAAACATTCGTCGTAAAAAGTCACAAATGTGAGGTCTATTTCTGATCAAAGGGGTTGAAAATACTATTAGAAATAAACATTCCACAAACCAAATTTATAACAAACTAACAGACAAACATAGAAACGATAAATATAGATGGACACCTAATAGAAAGGGTCAAGAAATAGCTATGGGAAACAAACAATACCTCGAAATAAACCAGAGAGTGCGCTTGAAAGGGCTGCTTATGGTAAAATGAAACAACTCTTCGACTTCAACTTTTCCCTAAAACTAAAAATAAAAGTATACATGGAATGCTTTTCCGGAAAAAATATACTGCAGCAAAGCATGGGTTCTGACTAAAAAAAAATAATAAGCTAATTGAAAATGTACCAAACATCTATAGAATAAATAATGTTAGAAATGACATTTATGACATCAATAAGTGGATAAGAAAAAAAATGAAGCCGAGGACACAGCAAGACGAATATACACTCTAAAATAGAATTTGGCTGGGTATCTCTACACTTAATGCTTGCTCATGCATTTTCAATTATATTTGCATCAGGCGACGAAACAGACTCCGTTATGATAATGCCTTTTTCCCTTTTCCAGTTATAATAAAGGATATTATGATATTTCAGGTCATTGTCCTCTTCTGATAGCCATGAGTCATAATTAGGCCCAAACCAAGATTTAGGAGACTTTATTAAACCCTTTTCATAAATTATTTTCATTCTTGCTGTGTTCAGGTTTTCAGTAAAAAGACAATGACCCAAATTTTTTGTAGTTAATATTTTCTCGATTATATATATATATATATATATATATATATATATATATATATATATATATATATATATATTATATATAATAATAATAACAATATATAATTAACCCACAAAGATGTCCGTAAATTTAATTAAAATATTAATATTATATGTTTAGCACCAGGTAAAAAATAATTATAATAAATTATAACTATTCTTTACCAATTTGAAGTATTTTCAATTTTCAACTTTTCTATATAGATATAGATGTGTTCCTACCTGTAAATTGGCTCCTTTTCAGGTGAGTTCAGTGGTTTATGAGATATTAATCAGACAATCAATACACAGAATGATTAATACACAAAATATAAATTTTATTTAACAATAAAAAGGAATGATACAATATTATAAATTATTACTAGTTGGAATTTAATGGTCAATACTTTTTTCTTTCATCCAACACTATTGCTAATCAATGTTACTTATTAGTTACGTTTATCTACCATGCAATGACTTTAAACAACGTGGATCACAAATTGGTAACGTTTAATTTCGTAATCGTCTACTAGATGGCTATAGTGCAGTTTTATATGGAAAGCATCGTTCATTTCTTAGAAATAATATTATTTTAAACAAATTATCGTGTGCTTTGTTGTGATACAAGTAGTTAATATAGTTTCACACATAAATAATATTATATTCAAACAGGTTAGTATAGCAAACTATAATTTATTAATTTTATTATTTTTATTTTAAGAAAATTTAGGTTAATATTGTATGCTACTCTTCAATGTCTACGAAAAATTAAAGCTTTCTACTGTCTTATCTAATATAAATACATTGTCATGTTTTCTTTTATTTGGTCTCAATATATTATAAAACACAATTCTAGTAATTTCATTTCTTTTCTTCTTTAAAAATCCTCCAAATCTCCAAAAATATTTTAATTGTCGTTTCCTATAAGGTAAGGAATTGACAAAAATATTTTCCAAAATCTCGTTCAGCTATGTTCTTCTTAATTCAATTGAAAAACAAAAAACACATAACCTCTTTTAAAACCAAAATATTTAACTTTTGTTTTCTTGTGACGTAGGAAGGCTTAACAATTGAAAATTTGAGGTTATGTCAATTTTTGGGAGCTCAAAAAACGCAGTGCTTCTGGCAAACTGATAAAATTCAACTCTCTCGAAATTTCTACGCCTTGGCTTTTTATAGTCGGCCAAAACATAAGAAATTTCTGCATTATGATTGGTCAGATTTTTTAACACCTGACAACTTGATAAATCTTAATACCTTGAAAAATTGAATTTTATGATGGCTTTTTAATTTTACCAATGTTGGCTGGAATTTTAATGTTTTTATTAATATATTGGCATAAATCTGACTATTGAGCATAATTTACCTTGCAATAAATAAACTTTAGAGTTTTCTCGACATTTTGATATATATAAAAGCCACTTTGGCACATTATTTATATATTAAAATTGATAAAAATTAACTCTTTGTTCCTTAAAATTTATAACAATTTTAATCGAATTTAGTTCATAAAAACTCTAAAATGTTTATTGTGGCTTTAATATTATTACTGTTTTATTTTGCAAAATTTTTTTAATATATTAGTACCAAAATTGCTCAAAATATGCTTAAATTTACCTTATAAACTAATTAAATCTATATTACATTCTATAGTTTTATATAAAATATGGTTTAAATTTATACATAATTTCTTTAATAATTCTTAAAACTAAAACATTATTCTTATATTTCATACATTAGTTTATTTATCACTATTCACGGTATTTTTGTCTGAATTTTGCACTAATTTTTCCACTTCACGCACTTTTGTGTCTTATGAGTGGTTGTTTTAGTGACACAAATGACGATGTATAACACTTCATTATTAGCTTTTTAAAAGCAGCCACACTCTTTTTATTCATTTAAATATAAATATATTTGTTTGTACTAACCCTTACTATAACTAGTAAAATACTTCTTACATAGTTTTTTAATTAACTTTAGTTTTTATAGAAAGAAATATGTCATATTTTTTAAGAATATAACAATTCTTAATTAATTTACTTATTCAAGAATTTTGGATTTTATTGTCTTTTTTATGACTTTATCTGTTTATTTACACTACGATTTAAACAATACATCTTATACTATACTTAAATCTAATTTTATTCTATTCTAAATCAAATCTACTGGCATAATAACTATTAAAATACATCATTTAGCCTTTCTGTGTCTGATTTCTTCTCTTTTAACCTCAAATAAAACTGAGTTTGAGCACTTATTTATACTATATATATATATATATATATATATATATATATAATATATATATATATAATTATGCCTATAATCATGTAGTGTTCTTTGCTTGTCCTGGACAAAGATCATCTTTCTCTTGATACATATAATAATACAGTATATTTAATTGACAAAGATTTTTAAGTTTTGAGATATGTGTCCAAATCGAGCAAATCATTTTAATAAAACATGAAAAAGGTCTTCCTAAATTACGCTATTTTCTCACAAGAATAAGAAAAATTATTTATTTATAATAGACCCATGAATCAGTTGTTAACAAAGTTACAAAAGTTAGACATTAGGAATAAGGGTATTCTAATTATAATTGACTCTGCTGCGCGATATTAATTAAGAATCACCTTAATATTTTGCTTCGGATCCAAAACAGGCAAGAACAAAAACCTGTTCTTGTAAAAATAAGTTTGTTACTGATCATTATAATAACCATTTTTTGATGAGGCTTTTTGTACAGCAACTAGTTATCATATTCAGTGTTATTTTTATATCCGAGCCTAAATTTAGCTAAAAAATATTTCAACTTTAAAATCGTTAGTTATGAATCAAGGAACAAGAATGAAAAGAAATCAACTAAATACTTTTTAAGCATCTATGGTAACTAAACGTATAAAAAACAGCTGAACTCCACGTAAGACAGTCAGTTATGTGGAATTCATTTTTGGTGACCGGTAACATAACGAAGTGATCATATGTATCCCGTGTAGTTATTACAACTGCTCGGAAGGGTCGTATTTTAATCAGAACTGTCATTCAAAATCAGTGTTTATTACTTGGTAGTATGCAAATCAACTAAGACAGTTTATTAGCAGACTTATTTCAACACAAACACTTAAAAATCGCTTACGCAAGAACAGACTTAGATCTAGATGCTTAGCAAGGGTACAAAAGGTCACAAAGCAACTCTCCACAAATTGTCTAGAATTTTGTCGCAATCATGGATATCATCCATTTCTTCGATTGGAAATGGATAAAAGAGTTCATGACAACATAATTTAAGAGAGTTGCCATTTTGGAGGAACTGAGCTAGTTTTAATTCCTGATCGAAATTTGATAGATCTTCGATACCTTATAGACCTTGTGCAACCCCATATATTAACATAGACTCCAAATTATGGCAAATAACTCATTTTCAATAAGATAATGCCCGCCCCCACGCCAGAGAATTTATGAATTGGCCATTCAATAGTTCCACCTTAAATTCCATAGAATAAGTAACTTACGACTGGCAAATGCTTTACTTCAAGAAGAAGAACAGATACATCAAGAAAAAATTAAACATTATGTTAATCAAGAAAACATTATAAATTATAGACCGCATATGCCTTACTTTTCAATTTTGTAAAATATTTACCTGTATGTTAACAACTAGAATAACTACACGATTAGTTTTAAAGGTCACATCAGGCAGGATTAACTAGATGTTATAGTATAATAGATCATACTGCTTGACAGATAATAGAGAAATCACGTGTATACAATCTTTCTCTCTTCATGACTTCTATAGACTTCGTAAAGGCTTTGGACACTCAAAAGATCGTGCACATGCAGACTATAAATATATACAAGTAATTACAGATAGGCATAAAAAAACCGCAATCCCTATAAAACTACTTGAAGGGGGAAGAAGAAATAGAAATGGTAATATCGGACAAAATTAAAATTTGATGATGATATAGTGTTAATCGTCAATGGTATGGAGAAGATGAAAATAATGAAAGTGAATATTAAATTAACATCATATGAGAAATGATTCAACCTTAACATCTCTAAAATCAAAATAATGACTTATAAAAAAAAGAGGTTCAATCAGTGTATGCGAGCAAATGGAGAAAATATGTAGACGGTGATTAAGTACATTTATCCGAGACAGAAATTAACGACAAAAGAATCAACACAATCAAAAGAGATTAAGACAAGAATACAGCTTACTTGGACGGTTTATGAAGAACATTTTCAAAAGTCGCTTTGAACAAAACCAAAGCTTTCGATATAGTCATTCTCCGAGGATTCATGTGTATCCAAAACATAGGTACTCACAACGCGCAAGATGGAAAAGATAAAGATAACCCAAAGAAAAATAAAGCTATCAATGCTAAAAATTGGATTAAGGCACAAGAAAACTGGCATATATATAAGACAACAAACAAAAACAATATTTAAACGTGGATATTAAGATAGATTTAGCATTGTGTGGGGTATATGCTACGTAAGGAAGATAGCAGATGGAATAAGAATATCATAGATTAAAGATCGCTGAGGAGGAAAAGAAATGGAGACGACCACGGGCGAGATGGAAAGATGACATTGCTAGTTCACATGGATTGGAAATTCACAGAGTAGGGAAGAATGGAAAAGTTTTGAGAAGGCGAATGTCTAATATTAGAACGAATAAAACGCTAATACCAAAACAGAAAGATATCCGGTCGATGTCTGGAAGTAATTTTAGCAAGAGGGTGGCATACCTTTTACTAAAATGTGTTTTAAGTATACTTTTGGAAATTTAAACGGCGTTAATAATTTTAAATAATTCTGTGCCTCTATGTCTTGTACAGTAGCTGATTTAGATATGTAGTTTAGGTTATATATTTTCATTTAAATAAATTTACCATCATGATTATTCCATAGTGGGAATCTCTTATTCAGTTTACTTATTACATAATCTCCATTTGGACAAACTTTTGAGTTTGCTGAATAAAAAGACTGATATCATTTTGCATTTTGAAATAGTGTAAAATTTATGTATTTTAATTAATTCAATACGGATGATGCAAATATTTTAGTTTTGATATGAAAAAATTGTCTGTTATTTGCCATTTTAAAAACAAAAAAAAATAATGTTTTTGGAAACGATAGTGTTTCTAGTTCTAGTTGTGCTATTTCATGTCTAAAAGTAGTACCAATAATTAATATTATTGAAATTGAATTGTACCTAATATAACTCTTTTGTTTAGGTTAAAAGCAAGAGGAGAATTTACTTTCGCACTCTACATATATAAATAATGTTTAGCAAGATTATGTTCCAAAAAATTCATAATAAATTATCATCAATCATTACTCGTTTTACAGATTATCTTTAACTAAAAAAATACCTTTTCTTACCTTTTCATTTCCGAAAGGATCTTCAGAAGCATAAAATAAGCCAATAGGAATTGTTGCATTCGACAAAGCATAAAGTGGAGGTTTGGTGCTGTTATAAATTTTTAAATTTTTCTTCTTACCAAAATCGTATTGCTTAAATTCAGCTAAAATATACTATCAAATATAATTATCTGCTTTATTGTACTTTATATATTATCTGATAGTTGTGATTATAATGTTAAATTGGAATATGTAATCAAACATTTGTCTTCAATGGTCTGCCCTTATTCGCAGAATATGAAGAACTATATTTCTTTTACTAAACAACATTTTAAAAATTAGTTAAGAAGAAGAATGCTAAGAATATAATTGAACATAAATGGAGAAGAAAATAGCACAATCGTCCTAGTCTTTTTAAAGTTAATGTATAAGCATCATTCTATTTCTATTCTATTAACGGGGAGTACAAGAAACCGTTTGTTCTAACCAGATAAGATTGCAGGTTACAGTTCCACAGGGATTCCTAACCGGCCTTATCCTGTTTATTTTATATATAAATAAAATTAACTACATTACTGAGAAGGACATTACTGTATACAGGGTGATTCAAAAATCGATCACGAAACTTAAGGGGGTGATTCTACTTGACAAAATAAGGATAGAGCTTCATATAATTTTTTTTCAAAATGTCATTCGTTTTCGAGTTAAAAGCCGTCCAAGTTCAAGTTTTTATTTTTTGTTTTTTGAATTACTCGCTTACAGGAAAACCGATTTGACTAATATTTGAAAGATAGGCTAAGTCTTCTGCGCTTCATCATTTTAGTAACAATTCACATTGATTGTTTGCCGCTAGAGGGCACTTTACCTACATTGAAAATTGTTTTTTTGTCATAATTTTTTAGTGTTGACAGCTACAGTAGTTTTTGGCATAATTTCTGAAAGACTGATGCCAGGCCTTTAAAAAAGGTGCTCTTTATTTACATCGCTAAACCCAACGGTTTAGACGTAAATCACCCTTAAAAATTAAGTGGTAAATTTACTTTTCTCATTTCATTACCACCAGCTACCAGCTAAATAGCTATCAAAGTATACTAGAGCTGTCAGTTTAACATCAAATAAATTCGCTTTTTAAACTATTTAATTTATAATCTTAAAATAACTAATAATGGCTAATCACCAATATTCAAATATCGAATATTGTGATATCCATTTTTGTTATGGAAAAGCAAATGGTAATGCAGAGTTGGCAAGAAGATATTATATGGAGAGTTATCCGAAAAGAAATATCCCTCATGCTCAAACATTTTCCAGTGTGCACAGGAGGCTTGCGGAATGTGGTTCCTTTAAAAGTTATAATGGAAATAGGGGAAGACCTAGAACTGCTAGAAACGTGCAACAAGAAGAAAGAGTGCTTGAAATTATTGAAGATAATCCAGGTATTAGTACTAGAAAAATTGGGAATGAAGTGTGGCTCTGTCAGGCTAGTTCATGGAGGATACTAAGAGAAGAACAACTCTACCCGTTTCATTCAAAAAAGGTGCAGGCTCTTTATGACGATGATCGGCCGAGACGGTTGGAAATGTGCAATCAGATCCTAGCTAAGTATGAACACGATAATCGATTAATTGGCGTCATATTATTCACTGACGAAGCTGGTTTCACTCGTGATGGCATAACAAATCTACACAACATCCACACATATGCTTACGAGAACCCAAACAATGTGGTAGAAACGAAACATCAGCGTAGATTTTCACTAAATGTATGGGCAGGGATAATAGGAGATTACCTTATTGGTCCTCATTTCTTTGATGGCCCATTAACTGGTGACGTATACTTAGATTTTATCCAAAATCGTCTCCCATTGTATCTGGAAGATGTGCCATTGGAAGTAAGGGCCAACATGTGGATCCTCCAAGACGGAGCTCCGCCCCACTTTAGTATACGTGTCCGACAGTATTTGAATGCAACGTATCCTGAGCGATGGATAGGACGAAGTGGACCATTGGTATGGGCAGCGAGGTCACCAGACCTTAATCCTATGGATTTTTTCTTTTGGGGTCATTTGAAACAATTGGTGTACGATATTCCAGTAATCAACGTCGAGGATCTTCGCTTCATGATAATCGAAAAGTGCCAAATTATTAAACAAACACCAGAAATTTTTCATCGAGTTAGGCGACATTTTTTGAAGAGTGTTAGGAAATGTATGGAAGAAAATGGGGGACATTTTGAGAATCTTTTTTAGTTTGTTTAGTACTGTTTCATTAATTTTTATCAATTAAATGTATATCGCAATAATCCATAATATGAATATTTACTGATTAGCCATTATTAGTTATTTTAAGATTATAAATTAAATAGTTTAAAAAGCGAATTTATTTGATGTTAAACTGACAGCTCTAGTATACTTTGATAGCTATTTAGCTGGTAGCTGGTGGTAATGAAATGAGAAAAGTAAATTTACCACTTAATTTTTAAGGGTGATTTACGTCTAAACCGTTGGGTTTAGCGATGTAAATAAAGAGCACCTTTTTTAAAGGCCTGGCATCAGTCTTTCAGAAATTATGCCAAAAACTACTGTAGCTGTCAACACTAAAAAATTATGACAAAAAAACAATTTTCAATGTAGGTAAAGTGCCCTCTAGCGGCAAACAATCAATGTGAATTGTTACTAAAATGATGAAGCGCAGAAGACTTAGCCTATCTTTCAAATATTAGTCAAATCGGTTTTCCTGTAAGCGAGTAATTTAAAAAACAAAAAATAAAAACTTGAACTTGGACGGCTTGTAACTCGAAAACGAATGACATTTTGAAAAAAAATTATATGAAGCTCTACCCTTATTTTGTCAAGTAGAATCACCCCCTTAAGTTTCGTGATCGATTTTTGAATCACCCTGTATACAAAAGATAAATCATTTTAATTTCCGAAAGATTAGACCATGGTTTGGAAATAAAATATAATAATATAACGCTTGATGCGAGTAGATGTTTTAAGGAAAACTTCTTATTTCTTATCAGTAATAAAATAACATATATTAAATTTCATAATTAGCAGGGAAAATATTCCAAACTTAATATTTTGATTCAGGGCAACTCAGCTGAAGAGTGTGGGTGGGTAACATTTTTGGGCAGCTATTTGGATCAAATTTTAAATTTTGAAAATAACTGGGACAGTGATTCAAGTTTACTGAATAATTTGTTTTATATGTTTAGAAATTTGGGTTTGATCACCCTTCATCTATAAAATACTTCTATCTCAGAAAAGAAACATTCGATGTGTTGTTAATGTATCTACTAATCCTTCATGTGGAAGTATTCTTGAGAAATATGAAATTTTAGCTTTTTCAAGTTTGTTTGTTTTTGAAATATATCTACGTTTAATATCAAATAAATATGCGTCAAAAAGATAAGTTACTTCTTCTCTATAATAAGTATAACTTGTGATTTAAATCTCCTAATATGGAACACAACTTTTTAATAAGTGACGAGATGACATAATAAAATTATCTTTCCTTTGTAATTTTAAAATAAAATTAAAAAAATATTGGCTGGGAAACTGTACAGTTTACGTTCTTTTTTAGCTAATGATAGTACTTGAACATACTTGTCTTTAAAGCTTTAAGTAGTTTTAGTTCTACATAAGTTAATAATTCCTATACAAATTGAAATTGAAAAATAAATATTGTCCATAAACTAAGCCAAATAGCTTTTGCACTGCTTTTAGAGAACATTCACTTATCCCAAGTTTACTTAGATATCATAAGGATGAAGCTCTTTTATGTTGTCGGACACTAGGTCATGTTATGGTCCTTTGCATTTCCCAAAAACGTCCGAAAAGTTCGAACAGTCCCAAGTAGCACTGTCTTTTATCTAGGCTTATACAGATATTCAATAAGACCGACATTGAGCAAAAGACTACTACGTCGGTTGATGATAGAATTATGGAGATCATCCAGACGCTACTTATTCTTCATTGTCTGCTTATTTGTACCGCTTGGTCTCTATACTTGGCGATTTTCTAATTTTGCTTGCCCCTTAGATTGCTGTTGTTAGAGATGGAAGTTTCCATTAGTGTTGTTCATTTAGATGATTTATCTACTTAAATGGGGTCTGGTCTAGCATGGGCAACTGTATGATCCGTAAGTGCAGTTCGATCCCAGAAGAGCTTGAACTCGTTATTCTCGAATACAGGTTACCAGCTGTATTCGTAGTATGGCACTTTCTCCACCGGCAACAGTTTAAGTTTCTCTTCCAACTCTTGACGGATGATCTTGGCGACTGAATCGTGTTTCTGTAATATGTTCTACTATCTTTGATGTTCGACATCCACATCGGTATTAGTCATTCTAGATGGAGGAGACTCTGATTATGTATTTCAGATAATATCTGGTTTTGATGATCTGATGTATTGGGAAGCCTTTGGTTTCAGAAACATTTGCCAAGACGTCAGATAGTAGTCTAAAGGTAATTTGTCGATATTTTCCTGATTGATATTATTTGGGTATTGTTCACGAAGGGACTTCTGCAGATAGATTTGAAGCCTCTCTTGACCTAGTTGGAGATAAGCAGGTGAGTTCAGAATCCCCCAACTCCAGTAATGTTTAATCATCTGATTCTCATACTGCTCGATTTAGCACGGAAGCCTCTATTACTTCGTGATTAAATAATAATATTAGTATTAATATATAAATAATTTTTACAATTTTTTTTATTGATAGATATTTTTTCTGAATGCATGTTTTCCCATATATCAATTCGTTGCTTCAATTTTTTTCTCAATAATTAAAGTTATTTTATTACTTCTACATACATGAACATATCATCTTTAGGCCACATTTTTCCAGTCCTCTTATCAGATTTTATTACCACTTTGCTTTCATGTTGTTCTAAAATATTAATTATTGGTATCCAAAAATACCATGACGCGTTTGTTCGAAGATTCGAATTACTTTTAATTGAACTATTTCCAAAATTTCAAAATTGGAGTTTGAGGTAGTTCCACATAACTTGATATGACTTTTAAAATGCTATTTTAAACTAGTAGTTAGCTTTGTGATGAAAGAGACCAATATCAATTTGTAGTTTCAGTTGCAGTTGTTTTCATTTCATGAAAATGTGTTTTTTCCAGTCTAGTCTTCTATTAAGGTACCTCCCTGAATAATTTGACATTTTGTTGCTAATGAAGTTAATAACACTGTAACACCTTTTCTATTAGTGACAGTTATGTGACCTGCTTTTGTATTTTTGGCTTGTATATGTTATGTTTTGAGCTATATTTGGATGTGTTATTAAGATTGATCCACAGTTGCTTATAAGATCTTTTTGGAAGTACAGCGTTGTTATCTGCGTATGTAATATAATCTTGTATAGTCTAAGGATCGGAAAATAGTGGTAAAAAAGGGATCAGTGTCCTTAATTTTGTCGAAAACGAGTGAAGTGTCCAGGAAATTAACAGAACAATTTAGTTTTCTAGAACCCTATATGCAGTTTTACTGATCTAAAGAACATACTGTGAACTAAAACTGAATTCATAAGCTGATATTAATTCATGATCTATTAGAATAGAATGCAATCTTGACAATATTAGTTTCCCAAAGACTTTGGAATTACTCGGAATAAACTAATGGGCTTGTACGGTATTGCATTTCTAGCTGATTTACCCACTTTTATATTTTATATAATTATTTACTGCCTTCCAGAGAACAGACACATCCAGGCGTATCCATTATATTTGTTTTGATAACATCTCCGGTTAGGAAGAAGATATGAAGTTGCGATTTTTCCTCAATCATGAGAATTTTTATCCTCGATTTAAATAAATAGAACAAGATATACTACGCCATTTAAAATTTATAAATGTATATATATATATATATATATATATATATATATATATATATATATACATTGACGTTATGTAAGAGGTACCACAGACAAGATCGCAAAAATTCTCAGGAGACACAACATTGAAACCATTTTCACCAAAGACTGTAAAGTAAAAGATCTCTTGCCAACACCTAAAGAAAGAATTCCTATAGAAAACCAGGGAATATACGAAATTCCATGCGGAGAATGCAGCTCATCTTATGTAGGCCAAACCAACCGTAAAATTAGCGCCAGAAGAGACGAACATATGAACGCTGTCAAGCAAAAAACAACTTCTTCTGCTCTGGCCCAATACTGGTTAAACACAGGACAGAAGAAAAATCTCTCAGGAACAAAAATGCTATCGAGATGTAAAAACCTGTCCACAAGAGTTATAAGGGAAGCCATTGAAATTGCAAAGAGGGCTAACAACTTAAATAGCAGAGATGATAGCCAGCGAGTGCCTAATAATTGGAAAAATCTGCTTACAAACCATCAACCAGTACCACTTTGTAAGGAAACAGATTACAACTCGGCAACGCAACTCCAAACACTGGCAACAGAGCCGATGACCCGCAGCAGGTCTCGCAACTTGATTGACCGGAACCATTCGGAAAACGAAGGCGTCCGACGCGCATACGGGACCGACAGCACCCGAGTCGCAGGCATCAGTTCGCTCGTAGACGCCATTCAGTGAGCTTTGAAAATGGTGAATGAGATTTCACCGAAACGTCACCTGCCTTACAGTCCTGAGAACTCAGTACATACACGGGATGCCCGAAAATCTTCAATTACATACATAAAAAGCATAAAAGTCATTTTTAGCGAGCTTAAATTTGTTTAGTTCCATTATGCCAAACCAAAGTTATCAGCACTATATTAAAAAAAATTCAGTCTCCACCATCTTATTTTAGAGAGCAGAGTAACGAGTGTGAAAAAGAAGAGTTTCCTTAAGAGGCAAATATCGATATCATTTTTCATCATTGATTATATTTTTTATGTCTCCTAGTGGCAGTTGTGGGAATATGATAATAATTTTGAGGTATTTCAGGGCCATTTTTTTAAATAATATTTTCTTCATGGTAAAATTAGGTTAAATAGATTTTAGTAGTTCCATTTTTGACAGCTGCATAAGAATTTTGCCTGTAAGGAGAGGAACAGCTGGTGATTTCCAAGAGCTTAAATTGGTTTAAATTACTTTACTAGCGATAAAATTTTCTAGCGGTTATTTTAGCTAGTCAGGGGATGCAAGGTATTGAACAACCAATAATATATATATTATTTAATATTATTTCTATTTTATATATTTTATTCTCAAACCATAGTTTAGACTTGATCTAAACTTTCCTGAAAAATAATTAATTTAAAGGGTTAGCAATAACATTGCGCCATTTATTTTTACCTGATTTTATAACTTGCGCATAATGCCATATTTGTTTTACTGCAAATCCAGATGGTGCAGACTGTAAAATGGTTGGAAGTAATGTCTGAAATGAAATAAAATTAATGGACAAAATGTTCTTTAACTGTCAATAAATGAATGAAAAATAAAAAGTTCTAATAAATGGTACCAGCTGATACGCTTCATATTTATTAACTGAATCGGTATGTAAACATGACAAAACATTAAAAAAAAATCAGCAATCGCTTTGGAGTTGTAAATAGGAATGTTCAAAGGTAATATGCCATTTGTGTTTATTCAAAATATTAAAGCAGCATTTTTTAAATATCCCACAAATAAAGTGGGAATATCATATTTAATTTTTAATAGTTTCACGGAATTTGTTCTACAATTTTTGTCAATATAAGTTAAAAATTCAAACAATTGTCTAATTTGTTCCTTTTTAATAGAAATTTTTTCTATAATTTTTAATAAAAGATATCCACACAATAACGAGCGTTAGAGCAATGCAAATTGATGAATACAGGGAAGGATACCAGTGGTGGCTATCTTTGAAATGCAGTCAACATAAAATAATTTGTTATTAAAATTCTGCAGCAGAATTTTATTTCAACCATTCACTGATACTTTAAAATTATGTTTATAAATTTTGATAGAGATCTATTAAAGATTTTGTAAGCTATGTATTTTTAACAGATTCATAGAAAAGTATTTGATTTTTTCTATACCCATTGAATAGTACTTGACAATATGTGAAACACTAATGCAAAAAAACAACCTTATAACCTGGAAATAACTAAAGACACATTTTAATGACAATTCAAATATTTAATAACATTAGAATTTTAAATAATTCTTTTACTTAAGAACAAAGCCGAATTAATAATGAAATTTCTTTATCTTGAGTTCACTCTAGTCAAGCGATCAGAGCTATTAATAATTATTTTGACATGTCCTCCGAACGATGGCAATTCAGAACGTATTTTCCTAATCTGGTTGTAAACTTATATAAGTTGGGTAGTTTCGAAAAATCACATCTTAAAAATTATATGAAAAATAACGAGAATAATAGCAGAAATATTTTTGAATATTTGGATGATAATTCGATGTCGTACACAATAATGGCTGGTACCGAACTTAACATTCCAAATCCAATTGTTTATAATGTTTTAAAAGTTACTAAATACCATCTCTATAAACCACGAGTTGTACAAAGATTTCAAGGTGATTTTGATAGGAGAGTCGTTTTTTTTTTAATTGGTATATTGATAAATGTCTAGAAAATCTCGCCTTTTCCTATAGAGTTTCATGGAGAGATGAAACACATTTCAGTAACTGTGGAGTTTTTAATATTGCCGTTACTGGGTTCTTGAAAACCCGCAATTAAGCGAATCACGAAAATTGCAAGTACTACTTTTTTGAATGTATGGTGGGTAAGAATTGGTAAAAAATGTCCTATTTATTTTTAAATTTTTGTGATATTTTTTAATTATTTATTTTCAAAATGTGTATATTATTATTGAAATAAATACAATTTATCTTTTTTAAAGCCACATAAGGTTATATAGTTTTGATCTATTTAGTGGCAAGCGCACATGGGAACATATCTAGCTCCGGGTGTAAATGTCTCTAAAATTGAAAAAAAAAAATTCCATAATTTTAGCAAACAATTAAAGCATTTAAAAAGAAATAAGATATATTTTAAGATAGAATATCTCAAAAATTAAAGATTTCTTGGAAATGTTTTGTTTATTTTTGCAATCAACGACAGTAAATACAAGAAAATAAACGGCTTATTGTATAAGAGGGAATTTGACTTTATATTATCCAGAAAACTATTTTTAGTTACACCAATTTGGAAATAATCAGAAATCTCAAGAAGTTGTTGCAAATGTTATTTCTATTCTTCATTTTAAATTAGTGTCATTTTATATACCTATATACAATAAATAAGTTTTTTAAAAATAAGACTTCTTGTCGGATCACCTTATTGATATATCTTGATTCACTTCCTCCAGTAATATATAAGATATCCAAACACAGATCGGCCATTGTGCTGCTTTTACATAAAGATTTTAGGATTCTATTTAACATTGGACTATTTGGAATTGGCATTTCATGCCAATTAAACATTGATAAGAGTCTCTGCAAATAAGACAATATTAAAAATTAAAGGAAACTGGGTCTTTATTTGATTTTTTTTTATTTGAAATACTGTAAACGATAAAAATTTCCAAAAAAAAAAATTTGGTCAAAAGGCATTGATTCGCGATCAAATTAAAAACTAGCCAGGATGATAGGAAGAAAATACTTAGGGTATGCGTAATCTATTCTTCCTACCTTGAGAATAAAGGCTAGTTTTGTCTCCCTCCACGCCATTGGCGTATACTCCAAGCTCAGGCAAGAGCGGAATAGTTTTACCAGATGGCTTGTTTTAATATCAGATGAATTAAGCAAGTAGTAAGGCTAACCATATGCTATTCTTACCAATAACTCTCTGGATATATTTTTGCCAAGTAAAGAAGCTTGGGAAGGAGAGCAAAATGTTCCGAGAAATGGATCCTGGTGGTATACAGATGGATTTCGACAAGATGAAAGAGGTGGATCTAGAGTGTTCAGCAGGAGCATAGAAGTCAGAGAGTTCTACTCTCTCGGACAACGTGCAACGATCTTTACAGTGAAAATTTATGCTATTCTGCAATATGCCCATCTCTGTGAGAGGAACATAAACAAGAATAATAAATATATACTCAGGCAGTACGGCTGCGATAATGACACTGAGGTCCAGTGTGGTAACTTTCTTTAGTATTTGATTGTATTTCAATGCCATCATAGCCAGCTATAAGTAAAACGTCGTAGCCAACTAAGATTATAACTGAACCAGTAAAATCGCCATATTAGGATATTAAATCGGCAATAATTCAAAATCTAAAAATTTTTATTTGAAAAAATTGACTTTTAACGATTTCTTCAATTTAATTTTTAATCTTATTTTTTGAACGCCCTGTATTATTGGTTATCAAAATATTATAAATGTCTAATAAAGTAGGCCCTTTTCAACAAGTAATCTAACCCAAATTCAATAAAAAAAGGCTCCCTTATAAGAAAAATTGATACTTATTTTAGGGCCTGCAAAAGTCATTTTAGACCTAAAAACCTAAATATGTCAAAAACGCTTAGACTTAGGTATAGGACGTGGTACACAAAATGTGCCCAGAATCTTGTTCAAAAATCATGAATGCAATAATATACAGGGTGTTCTATTTAAAGTAAGCAAGTTGACACCTACTTCCGATATAACGGGAACCGGAAAATAGCCAGATTCTCCGATCGACATTAGTATACCGTCAAATTTTCAAAATTTTCCTATATATAGTTTTCCATATATAGATAGAATTTTTTCCCGGTGGGATACCCTGTATGTAAATAAATTTGATATTAATAAAGTTGAGGTGAAATTAAATCATTAACTTTATTACCTGACCCAATGGCAAAAGTCTCACTAAGAGAGTAATCAATGCAGACTGTGTATAATGCAGCATAACTGAGGGAGCTAGAAGTGCGGCAACTTTAATTTTCTCATTCATATCTGATATTTCAGACAACATGATAAATAAACTGGTTGTTCCCTGAGAATGACCAGCATAAAATAATTTATCTTTACCAGTCTCTTTCAATATGTAGTTTATAGTAGTCGGCAAATCACGGGTACCAATTTCGTGCCAGCTAAAACAGTTAAGAACAAATTCTTGTTAAAACAAAAGTTTTACAATGTAAATCCCAAAAGTTTTAATAATGTGTCTTTAAAAGACGCAAAAAAATTTAAACGGACTGGCTTTTTCAATATATAGTTGATAGTAGTCGTTAAATCTTTTGTACCAAGTTCATGCCAGCTAAAACAATCAATAATAAGTTATTGGTAAAATAAATAAATATATATATATATATATATATATATATATATATATATATATATATATATATATATATATATATATATATATATATATATAATGTACATTCATCGTCAGTTATCGAGTTTGAATATTACATTCCAGGGAATTATTTAGTCGAAACATGAAGCAGAAGAGGAAAATTTTATAATTCTTGTGTGTAAAAGTTATTCTTGAACCCTCACAGTTATTTATGAATTTAATGCCAACAAGTTGGTGAGTGAGAGAGATGTAGACATAGTAACATAACATCTTCATTTATCGATTAATTACTCACATAAAACTTACCTAACTTATAAATAGTATTTATGGTAATTATTTTTATCAAGCGAGATAAGGAAAACTTTTTTTTTAATTTCAAGGTCGTAGAACATGATCATAACTTTGATTTTCCACTATTTTTTCTAAATTTCCATGAAAATAAAAAAATAGCATATTCTACTTCACAAGGCACTCTTATTTTGAAGAAAACATCAAACTCTGGTATTTATTCTGAATGGTATTAGTTAAAATACTTATGTGTAATTTATTTCGAGTATTTTTCATAAATGTTAGCAAACAAATATAGAAAAACTTTTTTTTAACGAAAAAGCAAAAATATGTTTCGATGACGTCATCGATCAGTGTATTACTGAAAACGACAAATATGCATTGCGACATTGCCAGATGTAAAATACTTTCATTGTATAAGCAATAAAATTTGTCCATCAAAGTCAACAACATAGTTTATAGTTTATAATGTATAATTAATCTCAGCTACCCAAAATTTTTGGTTAGTTTTGGTTAGTTCAGGTTCTGCCTGACCTTAATTGGTTAAGAAAATTGAAACTAACATAAACTAATCTATATTTATTAATTAACAAATATTATTTTCCAGCAAAGACCACGTGGAGGCGGGAGATTCTCTGCCAGGGAAGGATATTGGTCAAGGTCAGACTTAGTAGGGTAGCGGATAGTTTAGTATCTGCTACAAAAAATAATATGGTTAGTAAAATTGTAAGACCAAGATGTATATCGATTAGAGATGGGTCGGATCTGACAGACCCGTTCTTTTTACCCGGATCACTTTAAAGTCCGAAAGATCCGGATCACTAAAATTTAAAATATCGGACTCGGACGGTACGAAAGTTCGCTCTTCGACTGGTCACACGTTACATCGGACCTACAGTGAGCCGGAATCCATTGAATCATTCCTTCCTAGTTTTAATCGAACGGTGTTCGTTGTGTCTTCTACGGGTCTTTATCGCTTTCGAACATTCGGTTCAGCATAGTACGAAAGATCACTGATGTTTCGGGTTCGCTGGCGGACCACAATTCGTTAGATTAATAATTGCAGGAGCAGTAAACGCAAAAATTACATTAAAGGCAATGGCCCTGCAATGCAAGGGTTTCGGATAGCTCTAGTTTAGATTATGTTTCTTTAGGACGCTACGAATATTGCATTTCCGTAGTTAAAATATTAATTAGGAATGTGGTTGAAAATTTATTAGCATTATATGCTATTTCTCGCTCGTTTTAAATTTAATTGGATATGGTAGGGATATTTAGTTGCAATGTTCGGAAAAGTGAATGTAATTTTAAATATAATAAAAATAAATGTTTTGTATCAACATCGTACTATATCGCACCCTACTACTTTTATCAAAATATATTTGACTACATTTACAGCGCGTTAAACCAACTACTAGAATTATGTTTTTACGATTGTTGAAGTACATATATTTTTGCTGATAATGATATTTTAGTGGTATGATGTAGACACATAGAGAAATCTGTTTTCCATACATTTTTTTTTTGTTTTGGTTTAAAACAGTAACAGAAATTGTAATAGCGTAAAAATGACAATCAATTCTAATTTTGGATATTTAATTAAAAATTATTATCAAAAAAATACATAGTCGACGAAGTGAGAACCTCCTTCTTTTAGAAGTCGGTTAAAAAATAAAGAGCATTTTTTAAAACGAAAATCTTCCTCGGAAAGGTGACAATAATAAAAACATAACTTTAATTTTTTGTTATTAAACAAAATTTAAAGTTATGACTGCTTTACAATTTTAGAATACTTGTCGACGATTATTCTGATTGGTTCGTATTAGTATCAGAAAAATTGATTCTTTTGAATTTAGTTGATTTTTAGGGCTGCATAACTGTACATTATTTCTTGTGGCTTAGGTAGAGTCGCTAATGAATTCTTACCTTTAAGACCTCTAGCTAAATTTCTGGTAGTGCCACCTATAGCGCTTAAAACATAATTCACACATGACCTGATTTTTTCAATGACCGCAAAATTATGCCAAATACTGCTTTTTTTGCGAGAATTTATATTGGATGGTGAATGCGCAGTATTAAAATTTGCTGTTTAATGAGTGAGAGAAGTATTTGTTTCAAATGCAACTTAAATGTTGCATTAGCCTTTTTATTCTATCTTCAAAATTGAAAAAAAATTATGTTTAAGCTTAAAATGTTTTTTTGAAAAAAAAAAAATTGTGAGGCATGTAATTGGATTTTATATTAAAAATGTGAAATGGGAAAAGTCGTGCGAACTTCGGAATTCTTGACGGGAAACGGACCATTGAACCGGTTCTTTTACCAGGATCTTAAAAACTAGTGATCCGAACGGTCCGAATCACCAAGAAGTCCGTTTTGACCATCTTTAATATCGATGGAAGAAGAGTATTTTTTAGCGCCAGAATAATAGCAAAAATAGGCGGCATAAAGAAATATCCAATAAAAGGAAATTATTAATGTTTTCCTCATTTTCATTAAAAAAAGGAGGGTAAACTGATCCCATGTATGTATATGTTTTTCTGGTCGAAATTTTTTTTCCGAAATAAATGTTCCACTAAGTAGACGTGAACGTGTTCCGCGAGTCGTCCAAATCCGAGGCACGTAAATCCTTTCAGATCCTTTCAAAGTTTAGATTGTGGGTACCACTGTCAGAATCTACGAAATTTTGTGAATGATTCACAGTTAAGTGTTGAAAGTCTTCGACAGCTAAACGGACGTAAGCCTTCCAATAATCCGACACAATCATAGTTCTCGACAATATTCAGTTTTGAATGACGTCTAAAAGAGTCTCCTTCAACTGGTCTGCAACTCAAATGAGAAAGAGGTTCTTTGTTTCCCGCTCTATCTATCCAAAAATCCATTGCCTATCTATAATTTTACTCCCATTGTATACATAATCCTCTTACAACAGTTAGGATTTGGAAGGAATATTATTCGTAATATAAAATTAAAAGAGGGAAATAGAAAAGAACAAATATGATTCTTGAAACATTTAATATTTGGAGGCAAAATTTTCCATAATATAAAATCACCAGACAAGAATATATGTAAATTTCACAGAAATCGTATTGATGTTCTGGCAACAGGGCAATTCACCTTTTGAAACAAGTCACGTCTGTATTAAATTTTGTATAATGCAGAAGCTTTCATTTTTAACGATTTAATGTAAAAAAATTGAACCTAGAGTGAAAAATTATTTGCCCGTTTTCCTCGAAAGAGAAAAATAATAAAAAACTAGGACCAGAGTCGTATTCTGCGACCTCGAAACAAGGGTAAGTGTTGATATTTTTTCAAGAAAACGTAATTTTCCCGCATTTCACTTAATCGAAATACTTATTGCATTCACCTGTGGAACGTATGACTTGAATGCAAATGCTAAAATTTTAAACATAATACAAAATATCTAGGTATTTGGATCATATTTATTTCACTTAACGATAACATACACTAAAAATATCACAAAAATACGAAAATACCCCACAGATGGAAAACCCTTGCTGAAAAGCTTTTCTTTATTCTTCAAAAATAGTCGACACAATCTCAAGCATAGAAATAATTTTTTGGCTATACACAAATACGATTGCTGTAAAATTTTGGTAGGATTATTTTGCGGTATTGCCGAACTTAACACATTACCGTATTATGTAAGAATTTTAATTTCTTTAATTGAATGGTTGATCCATTTTAAAGTTATTTTTCTCAGATTGCATCATTTGTGTAAATAAACAATTCATTTATAGAAAAAAAATAGTAAAAAATTGATAGATTGCTCAAAACTCGCCACTATTCGCCATATCTGTCAAATACAATTTGGCAACATAGATTACTTCTTAAAATGTAAACCCACTTCACAGTCCATCGATAAAATGTATTGGAAAAAATTATATAGCGACAAATGCTTTCAAATTTCTGTAAAAAGCAATTAAAAAGTATAACAGAAATTTATTTCGTCAGCATATCTTTAAAATTAAATAAATAAAATAATTCTTAATAAGCAAACTCAATATTGTAACAAGAAATGCTTCGATGTAGAAGAAAATTAAAATTTTCCACAAAAAAATATTTCTAATGGCAAAAATAATTTTTTTTGCATGTAACCTACTTATTGTGTATGTGAGTACTGTCGAAACACCATTCAGATATCTTTGGTAAAATTTAAAAAATTTCGAATATATAAAAAAATTAGTGAATATCCTTTTTCCCAACTGCATATGAATATCACTTATTTCCTAACACCCTGTATAGTTAAATTATATAATACTGTTTATATACAAACTCATTTTACATAAGACTGACTCGACAAATTAACGAATATTTTCTTAGCAGTTCAACTACTTGATGAGTTACTGTTCTACACTGTTCGTACCTAAAATCCCAAAATCTCTTTCTATCTATATTTGGATTAAGAGATTTATGTTTCCTAGAATGAGCAGTTCCTCTAGCATTAAAAAGCCATACATCATAACCTCGATCAGCTAAATAAAATGATAACGCATCAGGGGGTCCTAAAAAATACTGAATTATATTTGTTTGAAGGTTGTAGACAATGTTGAAGATTGACTAAAATGTGGTTGTAGGACTTGAATCGTATTATTTTTATTTATTTTTAAGACGTTTCGATTAGGTTATATCTCTAATCCTTATCAAGTATAAACTGAATCTTTTGTCTCAAGACTACGAGCTTATATAGAGACTGTGTCCACTGAAGCGCAAAGTTTCACTTCACTGTCCACACCTCAATGATTGGATGTTACAAAGTAGTCATTGCCAAAGATTAGGTATCTCAACACTCGGTTTACTGAAGATTCCATTATTGTCTGGTTGAGATATGTCGATGATATCTTCATCATAAGGAAGGGCAATGATCAAGAACTTAATGATTTCTTGAAACATCTAAATTACATTCGACCTACAATTAAGTTTACCATGGAAAAAAAGGTAAATGATCTCTTGCCTTTCTTAGATGTCATGGTGAATCGCTCAAACGAAACTATTAAAACTTCAGTATACAGAAAGCCAACACATACTGGACACTATCTTAATCATAGTTCTAATCATTCTGTTGTAACAAAACGAGGAATTATACGCAACCTCTATAATCGCGCTATATCTATATGCAATAATTCCGATTCATTGGAAAAAGAGGTAGCAAATATTAAATCCGATTTACAACAGAATGGTTATCCTTTGAAACTAATTGACGATGTTATAAATAACTATAGAACAACGAACACTGGACAGCAAGAAACATATTCCTTCTTCACAATTCCGTACAGGGAACTTCGGAGAAAATAAGACGAATTGCCAGTAGTTATAATATAAAAAGAGCCTTTAAATCAGGAAATACACTTTAACAAAAATAAACTCAAAAAGTACCGATAAGAAAAAATGTGTTTACAAAGTTCCATGTGAGTGTAGTGAAATGTATATTGTAGAAACCAAAATACCACTAGAAGTTAGAATTAAGGAACATAAAACTCATACACAAAAAGGGGAAACGTCGACATAAAGTATTGCAGAACACGCCTGGGATAAACAACACTATATAAAATGAGCTGAGGCTGCGACAATATATATGGAACACAACATGAAAAAAAGAAAATTTATAGAAGCAGCTTAAATTAAAAACAACAATGGAATCTTGAGTAAACCAAGTGTTGAGATACCTAATCTTTGCCAACCACTAATTTGTAACATCAAATCATTGAGATGTGTACAGTGAAGCCAAACTTTGCGCTTCATTGGACACAGTCTCTGGTAGTCTTAAGACAAGATATTCAGTTTATACATGATAACGATTAGAGATACAACCTAATCGAAACGTCGTAAAAATAAATAAAAATAAAGACAATGCAAGTCCGACAACAACATTTTAGTCATACTCAATTATCACTTATTGCCATAAAGACTGTCAAAAATAAAGAAAATTTTCAAACAGTTGTGAAATAATAAAAAATTCCTCAAAAATGAAAAATAAAATAAAACTAAAAATTCTTTGCCTTTATATACATACGTATGCACATCCTTTTAAGCAGAAAAAGAACGAATATATAGAGTTTATATCTGACAAATACAACCCTGGTTCTCCTCCATAACAGAAATTGTTTCCTGCGAATATAGAATACTTAGTCTGCTATAATAAACTCGCAAAATTTATTTTTGATTCGTCACCTAGACCCCCAAATTCAGACACATGCATTTTTTTATTAGACATATTTACTCCTGCATATTGAGTTTGAAGAAATTAATTAAAATCCGTGTTATACGCTCCAATATCAATTACTAAAAAATCGGAAAATATTTAGTCCCATATTGTATCTGCCATATTATTATAAAAAAAATTATCTTTTCGTAACCTATTATTCTATTAAAATTTACTGTACTTTTAGGCTAACACTCTAGATAAACGAACTATATCCCTGTTTTCTATGTTTATGGGGTAGTAGAGATCAGAACAGAAACTATGCAATAGAAAATGCCTGAACGAACATCTTTGAACCTGTTAACAATAATATTGTAGATGAGAGCTTGATGAATTCCTAAAAGATATTACTTCCACTTATCCACATCAAAACACGGCTGATGAAACAATTCATAAAAGTTCTGAATACTTTCTTATAAGGGTGTTTTTTATAGAGGTATAGAACTTTAAGTTGGCAGCACTTTTTTAACTGGCGGCTATTTTGTCAGCTGTCAAGTGATTTATGTTTAGTTTGGTTTGGCATTTCAACATGAATAGCCTGAACAACGCTTTCAAATTGTGCAAATTTATTTTGAAAATCATGGGTCTGGTCGAAATACGTATCGCGCACTACGTTCATTTTACGGTCAACATAATCGTCCATCAGAGCAATTAATTCGATTAACTATGGAACGTTTTCGCACCACGTTTACTCTAAATGATAATACGCATCCACAGAGACGTCGTACAGTGCGTACAGAAGAAGTCATTGCTGCTATAGAGCGTAGCGTAGAGGAAGACCCGAATCAGTCTATCCGCCATCGTGCACAGGATTTGGATATGTGTCCATTCACTTTATGGAAGATTTTGCGGAAAGATCTTGGTTTGCGTGCTTACAAAATCCAACTCGTGCAAGAATTGAAGCCACACGATCACCTAGCAAGGCGTATATTCGATGAATGGGCCCAAAACAAGATTGCCGTTGATCCCGATTTTCATAAGCGAATTTTGTTTAGCGATGAAACTCATTTTTGTTTGAATGGATACGTCAATAAACAAAACTGCCATATTTGGAGTGATGATAATCCTCAAGAGTATGTTGAGACACCGTTACATCCAGAAAAACTGACTGTTTGGTGTGCTTTATGAGCTGGTGGAATCATTGGTCCGTACTTCTTTAAAAACGATGCTGGTCAAAACGTTACAGTCAATAGTGACCTCTATAGAGCCATGATTACAGACTTTTTCGTTCATCAATTGAACAACCATGATGTGCAGGAGCTGTGGTTTCAACAAGACGGCGCAACATGTCACACAGCTCGTGCCACAATTGATTTATTGAAGGAAACGTTTGGTAACCGCATAGTTTCACGTTTCGGACCCGTGAATTGGCCTCCAAGATAGTGAGACTTAACGCCGCTAGACTATTTTCTGTGGGGATATGTGAAGTCGCTAGTCTACGCCGATAAGCCCGAAACGATTGATCACTTGGAGGACAACATTCGCCGCGTTATTGCCGATATACCGCCACAAATGTTGGAAAAAGTTATCGAAAATTGGACCTCCAGATTAGATTACGTCCGAGCCAGCCGTGGCGGTCATATGCCAGAAGTCATATTTAAATTATAATGCCAGAAGTAAATAAAGTAAATTTCATGTCAATTTAAAAAATTCATCTTTGTTTTATTCCATTTAAAAGTTCTATACTTCTATAAAAAACACCCTTTACAAAAATTTTTAAGGAAATAAGAAAGCCCAAAACTATAAGAAAGTTGTTTCAGATTTGCTTTTTAATTTCAAAAGTTAGGATGTAACATTACCATAAAAATGAGTTTCCTACATTCCTATCTTGATTTTTTTCCAGACAATTTGGTTGACTACAGTGAAGAACAAGGTGAACAGTTTCACCAGAATATAGCCGAGATGAAAAAGCGATATCAAGAAAAGTGGGATGTACATATGATGGCAGATTACTGTTGGTTCTTAATTAGAGAAACTAACATAACCTACATTCGGTCAAAAAGTCATTCGAGAAGAAGTGAACAATATACTAAAATAAGGGAAATAAAACTGTATCGTAATCCTAAATCCAAACCATGATTTTTTTTAACTCTTAAAAATTTTCAAAAATATAAGTTGCTTTTTTACAAATATTCAAATTTTCTTCAACTAGGTCGAATCTGCTCCAAATTCCTTTTTTCTTAATAGGACTTGGATATTTTAAGATTTTAAGTCAGTCATTGCATAAACTTTATAATTCGGAATTGCACGAAAAGGTGTAAAAACACTCAAAGGTGCGTCTACATATCATTAACACTCATAAACTAGTTTGCATGAATTAAATACCAACTTAATGTTTCTCAATGAAGCTCTCAAGTTTTAAACTTTTTTGCAAATCATCGCAACTTTTGTGCAGTTGGGTTATGTGTAGGGGTAGTTTTAACCCCTTGTCCAGGTGTGCGTCTATGTTTTTTCAAGGAAATGCTGATAAGACTTGAGATTCATATCCTGTGTTATCATGAATCGAAATCCTGAACTTGCATGCGCATTTTTCGAGATAAAGGTTGGTTTTTTGGGAATCTTCGGACATTCTTTGCCAAAACTGGGTCAAAAAGGTTAAGTTGTTCTATTTCCTAATTCTTAATCTCTAAGCTTTTCTACCAATCCTTGACGTTTTAGTGTTGGTGGGTTATATATAGAGTTAGTTTACACTTTCTCTAGGGGTGCTTGTCAGTTCTGTGGGTGGTGAAATAATCTACATTTTTAACTCATGTATTTTTCGCTTGCAATGGAAATTATCCTTATCTTAGGGTACACTAATTCGCTGTTGACCTCCTTTGATCCTAGTTTAGGGGCCTATACAGTATTGTTAAAGGGTGTAGGGTATTTTCTGACATCAGATTCAAATTCAGCGTTAAAAATAGCATAGTTGCTCTTTTTGGACTGAAATTTTTTTAGGGTTGTGTAGATAGGAATATTTCTTTCCAACGTAAAAGTGTTAGAAAAGATGATTTTTATTATCGATCTTAAAAAATAGGTATTTTTGATTTTCTTAGAAATAGTATTTTTGAAAATGTCTAAATATTCAAAAATTAGGTATCATTGTTATTAAACCCTCCTCTAGAAAATCTAACTCTGAAGTTCACCTTTAAAATGTCATTGTTTTTCAGATTACCATCTAATATATAAAGCTAACTTTCATGATTATTACAGTGGTGAACACCTCTATAATACACAATATAGTTCTTTGATTTAAACTTACCCAAAACTACAAAATTTTCAGCAGAACCAGCCATACCGTGAACCAGTAAAGCTACTTCTTTTGATGTTGTGTTTATAACGCCATGTGGAATTCTAAATAGTTGTAAAATATAGCCATCTGGAGTTTCAGTATTGTGGACCTCCAGCGGGTAGTGATATTTTCTTATAAGCTTTGTCTAAAACAAGAAAATAATATTACCTATTTTATTAGCCATATGAGGTTTCGTGTTTGAGAGCTTCGCGCTGTAAGCAGATTATATTTTCCGACTTCCGATTAACTAGATCGAGTAACAACAAAGACTTCATAGCAATTAAAATGTTTTAAATTTTGAACAATTTTGCTATCAAGATCGATATTTTAATATATTAAAAGTTTTCAATGAAGGTAATAGCAAGTATTTTTTGATAAGTAACTCAAAATGAAGACAGAACTGTGCAAATTTAGTAAAATATATAAAATAAATTGCTTTACAAGAAATAGGTTATTAATTAAAAATTTTCTATACTTATAAGTGACGTTGTTCTGATTAACTGTAGGTACCGACGAAAAAAGTTTTTTTCAAAATAAGTATTCCAAAAGAGTGAAAAGGGGTCATGTAGTAAGTTTATAGATCTCTCTCTCTCTAATGGATCGATTTTAGTTTTAAAAGATAACTCATAAAAATATCTAAAAACTTCTTGATTTTTCGATATTTGCTATTTAATTCCCTATAAAAGTTCTGAATACTGAATACTGAAATAAATGCAGACTTGTATTAATTGTTCTCTCAAAAATACTTTAAAGCTTATATTGTTGCTATTGTTGTTCTAGTAAATGAAAATGCAAATCATTTACTAGTCAAAGTTTATATTGAAGTTCTTTATTTTGGTAGCTAGAATTGTAAAAATTAGTATAAAGGCTTATGGTTTGCAAAAAATGTTTACTTATCATTCTTTTTTAAAAAATCATATTTTATGGGGTAAAAAAGGGGATGTAAGTTTGTATAAATGTTCTTATAGTAGTATATAGGCTTAAGGTTATAAAAAAATGTTTATTTTATCTTATTCTTTTTTAAATTCGATTTTTAAGAGGGTAAAATAGGGGATGAAAGCTGGTATAGAAGTTCATCATTTTAGTAGTAAGAAATGTAAAAATTAGTGTATAGGCTTGTGGGGGTAAAATAGAGAATTAAAATTTATATGAAAGTTCTTCATTTTGGTGGTTTGAAAAGTAAAAATTAGCATATAAGCTTATGGTTAGAAAAAAATGTTTACTGCATCATTCTTTTTCATAAATTCATTTTTTAAGGGGATAAAGTAGGGGATAAAATTGTGTATGAAAGTTCTTCATTTTGATAGTTAAAAATGCAAAAATTAATATTGGTTTGAAAAAATGTTTACAATATCGTTCTTTTTTAAAAATTCATCTTTTAGGGGGTAAGACAGGGAATGAAATTTTATACGCTAGTTCTACATTTTGGTAGTTAGAAATATAAAAATTTGCTATATAGGTTTATGATTAGAAAAAATGTTTACTATATGAAAGTTTTTCATTTATAGAAAATACAATTGGAAATCCAATAATTAATATATTGGCTTATGGTTGGAAAGAAAGGTTTATTGTACCACCCTTTCTTTGAAATTTATCCGTCGGGGGGAGGGGGGGGAATAAACGAAAGTTTGTACGAAATTAGAATCGTGATTGATTGGTACCCACTGCTATGTCCAATGTTGCCGTTCAAAGTCGAGGGCAAAAGCTAGTATAGAACGTATTTTTTGAAAGACTTAGTAAATAGAGGGTGTCTTAGAATGTTTTTCGTTTTTATTTTGACTGCTTTGTTTGACCTGAACTAACCTAAACACAGAAAGCTCCTTACAAGAAATGACGCCTTGTTTATGGTTGGTTATATTAGTTCAAGACAATTTTAAATAAATTCATAACGATATCCATAAATTTATAAAATTGGCCAATAATTGTAATAAAGCACTGAAATTGATTGTCACTTTTGATACAAAATTCACGACAATTTCATCTTGTCGTCACTTTACAAGCATTAAAATCAGTTACAAGGCGAACTCAGTTAAATAATGCAAGCAATCCGCCAACAAAACAATCATCGTGTGAGTTTAGCTCAAGTTGCAGTTAAGCATCAGTTTATATATATATATATATATATATATATATATATATATATATATATATATATATATATATATATATATATATATATATATATATACATTTTCTCGCATCCCAGATGCAATCTTCCCCTATCGTTCCAATCTCCTTCGTGGAGTCCTCTACTTTCTATTTCGGTGTGAACGTTTGAAATCCATTTTTTCCGTTGCCTTCCTCGTTTATTTTTTTGTGCTGGTGTCCAGTTCCAAACCTTTAATGGTATCCTTTCTTGGCTCATTCATTGCAGGTGTCCATACCATTTCAACCGTTTTCAGTTATATCCTCCATTATCGTATTTTTTACTTTAATTCTTTCTCTGATGGTCTTATTTCTTATATGATCAAGTACAGTTAAACTGGAACATCTTTTCCAGTACATGGTTTCTGGTGAAAGAAGTTTTTGTGACATATTTTCATCTGTGACACACTTCTCACTCATAAGTCAGTACTGGCTGAATCTTTGCCTGATATATATTTCTTTTCTTTTCCTTGTTATGTTCTTATTCCACAAGATTGAATGTGGTGCTTTAATCGTATCTTTTCCTTTTTCTATTTTCGCTAATATATCTTTATTATTTTTCCGTCTTCATCTATTGTAACTCCGAAGTATTCCTATTGTGTAGCGTTTTTATTATACCGCTTTCTGTTTCGATGTCTTGTCCTATGCCTCCCATAGTCATGTATTGTGTCTGTTGTATGTTTATCTCTAAACCCCATTTAGTGAATTCTTCTCTGAGTTTACTTATCATGTAAGTCATGTCTTGCTGGTCTTCCGCAAGACTACCTAATTATCTGCAAAGAGGGTTGTAAAGGATGTTTTTTTATAGAGGTATAAAACTTTAAGTTGGCAACACTTTTTTAACTGCCGGCCATTTTGTCAGCTGTCAAGTGATTTATGTTTAGTTTGGTTTGGCATTTCAACATGAATAGACTGACGCCTGAACAACACTTCCAAATTGTGCAAATTTATTTTGAAAATCATGGTTCTGTTCGAAATACGTATCGCGCACTATGTCCATTTTACGGTCAACATAATCATCCATCAGAGCAATTAATTCGATTAACTATGGAACGTTTTCGCACCACGTTTACTCTAAATGATAATACGCATCCACCGAGATGTCGTACAGTGCGTACAGAAGAAGTCATTGCTGCTGTAGAGCGTAGCGTAGAGGAAGACCCGACTCAGTCTATCCGCCATCGTACACAGGAATTGGATATGTGTCCATTCACTTTATGGAAGATTTTACGGAAAGATCTTGGCTTGTGTGCTTACAAAATCCAACTTGTGCAAGAATTGAAGCCACACGATCCCTAGCAAGGCGTAGATTCGGTGAATGGGCCCAAAATAAGATTGCCGTTGATTCCGATTTTCATTAGCGAATTTTGTTTAGCGATGAAGCTCACTTTTGTTTGAATAAGTACGTCAATAAACAAAACTGCCGTATTTGGAGTGATGATAATCCTCAAGTGTATGTTGAGATACCGTTATATCCAGAAAAACTGACTGTTTGGTATGCTTTATGGGCTGGTGGAATCATTGGTCCATACTTCTTTAAAAACGATGCTGGTCAGAACGTTACAGCCAATGGTGACCGCTATAGAGCCATAATTACAGACTTTTTCGTTCATCAATTGAATAACCATGATGTGCAGGAGCTGTGGTTTCAACAAACGGCGCAATATGTCACACAGCTCGTGCCACAGTTGATTTATTGAAGGAAACGTTTGGTAACCGCATAGTTTCACGTTTCGGACTCGTGAATTGGCCTCCAAGATCGTGCGACTTAACGCCGCTAGACTATTTTCTGTGGGGATATGTGAAGTCGCTAGTCTACGCCGATAAGCCCGAAACGATTGATCACTTGGAGGACAACATTCGCCGTGTTATTGCCGATATACGGCCACAAATGTTGGAAAAAGTCATCGAAAATTGGACCTCCAGATTAGACTATGTCCGAGCCAGCCGTGGCGGTCATATGCCAGAAGTCATATTTAAATTATAATGCCAGAAGGTTATCTTTCGAATAAAGTAAATTTCATGTCAATTTAAAAAATTCATCTTTGTTTTATTCGACTTAAAAGTTCTATACCTCTATAAAAAACACCCTTTATAAAAGTGAGTATCCTCTATCTATATCCCCATGGGGCTACATTTTCTCATCCACTGTTTCAAAACGCTGCAGAGATAAATTTTAAACAGGGTTGGAGAGAAGCAGGAACCCTGTTTAACCCCTTTTGTTTGTGAAAAGTTATCAGAAATTTGATTTTCGACCTTAACAACCGCTTGGTTTTCTCTATATAGAGTTTTTACAACGTTTATTTATACACTATTTATGCCTGATTCTTTCATTTCGATCTATTATTTCTGCAAAGAGATGGAGTCAAATACCTTACGAAGATCTATGAAAGTAGCGTGAAGCATCATTCTTGCTATTCTTTTTTCTGCCGGTTGTTTTATTGCCAATATATTGTCCATAGAGGATCGTCCATTTCCGTGACTTCCTCGGGTTGTTAGGACTCTTTCGTAAACCTTTCCAATGGACTATGTAATACTAATACTCCGATAATTACTGCAGTTACTCCCGTTTCCCTTTGTATAAATGGAATTTTTGTAAGAGCTCCTCCAATATCTTGGAATCATTTCCCATTCCAGGCACTTGCTAAAAATTACACAAAGCGGCTCATATGTTCTTGTGGTGAAGTGCTTAATTAACTCGACAGGTAAATCACCTGGTCCTGGCGCTTTATTATTCCTCCTTTTTTTGTAATGCTGTTTTTATTTCTTCTAATTTAATTGCATCTACTCCTTTAACTCCTGTTTCATCTATATCTAGATACGTGTCTAAATCCTCTCCATGTTTTACTTCAAGTAGATTATTATAGTAGTCTTTCCACTGTTCTACCTATATGGGATTTACTTTTCTTCTCTCGTTCGTGTTTCTTTTAAGACTATTTATAGTTCGCTAAGCTTCTCTAGACCTAGATCCTCCCACCATTGAGCTGATTTCAGCACATTTGGTTTCCCATATTTTGTTTTTTGTTTTTTTAATTTATTTTTTCACTATATATTTATATCGATTATAATATTTTCGGTCTTCATCGTTTTTATATTTAATCATTTAAGATATAGGTTTTTCTTTTTTCCTACTAGTTGGGTTAAATAGTCTGTCCACCAGGAATTCTTGTGTTCTTCTATCTTAAAATTTTGTACATTTCCTCTGCTATGTCATTAATTTGTTCGTCTAATTTTCGTGCTAAATGTAGTTTGTAAAGGATACTAATAAATTGGTATCTTAGGCTATGTGTGTTATACTTGTTTACAACTTCCCTCTTGTTATTTTGTTTCTGATATATGAGATGTTGTTGATGTAGTGGGTAGGTACTCTTTTGTGATCCCGACGGATGGTAGACCTACTTCAGGGATCTAGCGACCCTGCCTACGCGAGATACTGGTTCTTCCTCTATTCCATAACTTGAGGAAACCAGTTCCACACCCGAAATAATCCCACCCAAAAACCTTCTTCCCTACATCCTACACCACCTACCAACCCGCATAGGCCAGCATGGTAGGTTACTGGCCACTCTCCCCAAATGAGTTTTCAAGATAGAGAAGTAAGGCCCTCAGTCTCCGGCAATTCGAAAACCTCCGGCTATCTTGGTAGCAACCAAAAAGGGCGAAGAACGGAGGGTGCAAAGAATCCCCGGATAGGAGCAGGCTACCAAAGACGACGACCATTGCATATACTAACATATAACACTAGGACCATGTCATCAGAAGAAAAAATTATAGAATTCCAAGAAGAACTTCAACATATAAAATGGGATATCTTCGGTATTAGCGAGGTAAGAAGGAAGGGCGAAGGTCAGATAACATTGAAATCGGGACATCTATTTTACTATGTGGGCGCTGAGGACAATACAGTGGATGGAGTCGGCTTTCTTATACATAGAAAGCATACTAACAGCATTGTGGAAATAAGAAACAGAAACCCTAGAGTAGCCAGTGTTATTATAAAACTGAGTCAGAGGTATAACCTTAAAATAATCCAGGCCTACGCTCCAACATGTTCACATAGCGATGAGGAAGTTGACATATTCTACGAAGATGTTGCACGTGAATTAAATAACTCAAAAGCTCACTATGAAGTGATAGTCGGTGACTTCAACGCAAAAGACGAAGAAGAAATAGCCATGGGCTGTCACGGAATAGATACAAGAAATGAAACAGGCGAACGACTACTGCTATTCGCATTGAAACATAACCTCTAAATCATGAATACTTTTTTTAAAAAACCTGCTAGTAGAAAGTGGACATGGGCAAGCCCAGATGGTGTCACTAAAAACGAAATAGATTACATATTATCGAGTAGAAAAGAAATAATCCAAGACGTCAGTGTGCTTAATAAGTTTTCAGTAGGTAGTGACCATCGAGCTGTGAGAGGAAAAGTGGTAATAAATATTAAGAGATAAAGAGCCAAACTAGTAACAGAAAAGAACCTAAGAAGATAGACAACCCCAGAAAATCTCTCTGAATACACAGAATATGTTGAAAATGGACTCCAAACTTTGGAAACCATAGACCTGAAGGAAACAAATAACCAAATAGTAAACATCCTAAGAAACGCCGTAGAAAAGTATTGTAATAAACAAAATAAAACATCTGACAAATTAAGTCAACACACAAAAGAGCTTATTGAAAGACGAATAAAAATGGAACAGAAGAACTCAGGAGAATATAGGCAAATTAGCAGAGAAATATCAAGGCTTATAAGAAGAGATATACAAAAATACAAATCGGAAGCCATATCCGATGCAGCAGGGACAATTACAACAGACAGAGAAAAAATACTCCAAATAATGGAAGATTTCTACAGCGCGTTATACAAAAAGTACACCATTGACAATGACCTAACAAACATAAAAATGTCTGCAATCAGGGCTCAGAAGATATACCAGTAATTTCATTTTTTTTTTATCAGAAATTGAAGTGGCCTTGCGAGAAATGAAACACAACAGAGCCCCAGGAGAAGATGGCATTGTTATTGAAAGTATTAAAGCTGGAGGGAAAAAATTAATAAATGCTCTCAACGTCCTATTTAATATATGTTTAGAGACCGGACAAATCCCAACCTCATGGAACAATGCCATAATGATAATCATGCAAAAGAGAGGCGATCCCATCGACCTAAAAAACTACCGTCCAATCAATCTCCTCTCCCACATGTACAAACTATTTATAAAAATAATAACAAGACGATTGACTCTCAAATTAGATTTCTAACAACCTAGAGAACAAGCAAGTTTCAGATCCGGTTATGGTTCGACCACTTGTTAGTTATGAAAACGCTCATAGAAAAAACAGTGGAGTACAACAAACCACTGGTCTTAATATTTGTGGACTACGAGAAAGCGTTCGATTCAGCGGACTAAAACAAAATATTTGCTGCACTAGTTGGTTGGAGAGTCGACCACAGATATGCAGCTATAATTAAGAACATATATAATAGCGCAACAGCAAGTGTGAAAGTCCATTCCAAAATAACATCTATATTTAGAATGGAACGTGGCGTACGACAAGGTGATAACATCTCACCAAAACTATTTACAATGCTGCTAGAATACATGTTTAAAAAAATAGGTTGGGGGAACATGGGAGTCAATATAGATGGTGAACGATTAAACCACCTACGCTTTGCTGACGATATCGTGTTGATTTCTGACAACCTGGAAGAAGCCCAAGAGTTACTAAGGACACTAAGTGCAGCGTCAGATGTGGTAGGTCTAAAGATTAACCATGCAAAAACTCAATGTATGACAAACTTAGTTCCAAGTAGCAACATATCTCTAAACGAATCTGAAATCGAGTATGTAACATCTTATAAATATTTGGGCAATGAACTGAGGATAAACCGAGATAACCAGACCTGCGAAATTCAAAGACGCATAACACTAGCATGGGCGGCGTTCGGCAAGCTGACAAAAGACGTATTTAAAAACAATATACCGATTTGCTTGAAAAGAAAGGTTTATGAACAGTGTGTGCTCCCTGTGCTCACGTACGGTGCAGAAACTTTACCACTCATTAAGAAAAGTTGCGAAAAAATTAGAGTGACTCAGCGAGCCATGGAGAGGTCGATGTTGGGAATAACACTGAGAGATAAAGTTCCAAATGTAATTATTAGAACTAAAACAGCGATCAAGGATGCTATAGAAGGTATAACACATATGAAATGGAACTGAGCCGGACATGTGGCGAGAATGGAAGACGCTAGGTGGACTAAACGCATTATAGAGTGGCGTCCTAGATTCCAGGCATTTAGAAGTAGGGGTAGACCTCCAACACGGTGGACTGATGATATCAAGAGAATCGCAACAAACTGGGTTCAATCCAACATTGGAAACGATTGAGGGAGGCCTATGTTCAGCAGTGGACGCTACAGGCTGTGTGATAATGATGATGTGATGATATGAGATGTATATTGTAACTTTTACTAGTAGGTGATCTGAACCACTCTCAGCTTCTCTCCAAACTTTTATATCATAGGGTATTATGAAAGTGTCATATTTATCACAACACAGTTAATAATTGATTTTAAATTTTTGGTTTTTTGTGTCCAAGTATATTTGTATATGTCTTTGTGTTAGAAAAATGGATTTAGGATTCTCAGCCAGTATTATTCACAATGCTCTATCCATCTCGTTCCATTTTCATTAACTACGTCCTCTCCGTGTTGTTCAATTATTTTACTGTCAAGAGCCTAACCCACTGTTCGGTTCAGGTCACCTAACAAGACTATATCTTGTGTATTTTTCGTCTTATTTAATTCCTCAGAGAGTTTCTCAAAGAATTTGCTTTTGTGTTTGTATCTGAGTCATCTGTGGGAGCATAGATGCGAAATATTTTAATTTCTCTTCTTTTTATTTTCATGCCAACCATCATAATCTTTTCTTCTACTGGATTATAGTCAATTATGTAGTTTTCCATGGCATTTTTTACTGCAATAGTTACACCAGCTTGGGCCCGTTTAGATTTTTCTAATTCACTCCAAAAGTATAAGTGCTCATCCTTGTAGATATTTTCTTGTCTTCTCTTCTTTGTTTCACTGAGTACTGCTATGTAATCCGTCCGATTTCCGAGGCGTTATGGGATTGTTTAGCAGTGATTTTTTTTCACAGGGCAGGGAGTCAACCTACCGCTGTAACCTTCCTCCTTTATCCAGGCTTGGGATTGGCCCTGGCAGTTACTGAGTTACTCAGTTCACCCAGTTCCCTACCAGGGGCGGAGTTTGCTAAATTTTGTTAATTTGGACCAGTATATCACAAGACTTAGGGAATTTCAGGAATTCAAAAACTTCATATTTGCGGCAGTTATCGAGATGCAGTCACGGTAAACGCAGTAAGCTCCTAATATAATTTTTAAGAAAAAATATTTAATATGTGATAATTATAAATAAGAAAAATATAAAATATGAATGGCAAACAACATGGTGAAATATACACTGTAAATTTAGGCTCAATCAAATAGAAATTCCCATAGAAATTTGCTTTTGACGGGATTGCCATTTGTCCTATCTGTAAGATGAAATAATCTAATTTTCTATACGATTTAATACATATGTAACTACTTACGATTGTCAAATTTTCATCAGGATGACCCACAATCAAAATTAATAATTTAGTTATCAATAGTATTACTAAAAGGAACATATTTGATGAAATGAAAAACCTTTGTTTTATTTTAAAATAAAGTAACTTTTAAAAGTACCCAATTACACAAAATACTTTAATAATATCCCATTTCTTAATTAGTTGTAATTAAATATTATCCTTTATTAAATTCATATTAATTTCTCATTAATGCCTACATTGGTTTATTGTTTACCAAGTTTTGTAATATAAGGGATTTATTTTCCAGAGAATAATTATCTGACATGTAATTAATTTTCAATATTATATACGCTCCACTTAAAAATATTTTAATAATTTCAGTATTCATTTGAAAACAGAATTTTCACATAGGCCAATCAAAATAGATTTTTTGTGCCTTCACACTAAAAACAATCCATAGTGATATTTTGTTATGTTTTCCACTCTCTACTATGATCCATTAATTTGTTATAAAAAATCAAAACCAAAAAATTACATTATTTTTTTGGTTTTTCGCTTATAAAATCAAAACTAGTGAAGTAATCTCGATGGTGTAGACAGACTAATTATAGAGAATAAATATACAAACAAAATAAATCCTGGATCGGCTCAATTGGATTATTAGTAACGGAGAAAAATAAAAAAAAAAAACGGAAAAAAGATTTTTTCCAAAATTCATAACTCCGTCGTTTTGAAGTTGTAGAGCTAGCCGTTCATGAAATAATATTAATTTATATGTTATAGTCGAGGATCGGTATGTAGCCTCTTCGCGGAAGGACTCGTTTATCCAAAATTTGACTAACATCTTTCGGCAAACCTCAAAATAGATTAGATTAGTTAAATCTAGGAGTACCTACACTCTTCAGTCAAACATCAGAAGTAAAATAATTTGTTTCGACTTTAGCTTAGTTTATCCTAGAAGCGAATAATACAAATTCGTCAAAGATCGATTTGGTCTGCACTTGTTTCATGTTTAAACAGATTTAGCCTCTCTCTTTGAGGCGTTCGAATAAATTCGTTTGGTATTCTATATCTGTATATTGAAAATGTGGTTGAGGAAGCTTAAAGGTACGTGAATCAAACCGTGTTGTGACTGAGAATGTGGATACAGAGGCTTTAAAAGAGAAGTTTATGCAGAAAAATACTAATTACAAAGTTTCCTTATTTGTCACGGTTCAATTTTTCGCATAAGTTCACTATGGCTAATACAGTTAATTCAACCTTATTTTTTTTTGCAAATACTGTCGTTATGGGCAATATAGTATCATTTTCCTTAAGTATTTCCCAGGAATTCTTTGAAGAAAAGCATTTCATAAAGTACAGTTTGAATTAGTTTTATTTTTCAAGTTGACCTTTACTTTGCTACACACTGCTTAGGTATTTTCTTATCGATGTCGAATTTGCTGCTACCTTTTTTATTTCAGATAGATCTTGTTTTCTTTCCTTGCCATTTATGTTTACATTTGAATGGAATTGTATATATATATATATATATATATATATATATATATATTGAGTTTCAGGAAATTCGTATTAATATATATTTCTTTAATTTAAAAATAAGTACTGGGATACTTATTGGATTTATTTTTGTGTTGAGCGGAAAATGCTAATGATTAACAAATTGTCTTAACTAATAAATGCATTTCTGCCGACTGTCGTTGCCCAGCGTCTTTCTTTTTGAGCTGTCATTTCCTTCACACGTGGCAATTGAACGCGCCTAACGGAAGTCGATTAGTGCGCAAGCTGGTCCATGGTTATATGGAGGTCATTTTGCCTTGATTTTCACTTTTTCCTGGTTTGATCTCAATTTTTAATTACCAAATTTTTGGATTCTGAGATGGAAAGTCGTAAATTATCCTAGTAATTTTGTTGAATTTGGAGTACCTGATTGGCAGACACGGTTTTTCTTGCCGGGATAAACCTTGATACAGGGATTTTGGGTAGTTTGCACATGTTAATGAAGGAATTAGTCTAGACTCCAGAAAATCGGGGTCTACCCCTGTGAGAATACCGTCATTCCTCCCTATTGGTGAGAATTACATCTATCCTCGCTATCGGACAGGATATTAGAGTTCTCCACCATACAGCAAAGAACTAGATACCTCTTTATTGACTAACCTACAGACAACTACATCTACACATGACAGTGTAGGGTTTGATCTTTTGATGAAAAATATTATTTTGTATAATCTTAGGTTTAATTAAAGGCCTTCGTTATAGTATCAGTTTAGAGGTTAATTGATCTAAGGTTTTATTTCAATAATCCTAATTTTAATTAAAAACTATCATTAAATGTTTAGTACGAGTTTTACTTGATCCCCTGGCAACTTGCTTTTGGGTTTCTTTTGTTGTTTTAAATTTTGGACAGAGTAAGCTGAAAGCTAGGTCCACACAACAACGTGGAGGGTTTTACCTGGCTCAAATGCAGTGGCGCCCTTAGTTACTCACCCCTACTTTTAGGCGTAGGGGTTAGGTTCGCACTTTGCTCACTGGTGCTGCCACTAGTCTTCAGCTCTGCTCTAGCTACGTTATCATTTATCTTACACCACTCTGCGAGATCTAGCGCCTTTTAAAATACCAGTGTAGCAATATTGCTACTCTGTATTGAAAAATGTACGTTGATGTTTGTATGTTTATTTCTTTATTTTTTTTAAACACTTGCAATCACCAAGATCAGCAGCCTACATTGATATTTTAAAACCCGATTTATCTTGCATTTAATACAACAATATCGGGATTTATACATCTTTTGAAAATAATACTCTACTGTTTTCCGAGAGTCTAGGTATAAATTCTTATTACTGGAATAAAATTCTTATTTCATGGTCATGGTAATGGTTAAAACCTATATTTTATACAAAATCAATCATGTTTATATAAAATTCTAGATAATCTCATTTTTAATTCAAATTAAATTAATTCGAAAAAAATCTTTATGTAATGTATGCCCAGAAGTTTTCAAACTACCACTGTATTGAATCTTTCGAATACCTTAAATGTACTTTCCAATATTACGTACAACTTTAGCTTACTGCAGTTATGGGCGATATCACAAATTGGAGAAGCAGCTGACATTTCATTAAATACTGTTCTTACCACGTGAAACAAATATTTTTGTACAAGATCCTTATTTTGACTTTTTCTTAGAAATTGTTTTGTTTTCTAAAGTTTATATATTTACAGTTAAGTTATTAAACTTTGTTTTCATCGTGGTATTAAAGTTTGTATAATGTTAAGGTGTTGGAGGTAAATATATGTAGGCGGCCTAGAAGGCGTTATGTAATTTAAATATGCTGTATCTAAAAATTTGTTTATAACGTTAGATTTTTAGGGACGTACAAACTGAGAACGGTAATTTTGAGTTGACTACCCATATCTTAATATATGGTAAGTGAGTTGCAAATGAAAATTTAGTTATTTCACTATTTATAATTGTTAATTCTTGTCTGATGTGTAATATATGACAATTGGGTTTCTCCTTGTGTCAGCTAAAGGGAATAAAAAACACAGTTATAGAGTTATTACATGTTAAAAACTGCTGATATCCTAATTTTGTGTTTTATGAATCTAAGCAGTAGAAGCAGATGAAATTCCCTCAGAGTTAATTAAAGTAATTAAGCAAGTTGGTACTAAGCTTTTGATTTATAGCTTCTCAGACTTTTTGCTCCATAGAGCATGAGCCAAATTTTTCTGCTGTCTATAGACTAATATTGAATTTTTATAATTTCGACAATTTAACAGGTTTTTATTACATTGAAGCTTTAGTCTAGTGATCAAACGCACAACACAGCGAGTCGGGAATGGTATAAAAAATTTCTATGAAACTCCAGATACTGTTAAGATTTTTCAAAATATTTCCAATACAGTATAACGCAACGTACACCGCCGCGTTGTAAATTTTACCACCAAACCAAGGTTTGATAGGGTGAACTGTTGAGTAGATAATATAAAAATTTTAAAAAATGTTTTGAGTTACAACTCATACATTTATTAATTAAGATGACACAAAATTAAATCTTGTATACTTCTTACGTAACTTAAATTCCCAAGAAAAAATAGGTACTTTTAAGCTGCTCATCAAACTTTGACAGGTGAGGAATGATGGGTTTCCATCTTTCTCTGAGAGCATCGTTTTCCAACTTTGGCGCTAGTTATCAAATACTTTAATGGTAGGGATGGACCTGATCCTTTGACAGCTAATTTTCAATATTTGACCCCAAATTACTCAGTATTAAATGCCAAATCCTCCAATCAGTGCTTTCCAATTTAAAACTTTTTTTTACTTAGCAACCGAGATGAAACTCTATTCATGAGGAATGATCATGGACAAGCTATTAAAAACTACCTCGCGATCTTCCATAATGCAGGATATTTAGCAGACTTTGAAGCCAAGATTGCTGATATTTAATTCTAAACTTCACCTCCATTCTTCATTAACATTTATTCCATTCAGTGCTTCGTGTAATATGACAAATTCATAAGTGCCATCATATATATATATATATATATATATATATATATATATATATATAAAATTATTTATTTATTTATTTATTTTATTTGGCTATCTTCTTGGGTAATAGGTTGTAAAATAAATTTCAATAGATCATTTTTTTCTTTCCTATATTTACTTACGACGTTTCGCACATCGTATTGTGCTTTTTCGAGTTTTTTTTTTCTCTTGGAGTTTATTTTATCAGTTCAAGAATATACCAAGGTTGATGAAAAAAATTACGTATATATATATATATATATATATATATATATATATATATATATATATATATATATATATATATATATATATATATATATATATTCAAGGCAAGCCTGTTATTAACATGAAAAAAAACTTACAGTTAGAGAACTCCTAAATCAACTATTACTTTGTGAATTTAAAACAAAGATGACTTCCAAAGGACTTTGAATATGAATGTTAAGATCATCTGCTTTTTAACCCCTGATGTCAATTTTTGTTATTTTTAGTTTGAAACAATTTGGAAACCAAAATGACCTTAGAAAAATACCAGAAAGCCTGGGTTAAGGTCTCAGTTTGGTCATATACTCGATAGCCAATAAATTTTCATCTGAACACTTTTAGTGTTCAAGTGTGCTTACTTGAATAGATACTCAGATTTAATATATTTGACCAACGAATGATCTCTAAATAATCTCTAAATGAAATGACTTGGATTTTGAGGGACATATATAATGGTGACGATGAATTTTAAAGTTGGATTTTGTGGGCTATTTTAAGGACAAGTGCTTCTTTTTTGTAAATGGGAATAAATGGAAAGAAGGAAAAATTGCTTATCTAACCTTAAAAATTACTTGTAGGTTTTCGTTTCATTTAGAAATAATTTGTCAAATCGAAGTCTCTAAGTAAGCATTCGAAGGTCATTATACTATCCAGATTGTTTTATGAATAGAACCCCCCCGAATATTATGGTTAAAATAACATAGCTTGTCATCAGAAGGGGGTTAAAAACCTCATGACCATGGCATTCATATTTACAGCCATTTGAAGGCCACATGATGCTAATCATATCCGTGGACTCATAGTTCGTGAAATGTCATTTTTAGATATGTATTTGGGTTTTAATGAAAAAACTTCCATGGGTGCAGGAGCGGATCCAGCCTCAGTGATATCACAAAAGTATAGTCTGGTAAGCGAAAGCAAAATGTTCGGGGGGGGGGGGGGGGAAGAGAGACACCTGAATCATTCCCATTTCTGGTACAAAAGGCAAGTTCCGGTCTTTTTTTCTGAATTTGAAGCTCTTGGAGAACGGGGGGATGCTAGCAACATACACACTTCTAGTACAAGAGGCAGAATCGGGTCTATTTTACTGAACTCAAAGCTCTTGGGAAAGGGGGGGGGGCGATCGCAAACTTACACATTCCTATACTCTATTCAAGAATTAGAGAGAGTAATAAAACTGTTACCAAAACCTCCAACGTATCTGCTCCAGTGCCGCAGGTAACTAAGAAATGCCGTGAATCTAATTATATTTAATATTATAAGCTTTTATAAATTTACTGCAACAATAAAATTTCCGATAGTTCAATTTAATTTCTGTCAGTGAGCAAAGTACACCTTATAGTGTGTCCTTAGTGAATTATCTTGTTTGCGCTTTTTTATATATATTATTTGAGATTAGTAAAATACCCGAAAGATATGGCCACCTCTATATTTATTCCAAAATCGTTAAACTAAGGCATTTTTTCCTCAACAAAAACTTATTACGATGAATGTTTATGATGCCTTAAGGTATCACTATCTAGATAACAATGTTAAAAGCTTTATTCGGATATGTTCCAACATGAGAGGAGTTGAAAAATCTACTATGTACCGAATAATGAAGGAGAAAGAAACGACTGGAATTGTTAGTATTCCCAAGCCACATTTGATTACAGGCAGACGAAAAACCTCGTTGGACGAAGAGATGAAAACTGCAATCAAAGGAGTTATACATAGATTTTATTATGAGAAGCAGATCCCAACCATCGACAAAATTCTAACTAAAATCAATGAAGATCTAGATTTACCTGAAATTAAAAGAACTGAGCTCTGAAAATTGCTCAGAGATCTTAATTTTCGCTGGGAAAAACCAGACGGGAAATATGTTCTTATAAATCGTCCGAAAACTGTCCGTTGGAGAAGGAAATATTTCTCTCAAGTAAAAGGTAGAGTTGCTAGAAATAACACAACTTACAAAATTAGTAATTTAACTGAACTTTTGAAAATTTTTTGTTTAATAAGTTACTGCGGAAAATTGGGAAAAATCCATATAATGAAAGAATAAAACAAAATGTCGAAACTCGATCTCATGATAGGTGAGATAGAGGAACCAATTATAATTAATTTGAGCGAAAATAGCTTCACTGACTTTGATTATGAATCAGATACGTAATATTTACCAGTATAAACACAATTTAATATTTAAATTTTAATTTTTTTATACATTTTTATTTAATTCCAATTAGCTATAATTTTTTTATTATTTTATTATTTGTGTCTTTTTCTTAAGTGTGTAGAATTAACACGTTTATTTAATTTTTTGAGGCTATGGGATTTACATATAATAAAGTAAATTAAATTATGATGTCAGTGCAATAGAAATAAAAATGAACTGTAACATTTAAAAATAAATTACATTTGAATCCCGTTTTAGTGTTTAATTGTAATTCTGCAGATGGTTTAAGAAATAAATAAACTGAAACGTCAAATGTCCTAAAAATGTTTATAATTAATAATAAAATGACCGATAGCCCCAAATCATTTTAATACTATATGGACGAATTTATTTTTTATATTTGTTTAATTCTCGAATTTTTAACAATGGGTATTTTGTAAGTACATAAATTATAACTTATAATTTTTTGACAAAATAAGACTACATTTTATGTGCCAAAAACAGTTTTTATGCCAAAAATAAAATATAATAAAAATACAGTTGTGATTTGTGTTAAATATGTCAAAATTATCTGTATCGTGTAATGTATGTGAATTATTCAGAAATCATAACAAACAAAATAATATTATAAAAACTTTTTATTTTAAGTTTATTACCGAAATAACATTCTATGCCATAAATACTTTTTAACACTTCACACTTCCAAATATCTATTGTTATTACACCCAAATAGATCGGTATTTTTGACTATAAAATTTCTAACCCATTCCTATGAAAAATATATGTGTCTAACAGATTTTGTCAAAGAGACCGGACTAAAAAACACAGGTAGTTTGCGAAGAAAATAAGGGTAAAAAATGATTTATTACTCTCTCTAGTTCTTGAATAAACTATAGTATAAGAGACAAAATCGGATCTATTTTCTTCAACTCAAAGCTCTAGGTGGGGGCCTGCCCTTGGTCCTCCGCCTATATGAGTGTGCTTTTTTATAATTGGACGGGTTATTTAGGGATATCTTTATGGGCTGTACCGAAATGTGACCTGAATATCCATCCTGCTACGTTCATGCTGTGGTTTCTCGTTATATAACTGCCTGTAGAGATAATTTTCAATTATAACCTAATTACACATATACAGTGTGACCTTTATTGGTCACAATGTATGCCAGTGAAATTTTGTAAAATATGAGCCTATGAATTTAAAAATAGGGGTTCTCAAATAATTAGCACCCTGTCATATTCAAACTACTTTGAATTTTAATGTCAAGATATCAGCTTTTTAATACTATTTTTATGCCAGTCTCTATTATTTTTACTATTCAGGAGTTCTGCGTATAAAACACTTGGGAAATCACCTCGTATGTATGTATAAATCTAAAATATTTTTGAATAACATTGATACAAACTTTCATAAATATTTTGGGTGATGAACTATCGTAACTAATTATGGCGTATGTACTTTTTAAACGTCCCGAATTTATTAAACACAAAATATAAAGGAATCGCAAGTCTTTTGATCATTTCCACCTCGCGGAGCATCCAACCAATTTCCTGTCTTAGATATGCAGTTTCCTTTCTATTATGCCATTCAAAGAACTTGAAACGGCTGTAGTTATGTGCAATATTACAAATATTATATGCAACTGACATTTCATTAAGTTCTATATCAATTGGCCTAGATACATATTCTTCGGACGACTCTTTTCGATTTATTTTATTGCAAATATTTTATTTAAAAATTTCATCTTTTCATCTGCAAATTGTCAAGAAAAATGGAGGGCTAATCTGCATATATATACATATATATATATATATATATATATATATAGAAATATATATATATATATATATATATATATATATATATAAAAATATATAAATATATGCAGGATCGAATACTTAATATTTTTCTTTAAATTAGGCTTGTGTAACTGTAGCTCAAATTTCCCATATCTATTCTGTCGTTAACAGTGTTTTTATCTTTTTTAATATATATATATATATATATATATATATATATATATATATATATATATATATGTATATATATATATATATATATATATATATATATACTTGTCTTTAAATTTTTATGGGTATTTTCTTGGCCTCAAATACATTTCTGTTTTTGTTTTTAATTAGATCGGTCTCGATCTTAACCATTAGGGTCCCAAAACAGGTGGCGCTAAAGAAATAAATTTACCCCGAACACTCTCTTCCCTTCTTGGAGCTAACCGGAGAAACACTAAAAGGAAGAAATCGTACCAGAGCCACCTGATTTATTTAGATAGGTAATCTCTTACAATTTGGCTGATTTAGTTATTACAATTTTATAACACGTCACTTTTATAACACATCACTTTATAGTCAAGCACTAAAATCATTAAATTCAGATAACACGTCTTCAAGAAATTGTGACGTCTTCTATCGTTTAAAAGAAGCAGTATCGGATATAACTAAATTGACTAAAATCGACCTATTTTGACAACAAGAGTCGTCATCAAATCGTTGTACACGTATTTTTTGGACGCATATATATATATATATATATATATATATATATATATATATATATATTTTTTTTTTTTGTTTAAAAAGAACGGACAGGTGTTCAATCAGGCGGTTTTTGACTGCTTAACTTACAATGATTAATTTACTAAACAAAATTATACCCTAAACAAATATTTTTGGCTGTGATAATAAATTTAAAGTGATAAATATATGAATAATGTGAAAATACTGAGTGCCCCTTTACCAGAGTTTACAAGGGTGGCCTTTACATAATATATATATATATATATATATATATATATATATATATATATATATATATATATATATAAAGAGAAAAACTACTATCGCCTTTAAATTTATAGGTAGTATCGAGGGCAAAAATTCAGCGAATTAAAAGTCTATATTTCTCTGGGATGGAACAGATATAAAACCTGAATAAGAGGATTCAGTCTTGACGTTCAAGTATACTTTGTTTGGCTCTGGATCACTCGAAACTAGGATGTGGTCTGGTATATACAGCATGCTATGCAGGTACCGTAGAGGAATCAGCAAAGAAAGCTCGATGGAAAAAAGTCTAACGAAATAAAAGGAAAAGACAGGGATTTTTAATTCAACACCATGACAAGTGATAAGTCTTCAAAACAATGGGAAAAAATACCAAACTTTAAAATCACTTCAAGAAATTATGCAATTTACTAAAGAAATTGTGATATGTTCAATAATTTATACCGGTTTAAATGGACTTTATTGAGGTAAAAGTCTCTTGTACGGAAGGTCGAGTCAGTTCTAACCTTAAAGTTTGTTGTTGTTTAAAACCAATGTGATTTTTCGTTTTTAGCTTAATAAAAACCCCAATAGTTGCAAAATAACTGGCACGGAGGAAGATTAAAGTGCCTAGAAGGCTTATGGAAGATCCATCAGGATCCAGAGATGCTTTTCTATATTTTAGGTACAAGGGAGAAAGTCTCACCAACTAAATATAATAACGACAGGAACTGTCAGAACAAGTACTATTGACTATAATATCATAATTGTATACCCAATGCCAATAAAAACAAAAATATTTCCAACGTTTATTTTCTTTTGAAATTGTTCTCTCAAAAAAAAGAAAACATATAAATGATGGAGGAAATAAGAGTAGAATTATTATTTTTATACAGATTTTGAATGGGGAAAAACAAAAATGTAAAAGACGTCACTTGTAAACATCGCTTCTGATTTTTTGTGTCATCAAAGTTACGACAACCTAAATATTTTTGTCATATAAATACATATATTTGGAAGCTTTTTTATCTCTTGGTAAATTTTCATTAGATTTAACTTTAGAAACAAATTTTTGATTTTCATTGTTGATTTGACAAGCAGTGTAAATAATAAAATTCTTTAAAAAGAACACTAAATAGAAACAAATCTCTTCTTGCGATTTTTATAACACTAATTGTCTCTATTGTCGCTAAAAACTTGAGTGATAAGAGGGACTGTAAAATTAATAAAGTAACGACTTTGCGTTAATATTTATCTTTTTATAAAATCACTCAAAACGTTTTATCTTGTCTAGACAGACACGTAACTTACGCTGTTTAACCTGGAGTTGGTAATTTATTATTTAGATAAAATTTCATTTCTGGGAACGACGTTGTTTTTCATAGCCCTTCATAAAAGATATTTTATTTTTCTTAAAAATAATATCAATAACCTTACTCTCAACATACCTTTAACGTGAAATATAAAATCAAAATCACTTTTTTGTAGACAGAAATTATTTTCCGTCCGATTGAACTGAGTTAACATATTTGTGATTTTTATGGGGAGTGAAGATTTGATTTTTATTATATTAGCATACTTCATTACCTATTTTTGTTAATTGATTTTTCAATTCACATATAGATGTGCGAATGTAACTCTTTACTTTTAACAACATCATATATTGAATTATGCAGTACCAAATTCAATGAGATGTTTGAATTTTATATCCTAGACCAGAAGTTGTTAACAGGCACGTTAACTGCCCCCCTCCCCCCTGTTCGTTGAAGCTTTTCAAGGGAATGGCAGCGAGTTCAGGGGCAACTGGATGATATTAAAATAATTAAGGTGACCTATTTGCGACTTATTGTTGACGCATAAGTATCTCTTAAATTAATTTAGTGATATAATTCGTTTTAGTTTTATCCGTGACTGATTTTTGCAAGCCTGTAAGTATTCACATAATCTAGCTATACATAAAATCCATAATTTCTGTCAGTAACTCATTTAATACCGTTCACAAAAGCGGTGAAATGAACATCTCATTCAACTATAAATAATTTAAGATATTGCCGCTCTATTAACACGGCAGGAACTAAAAGCTTAAAACGCATTTTTGTATTTCGAGAGCCTTAAAGAGCAATCAGTTGATCGCATTTCAAGGAGCACGGTGATGTCGACTAACATGTACAAAGTGGGCAAATTTCGATGTTTTTGTTGGCTTATTTAAAACTCGCAACCTATACAAAAAATCTGACCCCCCCCCCATTCTCGAGCTCTTTTTGGAGAAATATTTGAATGAGAAAACAGATCACGACTATCTTGATTCCCTTACGATCTATAGGGCGATTTTAAAATTTGACCAAATTTTAATACGATGTATAGTGTGGTTATTACATAAGATATCAAAAAACGAAAAAAAAGACTTTCTATGGGCACTTTTTTACATATAATACATTGGCGCTTTTATTTTTTTATTTCCGATTACCCGAAATCAGATTTATTTTTTTAAATGCCTTATATATTTCTAGCTTAATAGTTTGCATTTAGTTTTTCCTTTGAAATGATATATCATAGTTGATATTTGTTATTATAATAAATCCTTAACCTTTACAAAATTAAATTTTGCTTTTTTAATAAATTGAATAAGGCATTATTTTATCTTTGTAGACCTATTTCATATAAATCAAAGGTTTACAATTATAAAAGAGAAACTTAGCTCTCATCCAACTGAAAAACCCTTATACTATAAGGACAAACGTACTCTGTTCTTACACAGTTAGAGACAAAGCACTATCTCAGATTGCAAGAATACCAGGAAAGGGTGGAAGCGTTTCCTATGGTAGTGCACCGCCATCTGTAGACCGGTTTCGAACTTGTTAGTTCTCGTCAGTACGATGCTCAAGTGCGCTAGCCTATTCTGTACTGACGAGAACTAACAAGTTCGAAACCGGTCTACAGATGGCGGTGCACTACCATAGGAAACGCTTCCACCCTTTCTTGGTATTCTTGCAATCTGAGATAGTGCTTTGTCTCTAACTGTGTAAGAACAGAGTACGTTTGTCCTGGGTAAAATATTTAGCTCCACCTGTTTGGAGTAATGGTTAAACTAAAACTGTTTTAGTAAAAGGTGTTATATCTATATAGTAAAAATACCAATATTTAGATATTGATTTCTATCATTTGATACGGTAAAAGGAGTGTAAATTAAACAATTGGATTACCCTTGAGAGTAGCTCGTAGATCCTTAATAGTTCTCTAGTTCAAAAGAATATACCCCTGACATTTGTATAAAAATTATTCTAAAATTCTTAATTGATTATAATAATTGAATAAACCTAATAATATTATGTCTCAAGAACCGAGACAGGAGCTAATGAAATATTTGACGGCTGCATTAACTAAATATTTATTCGATATGCTAAATCTTTCCTTCCGAACATCTTGTTAACATATTTACCAAGGAAAAGTAAGTGTTTTAACGGTTAATTTATTAACTTATAATAAGAGACATACTTTCAAAAAGTCTGAAGAAAAAAAAATCTGAAATATTAACAACTTGTTTATCCCTGAACATCTTTTTAACTTAAACTATAACGGAAGTCATTTATTTCAGTACCGAAAACATAATAATGTGTGCCACAGAAAATTCGCGAGCATAGATATTATTTTAAAGTCGGTCTGCTCATTCAGTTTCCTGGCTTTCAATTATAAATTGATTCTAAGTTTCTGTGTTTCATTTCGTGTTCAAAATAAGTCATCTAAATTTTGTTAGAGTGTGATAAAATACTATTTTGTATTAATACAAAACATAATTGTTTATCCAGATATAAAAAGCACTGTATGAAGGATGCTTTACTAATAAACTTCAAACATATTAGCTCACTATACTTAAAAACAAACGCAAATAACGTTGACAAAAAGCTTGAATTATATCGTAGATAATTCTTCTACAAGCACAGGAAACTCCGAGCTCAAATACGTACAAAAAAATAGGTTGTCTATAAGAGTTTTGAAGAATAATTGCTTCATCCTATTCATATTCAAACCATACACGCAATATCTTGGGATGATATTTTGAAAGATTAAATTTCCTACGCTTGTTTTTACAAAAATTTAAAGAAAATTCACATTTTTCTTGAACTGTTTCATTTACGGACGAAGCAGGCTTCATACGGGAGGGCTTTATATCTCTCATGATTTGCACGTTTAGCATTAAAAAATTTCCATGCAATAATACAAACTAGGCACCAACAAAGCTTTCTGATCAATATTTGGGCGGGACTCATTGAAAACACAGGCCCACAAAAAAATATCTGTACTTTTGACGAGAAAGGTCTATTCCTATGCATAATATAAATACATTAAAATGTAAATGTGCTGGAAACAAATATATATATATATATATATATATATATATATATATATATATATATATATAGACCGGACCCTGCCTTTTACACTAGAAATGGGAATGTTGCTGGCATGTCCCCTCCCGACAACTTGCTTTCCCTTGCCATATATATATATATATATATATATATATATATATATATATATATATATATATATATATATATATACATATATATGTTTATGCGGCTTTACAGATTCCTCCGTGTGAGATGCAATAGCAGTGGATACATCCACACTATGCCGTTGTAGTGCTGAAATCACATTCAGCAAACGTACAACTATATGTAACTCCGTGTATAAATGAAGCAAATTGCGATCAGTAAATGCAAACTTCATTTCAATCATATCCTTTCCATGTTAGAGGTTGCACAGTTTGAATAAATTGCGATAAAACACAATCCATCCCATTCTACCACCATCGAGATGATGCATCTGTCTGTGCATGTCGGACCCCTGATGAGTCTAGTAGAGACGAGACATGTACCTCTTCCATATCACTCTGGCGGGGAGGGTAAGCTTTGACTTTCTTCTCGGTATGGTGGTATAGGTAGGCCACCATCTCGATGGTGGTGGAATAAGATAAATTGTGTTTTATAACAATTTGTTCTAACTATGCAACTTCTAACACAGAAAGAATATGATGGAGAGAAGTTTGCAGTTACTGTTTCGCATTTTACCTCATTTACATACGGAGTTGCATATAGTTATACGTTTGCTGAATATGATTTCAGCACTACAACAACATAATGTGGATATAACCACTGCTAATGCATCTGACACGGAGGAATCCGTGAGAGCCGTATAAACATATATACCCCATTCGACGAGAGGTCGGCGAAGCCGTGTTCAGTGTTGCATGCTTCCTTCAGATCTGTCCTTTGCACAACCAGGTGCGTGTCGATACTCTGAGGAGTCTAGTGAGAGACGAAACATGTACCTCTTCCATATCACTGTGGAGGGGAGGGTAAGCTTAGACTTTCTTCTCGGTATGGTGGTATAGGTAGGCCACCATCTCGATTGTGGTGGAATAAGATAAATTGTGTTTTATAACAATTTGTTCTAACTGTGCAACCTCTAACACAGAAAGGATATGATGGAGAGAAGTTTGTAGTTACTGTTTCGCATTTTAATTCATATATTATACATATATTATATATATATATATATATATATATATATATATATATATATATATATATAATGTATCATAAGTTCTTTGGATTAGGTTTCAGATTAATACTACTATTCTGTGCTTGACGCTTCGCCCAAGGTAGTGAGCTTTTTCAAAAGTATAATCTAAAATAAAAAGCAAAATATAACTAACATGGTCACAAACGCACACTCACAAGACTCACAAAGTCACACTGAAACGATAACAATATTAATTAAAAATATCAATCTATAAAATAATATGAATTAAAAATGAAAATTATTTATAGTACGTACCTCAATTTGCTTTGTCGTGTTTCTTAGTGACATATTTGAAGATTCCCTTGGTTGCTATCAACTCATTATTTTTTATTTGGAAACCTTTTTTCTGATTTTGCATATAAATTTTATCAATAGCTACTATACAGTGTGTCGCAAAACAATAAGGGCTACAATATTTAGTTTAGTATTTTAGATTAAAATATATTTGGCTTAGGTTTTTGATATCTTCTTTGTCATTGATTGCTTGTTTTTCTTTTTTTATATGTAACATTTCCTTTATTTGAAGTTTATGGTTGTTTCATTCCAGGGTTAGAATCTTTGTGTTCGATAAATCAAATTCATATTTAAAATTTGTCGCAGGTTTGTCTAATGCTGTCTTCCGTTTTTTGTGTATTTATGTCCATTCAATCTGCTGCCTAGATATTGTGTTGTCGTTCCAATATATTTGTGTGGACAATTTAGACACGATATGGAATAGTTAACGTTAGATTTCTTTCTATGCGTCGCCTTACTTTTTAACTTTGTGAACAGTGGTGACAAGTGTATGTTTTGTGGCAAACTATAATATCATGCTGAGGATGTTTGTAACTTTTTCTGACAATAAATTAATGTTTGCAACATATGTTCTTGGGTTGTTATTATTATTTTTTTTTTGTATTGGAGTTCTTATTATACAGTTTGTAACTTCGTTGTTTTATTATCCTCTTTGTGAGTTTTTCGGGGAAATTATTATCACCTAGAATTTCTCTGACTCTTTACATCATCTTGACGATATTTTAGAGAAGTTAAGGTTGAAGCTCTATCAGCCAAACCTATTATTACGCTGTACTTTTGGGATTTCGGATGATGTGACTGATAGTTGAGATAGCGTCTGGACCATATGTCTTTTGTGTATCACATTGTCTCATTCTTTTTATTCTCATAATTTCGAAATTGGTCAAGGAAATTTATTTTTCCCTTTTGTTCGACTTCTAATGTAAATTGCATCGTTTAGTGGAAATTGTTGAATGCCTTTAGTATGGTGTCAATTTCATTTTCAGAGACAGCTGCTAGATAATCGTCAACGTACCTCTTAAAAAATTGAATCGGTATATCGTTTGTCTAAGACATTTCCTTCCAGATATTTCATGATCAACTCTGCTACCGTAGATGATATTGGTGTGCCCATTACATAACCACCTAGCTGCTGATAGTATTTATCCTAATATTGAAAGTAATTATTGGTTAGTGTCAAATTTATGGATTCAGTGAATATTTCTAAGTTTAAAGTGGTTAAGCTTTTTAAGTCATGCCATTTTGCTTTTATTATATCTGTTTTCATTTTCCCTTTTTAATTCATAATTTTAAGTCAAGTGAGTGTGCATTTGTGACCATGTTAGTTGTATTTTGCTTTTTATTTTAAATTATACTTTTGAAAAAGCCCGCTACGTTGGGCGAAACGTCAAGTACGGAATAGTAGTATTAATCTGAAACCTAATCCAAAGAAGTTACCATATATTTATATACAAAGATGGTTTAAAAAAAATTTAGTAAATTAAATATATATATATATATATATATATATATATATATATATATATATATATATATATATATATATATTTCCATTATTTGTCATACTCCCTATACACTACAGAAAATTAAACATGTACTTAACGGGTTCCCGTCTGTTTACCAAATATTAAAAACGCCTTTTTTCATTTATAATATTTAATTCCTATTTGAGAGATCTATGTACGACAAAAGCAATTGATTTTTGATATCATTTCTGAATTATTACTGCTATTGCTCAACCAAACTACGATGGCAATTAGAATCTAAACAGCGGTAATTCCCTCGCAATATTTGATCTCAGCTCTGCCGCGTACTCAGGACCGCAAGAGCCCGCATAGAGGATTTCATGCTGTTTAAATATGCATAACATGTGATGACTATAGCGGGGAAGCGGTGTCTGATGTCCTGCTTTGCTTGTGTTTTGTTCCTGTTGCAGTTACGTATTTTCGCGCATTCATTCATGCTTTTGGAACAGGATTTACAATTGAATAGCAAAAATGGATGAAAAAAAATTTCCAATAAATAATATTTAAAAAAAGATTGAACATACAGCTTCTAATTCATATTATTCGGAATCATAGTTCAGTTCATTACTCTTTGCAGCGATTTTTTATCAATGATATTTGAATAAAGATGGCGTCTTTCCAAAAATCTTCTTTTCAGCCGATTTCTATAAGAACGAAGTTCTAAATTCGACCGCTTGTGTGTTTTTTATCTACATACTTTGATTACTCCAGAACGGCGACACTGAGGTGTAATGATGAATCTGAAAATATTATCAAAAAATTCAGTATTGTTGATTGTTGTAATTATAGTGTGTGAACCAAAGAATAAGAAAAAAAATATTTCAAACCAGAAAATTACACCAGTATCATAAAAATTGAATTTTCAATCTCCAATTGCCAGACAACCGAAAAATTGTAAAATGTGGTGTAACTCGACAACCGTGCATTTTTGTACTAAGGCTTATAGGACATAAATTATTCAAAATGATATTCTTTATCACTTCTTCTAAACTTTCTATCGATGCACCAAACACCCTGTATATTTTTAAAAGAAAATTCTTTGTAAGATATGTAAACTTTTTGTTTTTATCTTTGTCTCGTACTATATGATAAAAACACTCCCCGCAAAAGTTTTTCTTTGGTTCATGTTTGATTATCTTCCCGTTAATTCAAAAGCAATTAAAATCTAAAGAGATAGCACTCCCACGCAATATTTGATCAAGAATTTGCGATGTAATCAGCAGCACGAGGACCCGTATGCAGGATTTCGCGCTGTTTACACATGCATATCATGAATTCCCTACACGGAGTTGTTAACAATCGAATATCTAATATTGTTCTTGCTGCTAAAATACATTCTGAACTGAAAATATCTTGCTTGCTTATTTCTGGCATGCAAGAATTATCTAAGTTATTGGATGTAATCTAACAAAACACTTCTAGATATAAATAATTATGTTTAAATTCTAACGAGGTTGAAAATATTTTAGGGGAGATATTTCGAAATTTTAAGCTAACGTTTTTTTTGCATAAATAAAATGACACAAACCCAGTTCAAGTTAATTCAGTTTACCTAGAATAAAGTGAAATTAAAAGAAAGAAAAATTATTATTTTGAGAACAAGAGCATAATTCTAACAAACAATATGATGCTGAAAATCATGGTTTTTGGTTTTCTTCTTCTTCTTCTTTAGGTGCCGTCTTCGTTCCGAAGGTTGGCGATCATCAGAGCTATACGTATTTTCGAGACTGCTGACCTAAACAGCTGGTTATTGCTGCAATTATACCATTCTCTTAGATTTTTTAACCAAGAGTTTCGTCTTCTTCCTACAGATCTCTTTCCCATAATTTTTCCCTGCATAATAGTTCTCAGTAGTTGATATCTTTCTCCTCTCGTAACGTGTCCCAGGTATTGTAATTTTCGTTTTTTAATTGTAAGTATGACCTCCTTTTCTTTATTCATTCTCCTCAGTATTTCACAATTCAAAGGCTTCCAACTAGTTAATATCGATCTTTTTAAGCGTCCATGCCTCCATTCCATAAAACAAAACTGACAGTACGTAACATCTTGCCAGACGAACCTTTAATTCAAGACTCAGGTCTCTGCCACAGAACACTCTCTTCATTTTCGTGAATACGGCTCTTGCTTTCTCTATCCGGATTTTGATTTCTTCAGAGCTATCGTTGTTTTCATTGATGATGGTGCCTAAATAGTTGTATTTTCTGACGTGTTCTATATTTTGACCCTGTATGCGTATATCTGGGACATTTTGGGTTGATTTGGATATTAACATGCATTTTGTTTTTCTTATGTTTAGTGACAGTCCATATTCTTCACTGACTGTTGCTACTCTATTGACTAAGGTCTGGAGATCCTCGAGTGTTTCTGCGATAAGTACTGTGTCATCGGCGTATCTGAGGTTGTTTATTAAAATTCCATTTATTTTAATACCAACGAATTGGTCAATAAGTGCTCTTATTCATTATGTCCTCAGAGTAAAGATTGAACAAGGTCGGTGAAAGTATACACCCTTGTCTCACTCCTCTTTTTATTTCGACTTCTTCAGTCGTCTCATGCTCCACTTGCACTACTGCTTTCTGATTGTAATAAATATTCGATATAATTCTGATGTCTCTTTTATCGAGGTTCTTTTCAGTCAATAGACTGATAAAGTGATCATGTCTCACTTTGTCAAAGGCCTTATTGTAGTCTATGAAGCACATATATACATCCTGATTTATATCAAGGCATCTTTGAGACATGACATTCAGTGCAAATAACGCTTCTCTCGTTCCGAGTCCATTTTGAAATCCAAATTGGGTATCGCTAATATCTATTTCCAGTTTTTTATGTATTCTAGTGTGTATAACTTTTAGAAATGTTTTCAGTATGTGATTCATCAGGCTTATTGTGCGATAATCGGTGCATTGTTTTGCTTTTCCTTTTTTGGAATAGTTACAAATGTGGATAAAAGCCATTCGTGTGGTATTATTCCTGTTTTGTAGATATGATTAAAAAGCTCCACCAATGCATAGATCGACTCTTCCTCTATGAGCTTGAGGACTTCCATCGGTAGTTCGTCTGGACCCGGAGCCTTTCCATCCCTCATTCTTCTTAGTGCATACATTACTTCCTCTTTGGTTATATCTGGGCCTTCATCCTCTTGTATGCTGTTTAGATTAGGTTCATATCTTTCATCTGTAAAAAGTTCATTAACATAGTGCCTCCATACCTCCAATTTTTCTTCCAGTTCTGTTATTATTGTTCCGTTTGTGTTATATAATGTGTTGGGTTGTTTGCGTTTTTGTGTGCCCGTAAGTTCTTTCACTTTTTTATGTATATTAAAAATGTCATGTTTCATCTGTAGATGCTCTATTTCCTCACATTTTCTTTGGCTATTCTGATTTCAGTTTTAATGACTTTTTGTATTTGTTTATAGCTTTGTTCACACTTGCCTTTGAGAGTTCTTCGATCATCCATTAGCTGAAGGATCTTATCAGTCATCCATTCTTGCTTTTGTTTTGATTTTTGTTTAGTCAGAATAGTCCTTGCCGGTGTCATCAACGCCGTTTTTAAGCCCAGCCATTTGTCATCTGTGCTCTCTATATTTTGATATTCGCCATTTGCGCACAATATATTTAGATTGCTGTTAATATTTATTTGTAACTCCCGTTTGATTTCTGGGTTACATAGGCGACTCACATCTATTTGATTGGTTTTTCTTTTGTGAAATAGTCGTTTTAATTTAATGTACACTTGTGTTATTAGAGGATTATGGTCTGAATAGACATCTGCGCCTGGGTAAGCCTTAACAGATTTTACCGAGTTTCTGTATCGTTCGTTTATCAATATGAAGTCTATTTGATTTCTATTTGATTTCTAACTTTGGTTTTAGACTGTGTCAAATTGGAATTATTATCCGACGTTTCGCCTACGATTGCACGAGGTATCTTCGGGGATCTTTACTCCACGAGATTAGAACACTGAATGATTATAGAGGAGCAACAGCCCGACTGGTGCTCGGCGAACTGTGATCCAGTATTACAGTGGATTTCCACTTGTGATGTAGACTATAACCTGCATCTGAATTAATATTATTTGGCTATTTACAAATTTCGATTGACTCTCTAATGAGCAATGCTGGTGTTCAGCTACTGTAGATTGTACAATTTGTTTCTTCTTTATACATTTTTCATGTTCCTTAAGCCTAGTGGATATAGGCTGTCCTGTTTTACCTACATACACGTTACCACAAGAGCAAGGTATCTTTTAAACCCCTTCTATTTGAAATGGAATTGCGTCCTTTGGAAACTTCAAACATTGTACAACTTTCTTACATGTGTTGAAATTGTCCGAGTTTGATTCTCGGAGCAATTTGGCAATCTTGTTGGTGGTTCTGTGTATATAAGAAAAGACAACACTGTCCATAGGAGGTTCATTTATGACATTTTGTTTAGGAGTTGGGTTTTTATATTTATTAATAGAACGTCATATATCTTCAGCGCAATTTCTGTTGCTTCTCAGAGCATTAGTCAGTTTTTTGTTTCCGATTTCAGTGATTGTTCGTCACATACTGAAAGTGCTCTATTTACCAAAGAGTTTATGATGGATTGTTTTTGAAAAGGATGATGGTGTGACATTGCATTGAGATATCGATTTATATGTGTTGGTTTTCTGTACACAGATTATCCTAATTTGCTTTTCTCTTCCCTTTAAACTAGTACATTAAGAAAGGAAAGGGCACCATTTGATTCAGTTTCCATAGTGAATTTTATGCTAGGGTGTTGTTGATTTAGATGACGCAGGAAATTATGGAGGTTATCTGCGCCATGCGACCAAATTACGAATGCATCATTTACATATCTGCACCAAAATTTAGGTTTTAGAGGAGCAGAAGATAAAGCGTTTTCTTCGAAAGCTTCCATGAAGATGTTAGCTACCGCAGATGATAGCGGCGATCCCATGGCCGCTCCCGAAGTCTGCTCGTGAAAGCTCCTTGAAAAGTGAAATAGGTGGAAATCAGACATGCTTTAATTAATTCTAGCAGGGTGGAGTCCATGTTGTTGTTTCGTAATAGGTCAGAGATTATGGAAACTTCTATCTAATCTAATCTATAGGAACATTTGTGCAGGCAGACACGATTCGATACGAAACAGCGAAAATCATAAAACATTCACAGCCACCTAAATCAAATATTACATCAGCGGAAAGAAAGGCAATTAAAAAAACTTAACGACACCATCTTAATTCTACCAGCTGACAAAAGAAATCCAACTGTTGTTATGGATAAGGACAAATATATTGAAAAAATAAACCATCTCTTGGACGATAATACTTACAAAGTCATTTGGACGGATCCAACAAACAAAATTGAAAAGAACCTTACATCTCTAATTAATGCTTTCAGCCTCACTCCAGAAGAAAAGAAAGCCGTTAAACCAAGCAGCTCCAAGTTTCCATGCTTCTACGGACTGCCTAAAATACATAAAGAGAATGTACCTCTACGTCCAATTGTCAGCGCAATAAACTCACCAACCTTCAAAATAGGTAAATATCTGGCCAAACTTTTACATCCTTTTACAGGAAATATCGAATCCTTTGTTAAAACTCTGGATACTTTATCCAAAGATTAAAAACCATTCAATTAGAGCCAAGAGACATATTGGTCACTTTTGATGTAGAATCCCTGTACATTAATGTTCCTATACATGACCCAATTTCCATAATATCCGACATATTACGAAACAACAACATGAACTCCACCCTGCTTGAATTAATAAGTCTGATTTCCACCTATTTTACTTTTCAAGGAACTTTCTAAGAGCAGACTTCGGGAGCGGCGATGGGATCTCCGCTATCACTTGTGGTAGCTAACATCTTCATGGAAGCTTTCCAAGAAAACGCCTTGTCTTCTGCTCCTCTAAAACCTAAATTTTGGTGCAGATATGTAGATGATACGTTCGTAGGTTGGCCGTATGGCGCAGATAATCTCCATAATTTCCTGCATCATCTAAATCAAAAACACCCTAGCATAAAATTCACTATGAAAACTGAATCAAATGGTGCCATTCCCTTTCTTAATGTCCTAGTTCAAAGGAAAGAGAATGGCTAATTAGGATATTCTGTGTACAGAAAACCAACACATACAAATCGATATCTCAATGCAACGTCACATCATCATCCTTTTCAAAAACAATCCATCATAAACTCTTTGGTACATAGAGCACTTTCAATATGTGACGAACAATCATTGAACTCGGAAACAGAAAAACTGACTAATGCTCTGAGAGGCAACAGATATTGCGCTGAAGGTATAAGACGTTCTATTAATAAATATAAAAACCCAACTCCTAAACAAAATGTCATAAATAAACCCCCTATGGACAGTGTTGTCTTACCTTACGTACACGAAACCACCGACAAGATTGCCAGATCAAATCTCTGACAATTTTCAATTCACGTAAGAAAGTTGGACAATGTTTGAAGTCTCCAAAGGACGCAATTGCATTTCAAACAGAAGGCGTTTACAAGATACCTTGCTCTCGTGGTAACTTGTAGGTAGGTGAAACAGGACGGTCTATATCCACTAGACTTAAGGAACATGAAAGATGTATAAAGAAGAAACAAATTGTGCAATCTGCAGTAGCTGAATACCAGCATTGGTCAGGTTACACTTTTAATGTAAAAGAAACTAAGGTGCTAGCATCAGTGCCTGTTTTTTTTTAAACGTAAAATTGGAGAATCAATCGAAATTTGTAAATATCTAAATAATATTAATAGCGATGCAGGTTACAGTCTAAATCACACGTGAAAAACGCTGGATCACGGTACTCTGTGCACCAGTCGGGTATAAATACTGGACTGCTGCTCCTCGATAGTCATTCAGTATTCTATTCTCGTGAAGTAAAGAGCCCTGAAGATGCCTCGCGCAATCATATGCGAAACGTCAGATAATAATTCCAGTTTGACACAGTCTAAACCCAAGAACCATGATTTTCAACTTGCCCAAAGCATTGAAAGCTTTCGTTCTTTATTAAAAAATATGATGATGGGTTTTGTTGGTTTATTGAAGTTAATTACAATTTGGAGTTTACTTACTTCAATTTAATAAAAATTGTGAAATAGTTTCATCAAAAATCCACACATTACTCATCTAAATAATAGTATTTGCATATTCAAATGTTCGTTTGTACTGTTGTTTATAACAGCCTGGCATCAGGTTCTGCCGGCATTTTACGATAAGTCCTTCTCGAGCTCAGATAACCTCAAGTTACTGTACCACAATTCCAGTTCCATATCAATAGGAATTAACTTTACCAACTGTCAAAATTATGTTATTAACAATTATAAATATAAGGGTAAATATTCTTTAGTTAGTGTACATTTTTTCCGATTTAATATAAAAATGATGTAATTATTTTAAGATTATGGTATTATTACCATTTAAAAGTAATTAAATGGTGAGTATTCGTTACTACGTAATTTAGTTTTTGCCTAACTAGCGATGGAAAAATATTTCATAGCAGTTTGGAAAGTTTCCCTTTTCCCAAATAGTTAGGAAAAGTAAAGCGTAAGGCATCATATCTTTTCTGTATTCATTATATTATTATAAATTAAAACTGAGGTTTTCTGAAAAATATTTCATTTTTTGAACTTCAACCAGAAATGGCATAGTAATAGATGGATATTGTTATATATTTTTTGTTATGTTATTTTTAAAATGTTTGTAATAAAACTTCTATTGTTTCAGTAACCAAAAAATAATGAGAATGAAAACAACATTCTTCGTTTACATTTTATTATCTGTTAAATGAAATATACAAATTTTCCTTGTTTTTGCATCCATATGAAAAGTTTTATTGTGCATGAAAATAATGAGTCTTAGAATTTACTTTTTTACAAAAAGTTCATGTTCAAAAAACTTTAAAAAAGGAATAAAAATAATTTTTCTATAAAAAAAGGATTGTGTTTTTAAAAGGCTTAATTTAAATTATTTCTAGTAAAATATGTTATGTTATAACTTTAAAATAAAGTTTACAAACTATACTTTTGTAAAGTTCCGTATAACAAAGTTATATAACTCAGCTTGTCACTTATTAAATTTAATTTTATTTCACCTTTTTTGCAAATACTCACAAAATAGTTAAACACACAGTATCATTTAATTTAAATCTCTCATAAATTCTCTGAATTTGTGGGTTAGTTTCATTTTCTGGTTTTTACACAAATCCCAGCAGTTTTAATTCCTTGTCAATTTTTTCCCAGCTCGGTTATTTTGTCTTCTTGAATTTTGTCTACATTCTTACACTACAAAGTAATCGTTCCATATTGCATATGATTATCATTGTTTGGCCCCTCTTTATATTATTTTGCTTGGCATTAACTTGACTGTGGGTGAATGTATTTAATTCTATGGTTATTGAACTTACTGTTATATTTTGTTCAGTTAAATCTCAGTTTTCATGTCTATTCTTCGAGGATAATTCTTCCTTTTATCCTTACATATTTCAACTTTCTTGGAAGATATTGCTTTGTTCATGGTATTGCTTTTTTTGGCTAGATTTTCTGTTAGTGTCGAGTTTAGCAGAGTTTGATTCTGGAATGGAATGGTTTCTATTATTAATTTTGTTATTCAAAGGTTTGCTTGTTAACTTATATGATACAAATTATTACAGTACTAAAAATGAAACAAAACTGGACAACTAAATGTTCCAATTTCCATGGCATTATAGATTGGGTTTAAAAGTAAAAACTTTTTAGATAAAATTTAATAACAAATCTGTTGTCAGTGAAAAATAGAGGTAGACTATTTAACAATGCTTTATTATTTGTACTTTAAATGTCGAACGAAAATAGGCTATGTAATGGAGGAAAACGACTCTATGGTTGCATTAAAATTTTATAAGAAATTGCGAGTAGTAGGTCATTAAAAACCTAGCTTTTATTTATTCTAAATATTGACAATTTAAATAATTTTGGATTGCTGCTGTTGTTTCAAGATACTGTTAGATATGTCCTTAAAATTCATTTCTATATCAGTTATAGCTTTTCTCCTAAATTCAAATAGTTTACATTGTTGTTACAATTCTCTTTCTTCAATTATATAATGGAATAAAATAGAAGAAAATTCTCTGCGGACAAAGTCATGAGTAGGTCATTACTTTCCCCAGCTGTGATAATACTTTAAAATAAAGTGAAACATCATTAATGCTAACTAATCTAAATAGTATTCACAATATTTGAATTAATCTAAATAAAAAATCAAAACAGAAAATTTAATTCCTTTACTACACCTACTGATGGCTATCTGTATCGGAAAATTCTAAAAGTTCGAGAAAATGCTATTTATTCAGAGTTAACTTCTCGACCTCATTATCGGACTTCAAAAGATCGATGACCAAATGGATGCAACGGCATTAAAAGACGTAAAGGTTTTAGCTAGATTCGAGCAGCATCAAATAGAGATCAGTGACGGCAAATGAGAAAGATCTACTTTAAGTGTTAAGAAAAAAGGAAGCAGGGGCGTACCGTGACAGTATTTTCTAATCACTAGTTACTGATTGCAACTCTGGTATTTTATTTCAAGATCTCACAGTTAAGTGAGAAGAAATTGAATAATAAAGTATTACTAGATTAATAAATAAAAAAATACTTTATCAAATGGCTAGCTATATTCATAGCATAAAGCTGGATATGCTATAAATAAAATTATCAAGTTCAAATTAATACACAATTTTCAACATCAAATGATTACAAAATAGTCATCTTAAAAAATTTTTCAAATTAGTCTAAAGTTGTGAAAATGTGAAATGACTTCAAGCAAAACAAGAAAATAAATTGAGTTAACCGAGGTAAACTAATCTCAATATATACTAATGAAGATATGTTATACTATAGAAAAAAGGATCGATTAAAATTTAATACGTAACAAACTCTAGTATCTACTGGCACTTAAACATGAATCAAGCTCTGTATATTCTATGATCATGAGATAGAATACCAGAAAATTGCGAGACGCCTTAAAAAAAAGAATGGAATAAATCTTAATTAACAAAATTACTTCCTGTTTTTCCGATGGTGAGACTGGTAACTGAGTGATTTTGAACAAAACGGGCTGCAGCACTGCTTAATTATGTATTGGTGTGTAGGTACTAGTACACCAGAATATAGAACTCCTGAGTTCTTATGTGGATTTAAAAGAATTTTTTTTCTGAAACGTACAGAACTGCTAAAATCTTCGTCTCCAAGTTTACTCCTGCAAAAATAACTCAAACAGAAGAAACAAGTAAAAGATATGGTTGCTAGACAATTTGTCTGAACAATTTAAACCATTTAACACCCCAAAATCCTAAAAGATGTGACATATAAGTTGTAATGTAATAATTATAGCTTCTTTGGTTGTTTTAGAAAGAAAAATAAAAGTCATAAGTACTTAAATGATGACGATAATTTATAGCCATCCCTCACTTTAAAAATATATACAGCGTTGTGCAAAAGTTTTTAGAATTCTTTAACACTTGATTAAACAAAAATTTGATGCCATAATTAATTATTTTTGAGATAAGTGAATGAATATAGGTGGTTATCATTGATCTTTAATGCTTAGGTCTCGTTGAGCTCTATATATCCCTTCATGATTATCAGATTGCTTCATATGGTAATATTATTTCCCCAAAATATCTTCGTTTCAGTGGGTTGAGTGCTGGGCACTCTCTGAGAATATGAAAAATGTCTTCCTCTAAACATCATCCCCATGTTAGTACAAATAATTTAAAAAATATATTCAAATTTTAAATTTATGATATGGGCTAGTAATAAATATTGTGTCTTTTTAATTATATGTTTATTGTTTATAAAATTACTTATCCGGACATAAACCATTCTTTCTTTCTTTCTTTCTTTATTAGAAAAATGTCTCACGTTGTCTAAGAGAGTAAAACTCTGACCTCTGTACCAGCTCTTATATATCCTGTTTAGGTCCGTCCTCTAATGAGTCTGTTTTGAGCTATAAAAGTATTTTCCACCATGTTATCCTTCCCAAAACAAATTATCTATTATTAATCCCTGACTACGAATATCGAGGCCCATTCCTCGTTCATTGTGCATAAGTTTTTGGCGAAAATAGGCATTTCAGCGTTGCCTTACCCACCCCATATCCCCGATATTGACCTCTGTGACTTTTTGCTATTCTTTAAGATGAAGTTGTACCTCAAGGGAACTCAACATGGCGGCGTACAGGAGGTCAAAGAAGCTGTAACCCTAGTGCTGAACGGGTTAACTTCGGAGGATTGCTAAGGGTGCTTCCAATCGTAGGAGCAACGTTGGAATCATTGTGTAGAGGTAGAGGGAGGTCGTTGTGAAGGTCGATAATAACATTTTGCTCGAAACTTAATTTGCTTGTTTTTTATTGACAAATTTCCAAAACTTAATTGCCACACCTCGTAAATATTTGGCTGGCGATATTTTTCAGTCTATTTCTTACTTAAATATTACTTTTTAAATAACTGCTAATTGGAGATACACACAAACTACGGTAAGAAATTTTGTCAGGCATTAGATTAGCGATGACTACCAAAAATTTTTATTTCATAAAAAAAATTCAAATTATCTCTCTCTTTTTAGTGCATTTTGAGAAGTCGGCTAAATTTATTATAAAAATTTAATATCAACTTGTATCTGCAAGGGCTTGGCTTTTATAAGCCTTATAAAATAAATGGCTTACTCAGTATAGAACTCACTATTTTAATATTTAACGTAATTTAGAAAAGCTAACAGCAAAATATTTGTTGCAGCAAATGCTACGTTACATAAAGTCACATAATTTAATTTACAAAACATTCTAGTTGCTGAAAAGTTCAAAACCAAAGAGAGAATTAAAAATAAATTGTGCCTCAAAAATGCTTTGTGTAATAACTTGATTTTTTTTAGTCCTTATTTGGATCGCTTTAAAGTATTTTTTTACAACAGAAATTGTTATTTCACTTGAGGCATCGAAATGGGAATTTTCTGTTCCAAATAACCGGTATTATGACGACTTATTTATTAGATAGTATCCAAAGTGACAACTTGTTTATTTTATAGCTGAACTTAACATCAAAAGTAATATAATTCAGTTTGTGTAACGAAAAAAGGTCGATTTTACCGAAAAATTTATTATAGATATCAGAAGATTTTAAATATCACATTCACCATTTTCAAAGTTCACTGTATGGCATCTACGAGCGCACTGACGCCTGCGACTCGGGTGCTGTCGGTCCCGTGTGTACGTCGGACGCGTTCGTTTTCCGAACGGTTCTGGCCAGTCAGGTTGCTGCGCGTCACCGGCACTGTTGCCAGTGTTTGGGGCTACGTTACCGAGTTGTAATCTGTTCCGTTACTAAGTGGTACTGGTGGATGTTTTGTAAGCAGATTTTTCCAAGTATTAGGCACTCTCTGGCTATCATCTCTGCTATTTAAGTTGTTGGGCCTCTTTGCAATTTCAATGGATTCCCTTATAACTCTTGTGGACAGGTTTTCACATCTCGATAGCATTTTGGTTTTTGAGAAATTTATCTTATGTCCTGTGTTTAACCAGTGTTGGGCCAGAGCAGAAGAAGTTGTTTTTTGCTTGACAGCGTTCATATGTTCGTCTCTTCTGGCGCTTATTTTAAGGTTGGTTTGGCCTACGTAAGATGAGCTGCACTGTCCGCATGGAATTTCGTACACTCCCTGGTTTTCTAGAGAGACTCTTTCTTTAGGTGTTGGCAAGAGATCTTTTACTTTACGATCTATGGTGAAAATGGTTTCAATATTGTGTCTCCTGAGAATTCTTGCGATCTTGTTTGTGGTGCCTCTTACATAAGGAACAAAAGCTTTGGAGCTATTCTCTTGGTTTTCGTGATATTTTGAGGTCACGTTTTTGTTTCTTAGAGCCTTGTCTATATGTTCTTTTTTATAACCGTTTTTTGTTAGGGCGTGTTGCAGCATGTTCATCTCTTTGTGGTAATTTTCTTGATCTGTAAGGGACTGCGATCGAAACGCAAGTGATTTCACTACTGCAAATAATTGGGTGATGTGAATCGGCGTTGAGGTATCTGTTGTTGTGAGTGGGCTTTCTGTAGACAGTGTGCGAAAGCAAACCATCCTCTTTTCTTTTCAATAGGATATCACTTTTCGAGAAATAGTCATTTTGGTGTTCTAGAATTTTGACATTATCATAATCAAAATTATGTCCTGTTGTTGTGTGATGTTCTACAATGGCACACGTGTTTTTACCTACACAATAATCGCTTTTATATTGTATTATACGATGTTTAAGCTATTGTGTGGTTTGTCCAATGTAACAGCCTTGAGTCAAACAAGATATTTCATAGACAATATTGTTGTTATATAATAGAGGTGTTCTGTCTTTAATTTTTGTAAAACGATTTTCATTTTAAGCCAAATTCTATTTTGCAATCTTTACGTTAGAGAACTCTTTGAAAAAAGAAACCCCTGAATGTGTCACTTTATCAATGAAAGGAAGTTTTCGGTATGTAATATGCAAATTAGTTGCACAATTGTACATATTTGAACTATATATTAATTTTTTAAGAGTGTCTTTGGGGTATCCATTGTTCACAAAAATATCAAATGATTGTTTCAAATTATATGTAAAAAACCACTAATATGTGCTATCCTATTCCTCATTGCAATGACAGTGTTGCATTTATGGTTTTTTGGATGATTTGAAAAGTAATTCAAAAATCTTCCAAAAGCTGTTGGTTTACTGTACCAGTCGAGGATTATTTTGTTGTTTTTCGTTCTTATGACTTTGGTGTCCAAGAATAGTACACTGTTGTTTTTTTCTATTTCAATAGTACCGTCCGACAGTACTCATATAATTTTGAATATTTTTAATTCACTCAGTGACCGAATACAATTCACTAAAAATTAATTTATAATTCAAATATGTACGATGGAGCAACAGACGAAACAAATTTGCATATTACATACCGAAAACTTCCTTTCATTGTTAAACTGACACATTCAGTTGTTTTTCTCTTCAAAGAGTTCCCTAACGTGAAGATTACCAAATTACAATTTGATTAAAAATGCCAATCATTTTACAAAAATTGAAGACAGAATACCTCTATTATATAGTAACAATGTTGTCTATGAATTATCGCGTTTGGGATGCCAAGGCTGTTACATTGGACACACCACATAATAGCTTAAACATCGTATAACACAACATAAAAGCAATTATCGTATAGGTAAAAACTCGTGTGCCGTTGTGGAATATCATTCAACAACAGGACATAATTTTAATTATGATAATATCAAAATTATACAACACCAAAATAATTACAAGAGCAGACATTCCACGAAATGTGTCATATTAATAAACTACAAATGTCATCAATTATCAATGAGACACTAGTCAGCGAAGTAATATTTATTTATTTATTGTAATATTTTAAATTTAAGTTGAATGTTGTATAGTAATAGATACTCAGTGAATGTATTTGTAGTATAGTTTATCTTTTAAATTTAATTTTTCTTTTTAATTAAGAAGAAAATTACACCTTTTTTGATGTTCTTTTATTGAAATTTTGTGTTTATTTTTATCGCCATGTTGAGCAGGCAAGGTTTAACTATTCAAAAGTATCTCTTATATGTAAGTTAAAATTATTTAAATTGTTTGTTTTAGTTTGTTAATTTGTCAATTTCTTTCTATTATTTTGTAGTTTTGCTCTTGATGAAGACATGAATATTTATCGAAATATTGAGTAGTAAAGGAAAAAGAGTCTTTATCTCATCCACAGGCCGCATATATATATATATATATATATATATATATATATATATATATATATATATATATATATATATATATATATATATATATATATATTGTTGTGTAGTGTTTCACGGGAATACATCCGTTCGTTGGTTTGGTTTCCTGTGGAAGTTTGTAGACGTTTCGCCAAAATCTCATTTGGCTGTGCTTGATGGTTGTAGATCAACTGCTGATCCACAACCATCAAGCACAGAAGATGCCATATATATATATATATATATATATATATATATATATATATATATATATATATATATATATATATATGAAGTAAAATGCGAAACAGTAAACGAAAAACTTCGTTCCATCATATCCTTTCTGTGTTAGAGGTTGCACAGTTAGAATAAACTGTAATAAAACACAATTCATCCTATTCCACCACCATCGAGATGGTGGCCTACCTGTACCACCATACCGAGAAGATAGTCAAAGCTTACCCTCCCTGCCACAGTGATACGGCAGAGATACATGTTTCGTCTCTCACTAGACTCATCAGGATACCGACATGCACCTGGCTGTGCAAAGGACAGATCGGAAGGAAGCATGCAACACTGAACGCGACTTCGCATACCTCTCGTCGGATGGCTTATATATGTTTATACGGTTTTCACGGATTCGTCCGTGTGAGATGCATTAGCAGTGGTTATATCCACATGATGCTGTTGTAGTGCTGAAATCACATTCAGCAAACGTACAACTATATGCAACTCCGTATGTAAGTGAAGTAAAATGCGAAACAGTGAACGCAAACTTAAATACTATTTTTTTTTTAATATAAAACAGTATTTGTTGTTTTCTTCGTGTTATTAGAATATCCAACGAATAGTTTTGAAATAGTCTAGGAATCCAAAGGTTGCATTCTGAAAAAACTAAATAAAAATGCTTTTAACTTCAGGAATATCACAAAATTTATTTTGCATTATGTTTAATTAAACTCGAGTTTTGATTTGCAGCTAAAACTATCTATGTGCATTGGAATTTACAGTTTTCATTATCCTTCTTATATTTTTTTTTCTAATAAAAGAACCCGACTTATTATGTAATTTTCATTTAATGTGGGTTTTTCTCAATTGCCGATTATTTTGTATAAAGGAAAAATAAGAAAAATCTTTTTTTTTCTCCAATAAAGAATATTATTGCTTTTAAAGCATAATAAAAGCATAAAGGTCTTTCCAATCATAAATAATTTTGATTTTGCTTGCGTAGGTGATTCAACGGCATTTATTGAAACCTCAAAAAGAAAATTGTTTTAATATGCCCCTAATCATATTATTATACCTGGATCGTTTCTGAAATTATCGTGTCCAAATGCCTTAATATGTATACTATTTCTTTTTAGTAGCCCCACAAAAATAAGCGGAGGAAGTTGAATTAGGAAACCTAAATGGCCAAAAAACTAGCCTGTTGTGAAATTCTGTTAATACCATTACTGTCGGCGTTCATTCATGGGTAGGTTATGAAGAAAATCATACAGTTAATTCTATAAATATTTAAAAGAGCCTTTTGTATTGATGATTGTCGAAAAAAGAGCTCTCAATATTTTGTTTTTCTAAATTTTCCTCTAAACGTCAGTTTTGGACTCGTACTAATATCAAATTCACATTTTACATTGAATTATTACTTATTTAAATTTGTTTGAAAGTAAATAAAATATTTGGCTTCTTGAATTTGTCACGGTTCAAATTTCCGTTTACGATCACTATGACCAGTTGAGTTAATTTTACCTATTTTTGCAAATATTCTAGTTTTGGGTAACATAATATTATTTTTCTTTAGCATTTCTCATACATTCTTTGAATAAAAGTATTCCTTTCGTTCCATTTCTGGTCTTACTATATTATGAATCTTGATTATTTTTATCTTACATTCTTATACCATAAAAAACAATTAACGTTACGTTTGATTATCAGATGACCTTTATTTGTGTCCTGTGTTTGTTATTTTACTACACTGTGCTTGGTTGATTTTTATGGATGCAGAATTTATTTTTAATTTTTTTTTAAGGGGGATATCGGTTTTCCTGCCTGCTACTATTTGTGTGTGTAGTTGTATATACTTATTCATTGTAATGTTTGTTGAGTTGCAAGAAATGTATTCATTTAATCGAAATATATTTCTTTAATTTAAAAATTGCAATGGAGGATACTTAGTTAATTTTTGAGCGGAAAATGCTAATGTTTTGGTTTATTTAACAAATTTGTTTCAGCCGACTGTTGTTGCCAAAGATCATTGTTTTTGAGCCGTCATTTCTTTCGATCGTGTTAATTGAATGCACCCAAAAGAAATAGTGTTGTGCGCAAGCAAGGATCCTCTTCGAATCGGCTAAGTAATTGAAAAACTCCATCTATATTTTGCTGGAAAGTCATTTAAATCATTCTGATAATTAAGGTTTGTGGATTAGTTTTCGTATTTTTCTCATATTTGGCGTTTTTGAGTCATTCTTACCAGGATAAACTTGAAAACAGATATTTTGGCAGTTTCACACGTCTCGGCAAGAGACGTGTTAGACCCCACCAACATCGGGTAAGACCCATTAATTATAATTTATTAAAACAATCTTTCATGAGGTTTATATGATTGGTAAAACCTAAATTGACTGTATTAGACTATTATTAAATTTTATGTTGGATTTGAAGGCTGACTGTTGCTTGATTTCATGAATATTGAGTGATTTTTCTTACATTTTCTTAATTTTTAATAGCGGTACTTTGTAAATGCCTTACTTATTTCTCTTATGTTAATAAATACTTAATTTTGAGTGTAACTTTGCTGTTGATTGTAATTTAATATATTTTGTTGCGTGTTTTCTTTCTGGACGTATCACGATGGCTCCACTTCAAAGGAAAATTAATCTTATATGTTTTAAAGTATATTTCAATTGAACTCAATATATTGACATCATTTTAGGCTTAAACTTGGTGATATGGGATAATATCAACGTGATATAAATGTTGTAGACAATGTTGAAGATGTGGTTGTCGGACTTGCATTGCTTTATTTTTATTTATTTTTACGACGTTTCGATTAGGTTGTATCTCGTTATAGTTTATACTTGATAACGATTAGAGGTTTATTATGATACACCTTGTTATGCTTTCTTTTATTTCGTCCCGATATATTACCAAACCCAATTCCAGCAACTTTATTTATTTTCTTTTTCCAAAAATCCACCAAATCTCCAAAAATTATATTAGTTGTCGTTTCCTATGAAGTAAGGAATTGACAAAAATATTTTCCAAAATCTCGTTCGGCCTAGTTTTTCTTAGTTCGATTCGAATAATTTTCTTCTATATTCTTCTAATCAAAATAATATCTTATTTCTTGTTATTTGAGAGTTGCACAATTATTTAATAAACAAAAAACTTATAAACTTTCACTAATTGCTTTAAAAGTTATTAATTTCTTTATACTTGACAAAAAAAGCACACATAACCTCTTTTAAAACCAAATATTTAACTTTTGTTTACTTATGACGTAGGAAGAACTTTTGTTTTGTTTTTAAAACAAATGAAAAATTCAGGTTGTGTCAAGTTTCGGGAGCTCGAGAAACGCAGTGCTTTCAGCAAACTGTTTTTTTCAACTACCTCGAAAATTCCTACGCCTTGGCTTTTTATAGTCGGGAAAAACATAAGAAATTTCTGTTTTCTGATTAGTCTGAATTTTGACACTAGGCGACTTAATAAATTTTTTATATCTTGAAAAATTGAATTTTATGAGAGCTTTTTAATTTTACCAATTTTTTACTGGAATTTTAATGTTTTTTTTTAATATATTGACAGAAATTTGACTTTTGAGCTTAATTAAACTTTAGATTTTTCTCGATGTTTATATATATATATATATATATATATATATATATATATATATATATATATATAAAAGCTACTTTGGCACATTATTTATATATTAAAATTGATAAAAATAAACTCTACGCTACACACTTTAAAATTTATTACAATTTTTATCAAACTTTATTCATAAATACTCTAAAACGTTTATTACTGCCTTAATGTTATTACAATTTTATTCAGCAAAATTTTCTTAATATGTTTGTGCCAAACTAAGCTAAAATTTACCTTACAATCTAATTAGAACTATTTTACATTTTATGCTTTAATATAAAAATGATTTAAATTTGTACATAATTTATTCAATAACCCTTAAAACCAAAGCATTTTTCTAATATTTTGTACATTAGTGTTTATTTATCACTATTCACGGCAATTTTCTCTGAATTTTGAACTAGATTTTCCACTTCACGCACTTTTGTGTCTTGCGAGTGATTGTTTTAATGATCAATAGAAGATGTATTACACTTCATTATTTTAACCTGTATATTTATTTAAACTGGACCTGACTCTAACTAATACAACACCTTTTATATAGTTTTTTTATTAACTTTAGTTTTCATGAGAACAAATATGTAATTTTTTTTTTTAAATATAACAATTCTCAATTATTTTTCTTATTCAAGGATTTTGGATTTTATTGTCTTTTTTTAGGACTTCAAATGTTTATTTACTCTAATATTTTTAACAATACATCTAATGCTATACCTAAACCTAATTTTACCCTATTCTTAACTAAATCTACTGGTATATTAACCATTACAATGCATCTTTATACTTACTGTGTCTAATTTCTTCTCTTTTTGTCTCAACCAAAACTGAATCTGAGCACTTATTTGCACAATATATATATATATATATATATATATATATATATATATATATATATATATATATTAAAATATGTTTAAAGTATTAATGTAAAGATCAGCGAAAGCTATAATAGATTATGTGCATTAGGGAAGCGGCTGAGAGTAGACTTTCACTTCCCTTCATATACCGGGAGTACGTACATTATTAACAATTTTTAAAATTTTACATGTTAAAATTATAAAACAAATATAAAGCTGGCTGACCTGACTATTTTTAGGGAATTCATCCTCGATATTTATAATGACCCCGATGTTTGTCTCCTTTGTGTAACTCACTAACCTAAAACGTATATGAAGTTTTTCAAAATGATATCAGGAACAACATATATCTAGGTCAAGGTCACTCGAAATACTCTGTTCAGCATGATTTTGTCTTTAATTAACTAACGTCATTTTGAAAGGGAAATTAACAATTGAAAAGTTAAAGCATGAAGAAAAAATTTAATTTCTAAGAGAACTAATGTCTCTAAGTTGTACTGAACTGCAACATCACTTTCAATTTCTACCTGTCGGCGGATATATATATATATATATATATATATATATATATATATATATATATATATATATATATATATATATATATATATATATATTATTACTTTTTCTTTATTCTATAACATTCATCTGAATTTTCTTAAAATGATTTTAAGAATATCAAGGTTAAAGTCATTTAAAATATATCCTTTTTCCAATAAAATATTTATTAATTTTTTTACATATATTAAGGTGAATCCAAAATTTTCATAATAATATTATAAATTATTACTTCATCAAAGAAACAACTCTGTGAGTTAACTGAATTGATGGATAATAATGAAATTTAGCTATTATCAAATTTTTATTATTTCGTGTAATTTTTACCCAAATATGATATTGTTTTCATAATCGAAAGGAGATTTAGATTTGTACTTTATTTGTAATTAAAATTTGTTGCTGCAATAATCTTGGTATCTCCCATTCATTCACTAAATCGAATTCATGTGCTATTTTCTTAAATTATTCATCCCTTAGAGGACTAGGATCATGTTAAAGATTTTTCCCTAAGATCCCAAAACACCCAACCGGAATTTGGAAGTTGATACCTTCGGATTAAATCTTAAATTCAAAGAAAATATTTTCAATTATACAGTCTGTCCGGGAAAATATGGGAAATCTCCGAAATATGAAAAAAATACGTGAAAAGAATACTACAAGCTCATATAAACTTTTTTCGTATAGGCCTTCTCTTCGGAGATGTAGGCTACCAAAGAGCTGCAATACTTTCAATGCGTAATATCCGTGGTCGTACATATGAAGTAGATTTTTGAGAAGATTAAAGTGATACTCATTTGAAATCATAACGACTTTTCTAGGAAAGTTTAGGACGAGTCTACCGCCAACGTAAATTTCAAGGTTATGAATAGCAAAATGTTAATAGAACCTACAGTCTAGAATCTGCATTCCGTAGCTTTTATCTTGGCCTCTAGAAACTTTGTATGATTGATACTGGATCTAAATTTGAAATCCAAAGTTTAAATTTGAAATTTACATCCTAAATCTTAAAGACCTCAAATATAACAAAGAAAAATTATATAAATAGCATGTAATTTTGCAGTAGCCGCATAAACAATGTAAGATATTACAATCTTTAAAATCTTAAATAAGAAAAATAAACAAATCTTTCTTCATAAACCAGCAATATATAAAAATTATGTGATGTACATGGTATAGTCAGAATTACTGGTTTACAAAATAATGGATGCCAAATACACCCGGATAAAAATTTTTATTTATTTTTTTTGTTTGATCGGATAACTCAATAGCTACAAATCGTAGAACAATTCATTCTAAATGACCGTCATTTGCCTTCCAGCATTACTGGAGATGGTCTGGCCACTCATTGATTGCAACACGAACCACTTGAATCGGGAAGTTGGTCACTGTGTGGATGAGGACTCGCTCTTAGGACACAATATTTGGGTGACACGTAGAGCAAACTATAGCCTCATATACTGACCATATTTTGTAATCCAGCGGTTGATGTTTAAACTACCAGAGGGCCCATCTTCTGTTGATATGAAATCCGGAATATTATTTTTGAGTCACGTTTGAGTCGTTTTTGCGTGTCCGCTGGAGCAGAGTCTATCGGCTATCAATGTTTAACTGAGAGACTTCACAACGCCTTTCAGGACGTTCGAGTGATGTAATTTTATGGTTTGAAAACCAAAGTTAACTATAAATATAACGACCAATTTATAAAAATGTGCAAAATACTAAAGAAACCATACAAAATTGCCATTTTAGTCATGAATTTACTTAATAGATGGCAAGATACGTGTAGATTACAATAACAGAGAGATAAAAATAGAAACGACTGTAACGATATTATATTTTAATGGTTCTTCTCTTTAAAAAAAAACCATTAAACTCCATAAAACCTTTATATAATTTTAATAAATTCCTTTACATCTCAAAAACCGAAAAATACATATTCATCGATGCATTCTAAAAGCCCTAATATTGTACTGGAAAGTTTTGCAGTAAAGCAAAGTAGCTGTCGCAACCATAGCCTTTAATATTTCAATATAAAGGCGAGTTTAATATAAATAGGAATGTTGAAAATGAAGTTTCTAAGCATTACTAAGTCAGTATAATTCACACTCCCGTGTAGCACACAACTGGCCTTGTAAGGCAAGTTAGTCACCACACACATCAAGGTGGGCTTTGTACGGTAGCGAGCAACGTATTCCAGTGCTAATTACGACTTAACCGTTCTTGAATATGTGGTTGTATGTAAAATAAATTTAAAGTTTCTTCTTAATAAACTTAAAGGTAAAGTGTTAACTTTAATACCCAAAATACGAAATAGATCTAATAAATATTTATAAAGGATAACAAAAAGATAAAAACTAAACTGGCATTTTTTATAAAGGAAATAGTCTAGTTAGTGAGGGATTTTACCTTACAAAAGATGAGGTAGTAATGATTTTGAAATATGTTGTTTGAGTATTAAAGCCTGGCATAATAAGGCTAAATTAGACAAAATATGGTAACAATTCGCAAAGAGTGAAATGATAGAAAAATGACGTTTTTTTGAAAAAAATTTGGTACACACGCCCTATTTCGAGGTCGTAGAGCAAGATTCTGACCTCGGTTTTCCATAATTTTTCTTAAATTTTTCGGAAAACAGCGAAAAACATTTTTCACTTTAGGTTCAAATCTTTTCACTAAATCGTTAAACTTTTGTTATAATCACAAATTCCACATTGATAGAAGCTTATATATTATACAATAATTCAAATATATGCATTTTTTTTATCGAAAAAATCCGAAAAATTATCACGACAACAAATCAAAAGAAAACCGCCGCCATCAACAAATAATAGTTTGCATAGTTCGCTAAAGATGGCGTACTTGTTGAAGTCGGCGATGTTGCCAAATTGCAAAAACGATTTCTTTGAAATTCATATATATTCTTCTCTTTCTATTTGAATTTGAAAGAAAAGGTCCCAAAAAGAATTTTTCCCCCTTTGATTATTGAAGTACTATTAATTATTCTTATGTCTATTCCTTTGATGTGCGATTTTGACTCTAAATATGAAAGTTTTTAAGGATTATAGTTGCTTTTGTCTGTTTTCCTTCAAATACCACAGCGGATAATATGAATTAGTCATATTGCTTATGTCCGTTAGCAGAAAGTTAATAAATCTGGGTCAATTTAGGTTAGTTTAGGCTAATTTCAGTTTTTTAAACTAACAAAAATCAAGTTAAATCTGTACTAACCAGAACTAACCAAAAATTTTGGATTGTTAAAGTTAATTTTACACTTTTTTATACATTACAAATATTAAACTATATTGTTAACTGTAATGGATAAATTTTAAAGTTTATACCAGGAAAGTATAAATCTAGGTTAATTTAGATTAGTTTAGGTTAGTTTATGTTTTTCAAATTAACCAAAATCAAACTAAACCTGAACCAACCTACCCTAACCAAAACCAACTAACATTTTTGAGGGGTTAAGATTATTTTTACTCAGAAACTGTTTTGAACATTAAAAAAAATAAATTATGTTGCTGACTGAGAAGGACAAATTTTATAATTTATATTATATTTTACATCTGACAACGTTGCGCCTTTTTACGTGATTTGGCGGCCACATGGAAACGTGTTTTTGATTTTTCGCTGAAAATACAGGTTTTTCTAAATTGATTTGCTAAAATTTGTGCAAAAATAATTGAAATATATTACGTACAATATATTTTAACTAGTTCCATTGAAAATAAATACGTAAAATCGGTTTTTAAATTAAATAAATGTGCTTTGTGAAGTGACGCTTTTTTAAAGTTTTCCGGAAAAGTGACGAAAAATATTGAAAAAACAAGGCCAGAATCGTGTTCTACGATCTCGAAATAGGGGGTGAATATCGAAATTTCTTCAAAAAACCATAATTTCCATGCTTTTCACGCTTTACGAATTTTTACCCAAAATATTAACAAATTATTAGAAAAACTATAGAGTAAAATAAAAGCCTGAGGTCCAAGTGGCGTGGTACCCCTACGGGTAGGTTCATGTGTTTTCAAAACGACGCTGTACCTCAAGACCAAAATAAAGTTTTGTCCTCAAAGTTCCAGAAGCAGGAACAACAACAATTCACAATCAGGAATAAACCATACAAAAAACAGGAACCCAAAAAACCAAAACACAAAACGCTGAAAAGAAATAAAGTTCTTAGGATGCTTCATATACCGTGTGCGATATATAGTTAACAGTTAACTTTGATTCGGTAACTGAAATCCGATTATTATTTATGCCAAATAAGAGATTAAAACCTCAAAATCCAAATAATAAATCTTCATAAATCCTTAAATATTAGAGTTTAAAAAATAAAGGAATAATAATTAAATTACTAAATCAGATTGAAATTTTTTCGACCCTTTCACAATAATCCCTCGTTGATTCATAAAATAATATGTAAAACTCTAAATTCGGTCGAATGAAATATATTGATTAACACTTAATTGATTTTCTTTTCTTTAATTTAAGTTTAGATATATTTTAACTAAATAATATTAATTATTTAAAAAAATAAAACAATCGATCATAAGTAGGCTCGACTAAAATGACAATAATAGAAATTGTACCCAGAAATAAAATAATAAACATTCAAATACCACAGTTCCCACAACAAGAGTTATTTGACTATTCAAAAGTCTTTGTAAAATTACAAATAAAATTCACCCCAAAAATCTACTGCCAGGAAAACTGTTTACTGAATATTAAGGCATACTACTTAAGTACCCGGTACATAGTACGCTACTGAGTTACAACAATTTAAATACATCGTTAATTGTCACATTTTCACCCATTCTACAATTTGTTGTCCTTCTCCTTTTTATGGGAATATGCAAAATCTTTACCTCTTAGCTGGTAGGTTTTTCCAATATTTCACGGGCAACGTACTTCTTGGTAAGATTGCCAACGAAACGGTGTGACTGGTCACAAAAAGGGAGTTAATAAGTCCTCGTTTTCACTGCAGTTAGCCCAAAATTCAACAATACCAAACCACATACGGCACCAGAAACTAGTAGGGAGTATTGCAGAGCCAAACGATACACTTAATCCCTTTTTCAGGTGAAGTAAAATCTCCAAAAAATGTCTTGATGGTTCACTCCTCGTTGCTTTCCCAACGGTCTCTTTAGAAAAAAAAAAACTATTTTTGCCAAAAATAAAATTAAAATAATATTACTACAAAAATGACAGAATATCGCACATGTGTGGCAAAATAATGGTTAGGCATACTAGTAACGATATGCAACCAATCATATACTTGCCCTTAATCAACAGCTAACTAATTTATGCATTCTTGAACATACAAATAGTGCAGAACAATAAATAGTGTAGAATGACAATATTCCCCTATTTAATATTCTGTTACATTCTTTCATCTTACGGGAATTCTCCAGAAAAGCTATATTCAACCAGTGACATCAAATGCTACGCCAGACGGAATGACTACAAAATAACCCTTTAAACAATAATTTACAATATGGGCTTGTCGGCTCTAACGTCATAAAAGTTTCAGAAAAAGGCTAAAGATAAATTCGCATTTTCTTTAAACAAAAAATAACTATTGGCTCAAGAATTACAATATACCGATAATATATTAAAACAGGCACCAGGAGAGTATGGAAAAAAGATTTGAAATTTAATCTCTCTTCTTAAAAGCTGTTTACATTTTTTATTTTCCCCTTTTTTAAGAATTTAAAGGCAGCAAACGTTAAGGACGCAGCTTTGAATCACAGAAATATACAACAAAGGAATCCATAATACGATCACATTTCCTTGGTACCCAGAAAAAAGGTTTAGTGCTATAAAATTCCTTAAGAGCAGTCTCCATACAATCAACAGTACTTATAAGATATTCTACTCTTTCAAAACTGCATAGCTTTTATAAAATAACATTAGTTATCTATAACTAGTGGATGGGTAATAAGGTAAGCCCCAAATATTTAAATTATAAACGTATTATTAGTGATAACTTAGGTTATATGTTCAAAACGAAATCTCAATGTAACAGTGTTCTCCTACAAACGTATCATTACTTACGTGGTTAATTTGCCAGAAAGTTTTTCACATAAAGCCATGAAGTATTCTAAGTTATAAGAGAATTTGGTTAAAATGCACACTAATAAAAAGGACAAAGATGTATTCTATTGCCAAAAATTGTAAAAAAAATATCAAAACTTTTTTATTACCTGTCGATTTTTATGTGAATTATGAACAAATTTGAAGTTGTTTTAATTTTTAATATGATATTTTAATATTTAGTTCCACCATTGTGATTGGACTGCAAAAATATTTTCTTGCAAAGAAGATGGTGCTCCAGAAAAGTTGGAAAACTATGCTTTTGATTAATTTCATTAGTACCCTAGAGAGGATCTTGTCTCTTAAACACAGTTGTTTGGGATTGATAGGTTCTACAGGGTGTGCCATCTTTTATGTCGGTATGTAAACATTGAATAACTTTGACATTTATCAACCGATTGATTTAGTTATACGTGTTTTTGAAACGTCAATTCAGTACAATTTTAACCATGAATTGCTTTACATCGGAACAATGCGCCGAAATAGTGACAATGCACATTGAAAATAGTCGTTCAGTTGTATTAACTCAACGTGCATATTGTCGAAAATATACCGTTTGACAACACTATCCGTGTTTGGTTTCGAATTTTGTTTCGTACGGAACTGTGGAAAATCGTCAGCATATCGTTCATCAACGACAAAGATGTTCCAATGAACTGGTTGAAGTGATCAGAGAAAGCGTTGCCCAGAACTCAAAAGCATCGTATCGTCATCGCGCTCATTTTGGCGTCAGTGGAACACTTTGCGGCGCATTTTGAAGGATGATTTGCATTTGTTTCCGTATAAAGTGCAGTTAACACAAAGAATATTGCCGACAGACCGTCCACGCCGCTTGAAATCCGGCCAAACAGTCGCTCGAATGGTTGACACTGGACGTGATTTTGAAAGCAAATTTTGATGACCGCCGAGGCCCATTTCACACTCTCTGGCGGCGTTAATAAGCAAAATTGCCGTATTTGAGGGACGAAGAATCTACACGAGATCCACGAAACGCCTTTGCATGACCGAAAAGTGACTGTTTGGGCCGGCGTTTACGCCAAAACCATCATTATGTCTGCCCACGAATACGTGAAAAAGTTCTTGATGGTTACTGGTTTGAACAAGATGATGCACCATGCCACACTGCAAATCAAATAATCCAGTCTCTGCAACGGAAATTCTCTGGACGTCTGATGTCAAAAAGAAGCGACATTGATTGGCCCCCAGATCTCCAGATTTTACCGCTCCTGACTACTTCTTGTGGGGTTATTTAAAAAGCAAAGTGTACGCCACCCGAGATGCTCGGAAAGGTAATGAAACACGCAGCAAAAATGTCACATTTTGCTTTGGCCAATAAAGATGGCCACGTGATCGATGTAGATTTCAAAAACCAGTCCCAATAAATTTTAAAGGACCAAATTTAATAAAAATACCTCATATATAGAAATCAGTTTTTTTTTCAAAGTTATTCAATGTTTACATACCGATATAAAAAATGGCTAGTAAAAATTTTTAAATCTAAAACATTAAACTTTTTAATTAAAAATCTCCACCAATTTTTAGGTTCCTAAAAACCTAACATTTTATTTCTTATAATAATAAGTCTCAATATTTTATTGTTCAGTATAATAAATTCAATTTAGCTCTGTTAGTTCTCTAGACCCTTTTCGTTTCTCGAAACTGCAGATCTTTAACTTTGTAAATAATTGTTACCAAACAACATAGAAAAAAAACACTTCTTTTTTTACTAAAAGCTCACCCCCATCTAATAAATATTCCTAGCGTTCCGCTAGGGACGTTCGGTTTTCTTCCCTTACCCATTCTTAAATTTTCTTTATTTGATGGTTTTGGGAATCAACTTTTTCCAGACCATTTGCACTATTTATAAATTTGCATTTTATCTGGGTGTTACCAAGAAAATTTATCGTGACATAAAATTTGAAATCGAACTTCCTAAACTTAAATGATACGATATGAATAATAACTATGAGAAAACTTCCAACAATTTAAAATATTGTCTAGAATTTAATTTTATTACTTTCATTTTAAAGTGTTGCATTAAGAAATAATAAATAATTTATGTTTCTATCAAAGGCTTATAAAAGGTGTTATACAGGATGAAGACAAATATATACCTGAGTATAAAAACTCCTAAAAATTAAATAAAAATTATTAAGACATTTTCAAAATTATTTAGAACGTTATTTATTATAACTTATAGAAGCGACCGACATCCGTTATTGTTGGAGAAAATGCAGTGTTTTTGCGACGCCATTCATGTCCAATTTTTTGACGCAGATTAGGGGAGCGCGGGGGAATTGGAGCCTACTAAGGATATTTTGTAATAAAACTCATAATTTACGTAATCAAAAAATGTTTTTATTATGGACGGGAGCGTTGCCTATCTGGCTACTTATAATTATAGAAAAAAACATGAAAACCAAATCATCATCAATGATGAGAAACAAAAAACAAAAACATGTTATTCGCTCCCATTACTCTCCTCTTCGGGTAAGTAGAGCCATGAACGTCTCATATGTCAAATGGGAGACATAGTATATTTATAAAATATTTATAAACTCTTTTTTTTGCTTATAATCAGTCACAATAAGATTTTACCTTAATTGGTTTCGTAATTATTGATTAACGTAAACATTTGGCAATAAAACCAACAACAATCATTAATAACACTGGTCAAAATAGATACTGAAGGATCGAAACAAAATAAACATATATAATTAGTTGGTCTTTTACTGCCAGAACATTTTGCATGTGACCATTTTCCACAGCTTCTGCAGCGATACCAAAGTTCTTTTCCTTTGCCTGTGTTGAGACAAACGTTATACAGATTTTCCTCATCTGAGTATACAGATTCATCATCGCAAATTTTGTTTTCATCACCTTCTTCATTTGATGACCCATCTTCATCAATGTTGAATAAATTTTTCTTTACTCTTCTCTTTTTTTTTCAACTGTATTTTTCTCTCGTTTACAACCTTTGGCTTTAGCACTAGATTTTTTGTCCCCTTTTTATTTAGTACTTTTACCTTTGGCAACTGCAACACTTTTTTCTTTGGTACTTTTACCCTTGGCACCTTTTCTGATTGGTTTAGGATTTTTGACATCCTTTTCCCTAAGTTTCTTCTTCTTTTCTTCAAACAACACTTTCATTGGTGTTCTTGTCGAAATTTCAGAATGTTGTTTCTGTTTGGTAGTCATCGTCGAAGAAATCTGGGGGATAGGTTTCGGGCTTAAAACAGAGAGAGTAGAAACAAAATCAGAAGATGTGCTCGGCTGTGGTTGAAAGTTTTCGGAGTCACCAATCGTATTTGGTAAATCAGTTTGTTGCTGTTTTTGAAAATTATTCGATGCAGTCTGAACCGGAAAAGAACCAACTAAAGTTTGCAGTGGTATTTCATTTGCTGTAGATTGGATAATATCACGGTTAATAGAAACTGGCTGTTCGGTTACAATTTTATCAATGAAATCTTCATCATCAAAAACCGCAGGGTTTATGGAAAATATTCCCGTCGCCTTATACCCGAAAATCCTTTTTATAAACTTGCAACCCTACTGTAAGCTTTATTAAACAGTCCCGCGATTTCATATGGTGTTATTTTTATCATCTTTTTTGATTTTATATACATATCACAATCTTTGTTATATGCTTTTTTTAAGGGCCCGAAAAAAGTTAAATGCAACGGTTGTAAACGGTGGGATGAATGTGGGGGGATAGTCAACATTATTACGTGATTAGTTTGAACTAATTCTTAACCTTCTAAATTGGCATGACTATTGTGATTATCCATTACAAGCAGGATGGGTTTTTTGGCTGTAGGCTTTGAATGCTGTATAAAACGTTTTATCCACAGAATGAGTGTTTTCGTTTCTCCAACCATTATGTGTGCAAGCCTAAATAGCTCCTGGTGGTCCGTCTTTTTCCAGTAGGGGCAAGTGGCGTGGGCGTGGAAATATAAAAAATGGTGATATGAACAATCCTGAAGCGCTCATGACCCATATTACTGTAACATTTTTTCCGCTCTCCCAAGATGTCACTGATGCAACACGTTTTAGTCCTTTAGGCGCAATAATTTTTTTAGTTTGTTATACTGTGGTGACACCAGACTCATCCGCATTGTAAATGTTAGTTGCTTCAAATTTGTGTTTAACCATAACTGTCTCTAAATTTTCAAAAAAAATGGTTTATTTCCACTCTGTTGAATCTAAGTATTCTGTTAATACTTGTGGCTTCGGGCTTTCTGATTCTGAGATCGGGATGTCGCTGCAAAAATCCGTATAGGAAAAATTTACCACCAAGTTTGTTGATTTCATTAAATCTATTTGACACACCGAACTCCACAGCCAAATCGTAACATATTTTACGAAATTGAGATTTTGTTAACCGCTAAAACATATTCGACATTTGACGATCGGCCAGCTGTCCCGACTTTGGAGGACAGCTGTACTTATCATTATTCGCTTTAGCGAATCTGTATCGTTTTTTTAGCATACTGTAGGGTATTTCTGTGGCCTTAGCCACTTTCTACACAGATATGCTACCATTTTAAAGGGTTTTGATGGCATTTTCTAATGTTTCTACAGTCCAAGAAGCTTTTGACGTCGTACGAGGTATTTTTCGTGACATCTGGAAAGGTTAATTAAATCATGTAAGTCAGTGAAAATTTAATAAACTGCAATGGGGTAGTGGGAGCCAAATTCCAATAATGCGGGTAATGGGAGTCATGACTAGCTCTCATTACCCGCATATCAACTACTTCAAAATTAAAAATATAATAAAAACACGTTATTCTCAGTAGCAATTTGAGAAGCAGTACCGTAAATTAAATAGATATGGTGATATATTTAGTGCGAATACAATACAATATGAATATATTTTAACATTTATCTTCAAAGGTGAAATTTACAATTTTTTATAACCACGGAGCCAAAAACACACTTCCGTCTCGTGCGACTAATCGTGGGACACTGGGGGCCACCCGCGGGCGGCATACGTTTCCGAACATTGCCTAGCACACCCGAGCGCCCTTTGCATGAATACGATCATCGGATAAGTCTACACAGACACCGCTCTCATTACCCGCTGGCTCCGATTCCCCACGCTCACTTGTTTGCTGTCTAGTCAAGATTCGACGTGATTGTTGTCAGTCAATGTTCAATAAACAATGACACGTAAATATTGAGTACTTTGAAGGAAAAAAACATAGTTTCAAAAAATATAACTTGAGTACCAGCGGGCCTAAGAGATGTTAACAGGATTAATGAAATTTTTTCTTCTGTCTTTCTTAAAAATAATTAATTTATATTAGGGTCAAGAGCAGCTTTCAACAAATATTTTTTAATTTGTGTTGCTGAGCAAAAAAACTCATATTCACCAATACACAGTCAAAATGGAATAACCTATATAGTCCATGATAAGGCAGAAGCTCGTGCAAATTTATCGGTAACTCAATTTAGTCTAAACAGTGATCCTGAATACAAGATTATTTGGAAGGAAAGAAGAAAGAATGCTGATGCGAAAAATAGAAGTAGTTATAATGAATTCTGTGATAAATCCCATAACCCCAACAACAATAAAAGAGGTAAATTGTGAACAATGAGAAAGCATCAGGGAAAGACAATATCCCAAATATAATTGTTAAAGATCTTCCAGAAAATTTTATTGTGACTGAATATAATAAAAGCCTGTTTAGCCGCAAAAATATACCCAGGATTATGGAAACTGTAATTATTACTGCGATTTCAAAATTCAACAAAGATTGCACTTGCAAATTGAAGACAAGTAATTTTCTTGTGCCCTATAGCCAAGGTAATAGAAAAAATATATCTAAATTGACTTTGGTACAATGATATCTAATCTCAATGATATCTCATGGAAGCTTTCGAAAAAAAGTCTTTGGGTCCTCTAAAACCTAAATTTTGGTACAGATATGTAGATGATACGTTCGTAGTTTGGCTGCATGGCGCAGATAACCTCCATAATTTCCTGGATCATCTAAATCAACAACACCCTAGCATAAAATTCATTATAGAAACTGAATCAAATGGTGCTCTTCTCTTTCTTGAGGTACTAGTGCAAAGAAAAGAGAAAGACAAATTAGGACATTGTGTGTACAGAAAACTAACACATACAAAGCAATATCTCAATATAACGAAGCACCATCATTCATCTCAAAAACAATCCGTCATAAACTTTTTGGTACATAGAGTGCTTTCAATATGTGATGAAAAATGACTGAACTCAAAAACAGAAAAAACAGTGCTGTCTTACCTTACATACACTGAACCACCGACAAGATTGCCAGATTGCTCCGAAAATCAGTTGGACAATGTTTGAAATTTACAAAGGACGCAATTCAATTTCAAACAGAACGCATTTGCCAGATACCTTGCTCTAGTGGTTAAGTGTATGTAGGTGAAATAGGACGGTCAATATCCCCTAGGCTTAAGGAACAAAAAGGACTTTTAATGTAAAAGAAACTAAGGCGCTAGCATCAATTTCTTATTTCCTTTAAACGTAAAATTAGAGAATCAATCGAAATTTGTAAATATCCAAATAATATTAATAGAGATGTAGGATACAGTCTACATCACACGTGGAAATCGATTGGAATACTGGATTATGATTCGCTAAGCACCAGTCGGGTATAAATACGGTGCTGTTGCTCCTCGATAACCATTCAGTGTTCTAATTTCGTGGAGTAAAGATCCCTGAAGATGTATTGTCCAATCGTAGGCGAAACGTCGAATAATAATTCCAATTTGACACAGCATAAACCCAAGAACCATGATTTTCACAATGATATCTTTTGCTAAATCAGAAAAATAAATTATCCTTAAAAAATAAAATCTTTATATAAATAAGTCATTAGACCAAAAATGATCTAAGGTTGCACACTCTCATGTCAGGTGGCAAAAATTGATGAAGAAAAGTTTCAAGTTTTTAAAAAATAATCCAGAGACGAATAGTTAATAGCTTTGTTCGCGGGTCACTTTCCGAACCGATTCAGAATTAGTTCAGGATTGCCGTACAGCGCATGCTTAGTTATTAACCGGTTCAGGATTTGTTTTTACCGCGAACGATTTTGGAACTTTGAATCGTCCACTCTGGTATGCATACGGTGTTAAATGCTGATTAAACTAGTTGTTTTTTTTGTTTTAAATAACTTAAAACTGTCTTTTATTAGGTTTTATTATTTGTATTATTTTAAAGAAATATTGAATTATAATTGTTATTCTTATATAATATAAAGTCTGTCAGTTCCTTTTGGAATAAAACGTCTTGTTTTTTGCTGAATAGAATTTTTGATAAACAAATATATAATTTAACAGATATCTATTGTTTACTCTTTATTTTGTGTTAAGTTCATATTTCGGGAGCCTCAAAGTAAATCTAATTCTAAACATACGCCTAGTAAAAAGATGGGGGGTTTTCTAAACAAAAAATAAAACGCAGTAGTTTTAGGTCCATTTCTTTTTGATTCAAAAAACATTTTTAATAAAACTAAAAACCGGTCTGATACGTCCCTATACGATGCAACTTCATTTATCGCAAACCATAATACACGCCAGTTCTTGTCCATTTCTCAGCTTAACTGAAAATGGGGGGGCAAAATTTCCTCAAAATAATTAGCACTTTTAGGAATTTTAAGTAACTCTAAAATTTCTTATAAGTCCTCATCGCTGGATGATAAATGATTTGACATAATGGAAGTATTCACTAAAAATATATTTTTTTTCAACTGCGCATGCGTATTAGTTCAGAATCGGTTCTAAATCCTTACCGCGAACAAAGCTATTGCATCATGATGCATTCGCAATATACGAAAGTATAATCGTAATACTATGTAAGAAATATTAGCTAAATATAGGTATGAGTTTTTCAGGAAAATGTGAACACATCGACATCCTTTATAATGTGTACGAAATGACTTTGCGATAAGCCCAATTCAAACTTAAATAGAATTAAAAATAAAAATATTAAAGCTTCATTCTCTGATAGAATAGAAATATAAATATATATCATCCCTTCTATTCATAACACTACACTGTTAAAAGGTCGTTTCCTTATTAGATTTCGTGAAATTATAATAAAATTTCTTGGAATCTAAAATATTTACCGCCTCAATAATTTAAAAGCGCAATTCTCCGCCAAGTGCATCAAATTGTTTTACAGTCTAACCGTTAATGAGTGTCACTTTGTAATGATTTGTAAGATAAAGGTTTGAATATTGCTTGTCAGCTATATGTCATTGTTGAAATGCATTAGATTCAATATTCTTTTATTTGTCTCTGTTTAGTGGTTTCATTTAAATACCTAAGTTAAGTGAGGAAGCTATGCTTCAACTTTGTCTTTAGTAATTTTTTATTAATTGCAATAAAGACATCCTTTATTATTATTTTATTATTAGTTAAATTCATACTCCGCAATCCGATGAGTTGAAATGAATTAAAATAAAAAACGTCATAGCTACTTTTGTGGGGAAACTTCTGTCGGTCAAGCAAAATCTTGATAGAGGTGTGGCTGCACAATGGAAAGATTTACTTACTTCCCACAGACAGGTGTCAGGACATTATAAACATAAACATACAAAGTTAAGAATCATCAAATTCAGACGAAGAACATTTAGAACTCACAACTGACGACTTAAAGTGAAATTCTGAAATGAAAACCAAGAACAATGGCTTCAAAAATCAATACCAGTACTCTAATTTAGATTTCAGGGAAATAGTTTTAATATTTAATAAGAATCTTTAATATTAGGTAACCCAGCAATGAGGAAGGGGGTAGTGGAGTAATTTATTTATGCAAGTGGTCTAATCTACTATATCTATAACTAATGTAAAACAAAAATAAGAGTAGACCATATAACAATGAAAGAGATACAAGTAGATACAGGGATTAGACAGGGATATTCACTTAGCCTCTTACACTTTAATTTAATAATGGATTGGAAACTAAATGCTTGGTAACATCTAAAGATCGATAGTCGAACAGATAAACCATTTCAAATATCTGGAAGCAGAAATAACGGGCAATGGCAACCTACAGAATGTAGTAAGAGAACAAGAAATGAAAGCAGTTCGAATCTCAAAATGTCCAATATGAACAAGCTTAAAACAGAGAGCATAATGAAAATACATAAAACGGCATCAAAACATACACGGCAGAAACAAAATCAGATACAGCCAAAACTCTATAAATGATGGGAACAGTCGAAACGGAAACATTAACGAAGTATGGTAGGCAAAACACGACAGAATACGAAATGAAGAAATTACACTCTCGTTCATTGCAGCTCCACTGATGAGAGCATTAGGTGATCGAAACTGGTATGGAGAAAGTACCAGAGTAGAATTCGTAGAGAATATACTGTCTACGCCCCTTTCTTAACGGTCGTAAGGAGAATAAAATAACTTTTCCAAAAACATAGACCGTGAAAATGTATATATATATATATATATATATATATATATATATATATATATATATATATATATATATATATATATATATATGAATACTTTGGTTATTCCGGGTTTCAATCCGTTCGTTCAAAAAATCGTTTTCACGACGTGTCGCCAAATTCTCATTTGGCATTCTCAAGTTCGGTTCGTCGCGTTACTCGCTGAGAACTGATGGTGGCCTCTGATGAATTTCGAGTTTTGTTTAGTTGACTCGCTTCCTGATTAGATGAGCGGCTTCGCAGGCTTCTGCCGAGTGCGATATATTTTGTTCTTGTATGCTGGTCTCTCGTGTACTAGTTGATTTTTGTTGTTTTCTTTCTTGATTCTTTATTAATGTTTTCCATGTATTTGGAGCATTTATAGAATCGTCGCGTTTATTTAGCTGTCCCACTTTTTTGATTTCTAGGGCCTCTCTTATGACGCGTAACTTGTAGTTCTGTACTGGTTTTATTTCTTTTGTTTTTTCGAAATCGATGGTATGTCCGGTTGTTTGGTGATGTTGAAATAGGGCGAGGTTGTCTGTTTGTTTTTGAGGCTATTTTTATATTCTTGGATTCTTGCTGATATGCGCCTGTTTGTTTGTCCTATATAAGTTTAATGGCAATATGTACATGGAATGCTGTATGAGACTATTTTTATGTCCTTGGATTTTTTGCTGATATGCGCCTGTTTGTTTGTCCTGTATAAGTTTGATGACAATCTGCACATGGAATGCTGTAAACGCCATGATTTTCAAGGTTGGTCTTGTCTTTGGGATTTCCCAGGATGTTGGCTATTGTTTTTTGTGGTTTAAATATGGGCTGTATATTGTGTTTTCTTAAGATTCTTCTGATTCTGTCTGTTATTCCTTTTATGTATGGTATTATGGCTTTGTTCCTTGTTTGATCTTGGTCTTTGGTCTTTGTTGTAGTCTTCTCTTGTCTTTTTATGGCTTTCTTTATATCTGATAGTGATATATATATATATATATATGTATATATATATACATATATATATATATATATATATATATATATATATATACATATATATATATATATATATATATATATATATATATATATATATATATATATATACATATATATATATATATATATATATATATATATATATACATAAATATTCGAAAAACATCTTATCTTTGGTATTAATCGTACTTTTAAAAAAAAATTAAAGTATAAAATCAATGAAGTTTGGACAAATCGTCTCGAAAATATTGTTCAAAAGTTGATTGACTTAACTGCGCAACGTTATGATGAGGTAATAAATATGTTGTGCAATCCACTTAATTCCTTATATTTGCCATCCTGTGATATTATTTTGTTTCTCGCAGAAAATGATAAAATTAATGATTCTAACTCTGAAAACCTCGACTAAAATTTGGACTAGTTTAATAAAAATGTTTAAAAATTTCGGAAGAAGTTTGGTTAGCAATTTTTGCTAATTTATTTTATTAAACATATAAATATATGAATAACATCTAGAATTTTTTAGCGCAATCCACATATATCCTTAAAAAAAGTCTACGACAACATATGTTTGTCACTTAAAGAATCACTACAGAATTTCATTTAAACAATTAATAACAAAAAATATAAAACAAACTTCAAAAACATTGTATAAAGTTATTTTGCATACTTACTCATAACATTACATTCTTTCATGCATGGAAAAACATAATTATCGTGTAATTCTCTTTTAGAGCCATAATCGTACTCATAAGAAGTCCAAACATGTCGCTAGTCAGTATACATGAGAAGCTTGTTCGATTTAACAAAAACAAATAAACAACCATATCCAACATTTGTTCCTTTTTTTGATTTAATGAAGCCATAAATATTCGTTATAACTGCAAGGCCTCAAACAATAAAAGCAAATTTATGTTCTTACCAGCGGAATTTCAGAAAATTTAGAAAGGTATTGCTGCTAGGTTTTAAATGAAATAATAAAAAAGGTATCAAGTTTAACAAGCATGTTTTGATTACATATCAAATAATCTACTGCATGTATGCTGTAAATTTTTTATGTCCATAGCATGTAGAATAATAAATTATTTATGATTAATTCGTACGTTACAATTGAGTTGAATTATTGCCGTGGAGAAATTTTATTACATATGTGCATACATTATTAAAAAATAATCAAAATAATTTCCATTTTGAATAGAGAATTTAAATTTATAGAGTTGCTTTATTGGGAAAGAAAATTAAAGAAACAACAGCTAGCAAAGCTGTAATTAGCTAGTCATAATGGTTTAATTTAAGATATCAAGACTTGTATATTTTCCCAGCTTACTCAACAATTCCCAGAATACAAAGACACTGAGCTGATTTGTGACGTCATCACCCGGCCACAGTTAAATCAACGTTTTATTATTTGCTTTTTGTCGAATATATGTGCTTCTTTAATTTTATATTTACTTATAAAATTTAGATGATCGTTATTTACATATTTTAAACTTGTATTTAATACAGTGTGTCCCGCGATAAATTGCCATGATCCATTTCTCGGAAAATAGACTTTGAAAAATTTCTTAAATTTGTCAGTTTATTAAAGTGGATGTGGACGATTCGGGCAGAATATTTTCAAAATTCCTTCCTTCTGGTTACATCAAAATTTGTTACTTTCTTGCTCATTTTAAACGGAACACCCTATATGTTATTTAATTTTTACACTCTACGCAAAATTACGGACATTTTTCAAGTATTATAGAGTGCTGTATTAATATTTTGATAATAAATAAATACAGGGTGATCAAAAACTAATAATAAATATTAATTTTAAAAAATCGTTAATAGTAAATTTTTTTAAATTTAAACTTTCTAATTTTATAATGTTTTCTTATTTAGCATAAGGGTGACTTTTTATAAGGTTGTCTATTCCAAAAATTTGCAGTTTTGAAAACATTAAAAATTTAACATTTTTTTATTATAAAAATGCTAAAAATTTTAATAAATGTTTAAAATTTCTGCCCTAAACTTCCAAATATTTGTTGTATTTCCGAGTTAGTTCGTCATAGGTGGTAGCTCAAATTGCATCTGGAGATTCTTTTTCGGATATATATATATATATATATATATATATATATATATATATATATATATATATATATATATATATATATATATTGTAACGAAGTTACTAAAATTTTGGGCAAGTGTATGTTCGCCGGGATTTAATTTATTTAATTTACATCCGAAAAATCTGATTCTTGCGGGAAAACAATGTTAAAGGTTTCAAGATTACCGGTATATAATTAGATTTATCGCGCTATGCCGGAAAATATCATTTTCCGAGATTTTCAGAGCGTCCGACCATAGTAATCGCGCGCCGCATACAGCAGTATCGTATGCGCGATCACCGCACACCGTCACACGTCAGCGTAGTGGGAGCTCGAGCCGTCTATTTAAGTCCGAGCAGACCATTACTTCGCTGAGAACCAAACGGTCTCCACCCGGGTCAACAGTCCAAACGGACTGGACTGGGTCGCCTGCTGGGCCGCGCCTTCCTGGTCTGGTGATGTAGGTGAGGCTAGGCTTGTGTGTATATGGTTTTTACCACACACTTCCTTCCTTACGTCCTGCCCCTCTAATGACCAGGAATGTGTTTACCGCCAGGTGCCCTCCGACGTCCGTTGACAAGGGCGCTAAACAACTGCGCAACCGAACAGAATGAGCTACCGTGAACAGCTCTCAAAACATACTCTTGCCCTCCAGACCGGTTGTTTGTTTATATTATTGTACATCTTAGATTGTAAGTTAGTTTTAGGCCATGTCTTTGTATAAAAGAATGGAATATAGGATACAGGATGTTGTATAACCGTTTGTTTTCTTACCTAGTCCCATTTTTACCATTACATGTGACAATTGGCAGCCGGCAGCCAGCACTAATACGCACAATTGACCCCTGGCTTGCCGTTTCTCCACTGTAACAAGCTGCCCGGTGCATACAGTGGGCCCTCGACCACATTAAATCCCGAGGGTGGCGCCCGAGAACCGACCCCCGAGTGGATGTTTTGACCTTCAGGCAGTTAGACCGTTGATCAGTTGAGAGAGCAGGGATATCCCGAATTTACGTAGCTGCCGCTGACCCGATACCCCTGTGCTGAGCATTTGACCGATGACTGTCTGCGCGAGAAATATCCACTGACCGATGTTCCGCTGCCGTGAACGAAGAAGAGCCGTAGAGCTCCTTGCTCCCCGCCTCCGACGTAAAAACGCGTCACAATATATATATATATATATATATATATATATATATATATATGTAATAAGGTATGTAATTGTCTTCAATGAAAAAACTTGCAAAACAAGTAAAAAAAAATAAATATAAAAAATGCAAATTCCGGGGGGTTGGGGGTGGTCCGAGAAGGTTGAATATGTGCTCAATAGTAATTTTTCGATGAGCTACCTTAAAAGATCAAAGAATGAAAGCTCTACGTTATTTAGAAGCGGAGATATTGCTAATTTTTCAAGCGCGCGCCGATTTGAAGACGCGCTCTCACTTTGTACTCGGTGAGATTCAGTTACCACCTCCAACTTACCTTATCTTGCGTCCAGCACGAACCCTCAGTTTAACGATCTCTTGAAGGGTTGATTGTGTATAAATTAACCTCAATTGAATGATTTCATATAGTTTAGGTGCTTATTAATGATCTGTAAAAAATTCAGCTCTTAATATAAGTAAACAATCGCTCTGTGATTTTTTGAAAAAAAAAATTGCTCCTATTGGTAGTAGAAACTTTTTTTTCAAAATTCGTGTTTTTTTACCAGCTTTCCAACGATATGCTTCATTAAAAAATCGGACAAAAAATTAGGTTGTTAATTATTTTCTTTATAAGCGAAAAACCACCCATATCTTCATGACGATTTTGCGTAAACAAAATATGAAAAATATGCACTTTTGTTACTACATGATACCTTAAGTACGAAGAGAATGAGCACTGACAGAACTCTGTAGCAGTTTCCTAGACGATGATACAGCCAATCAAAAATAGTTACTTTTTTCGTTTTTCTAATAAACAATTGCAATTTTATAAAAACTATTGAACCGACAGCACCCAACTTCCGCACACTTTTTAAGCACTTTAAAACTCACATTCTGGTAAAAGTTGAAAACAATTCAATACATATTAATAAAATTATTAACAATTGAAAAATAAGCCATTTTTAATGTTTAATTTGCATTAACTTTTTTGTTTACAGACCGATTTGGACAAACAAAAACTCATTTTGAAAATATTTTCAAGACATATAATTCGTCTCTGGAATATTTTTTTCTAAATCCCTTAGATTTTCCGTAAAATCCAAAAAACCAGGGAAAAATAATTTTTCGACCTATTTGTTAAAAAAGCAATGTTCCAACCAAAATTTGTTGACACATTAGATGAGACGTCATTTCTACTACCTTTCCCTACCCATTTCTGCAATCAGATCAGAGGCAGTATTTGAGTTTTTTTTAACACTCCGTTTCCTGGGCTATTATATGTGTACTAGAGTTTAAAAGTTGAAGGCCATTTTTATTATATATTGGATATTATCTTCTTCTTCTTGCGGTGCCTATTCGTTCCGAATGTTGGCGACGAGCATGGCTATTCTTACTTTGCTGGCAGCTGCGCGAAACAGTCCAGTCGTTTTCATGTTGAACCATTTTCTTAAGTTTTGGAGCCAAGAGATTCGTCTTCGTCCTGGCCCCCTCTTGCCGTACACCTTCCCTTGCAGAATTAATTGGAGGAGGTTATATCGCTGTTCATTTCTCATAATATGTCCTAAGTATTCCAATTTGCGTTTTTTAATTGTTTTGGTCACTTCGCACTCCTTTCCCATTCTGCGCAGGACTTCATTATTTGTGACTCGGTCGACCCAGGAGATTCTTAAGATGCGCCTATAGCACCACATCTCGAACGCTTCAAGTTTTTTAATGGACGCTTCAGAGAGCGTCCAAGCCTCTGTTCCGTAGAGCAGAACTGGAAAAACATAGCACTGTAGTATGAAGACCTTGGTTTTCAGCGGCAGATCACGGCCTTTGAAGACGGTGCTCATTTTTGTAAACGCTGCTTTGGCTTTTGCTATACGTTGTTTTATTTCCAATGAGTGATCCCATTGACTGTTTACATTGGTGCCAAGGTATGTATAGCTTTCAACCCTTTCAATTGTTTGTTGGTTGATGGTCAGTTGTGTGTTTAGGATTGGGCGTTTGCTGATGACCATATATTTTGTCTTCTTTGTATTTAAATCTAACCCATAGTGCTTACTTACTTCAGTTATGCTTGTCATCAACATCTGCAATCCCTCCAGACTGTCTGCGAATACCACTGTGTCGTCTGCGTATCTGATGTTGTTCAAACGTTCACCGTTGATTAGTATTCCCTCATCACATTCTTCCAAGGCTAGTTTGAAGATATGCTCAGAATAAACATTAAATAGCATCGGGGACAGTATACATCCTTGCCGTACTCCGTGTTCTATTAAGATTGCTTCTGTCAACTGGTTGTCTACTCTTATGTTAGCAGTTTGGTTGTAGTAAATATTTTTGATTATTCTCAGATCTTTATCATCTATGCTGATCTCTTCAAGTATTGATATAAGCTCGTCGTGTTTTACCCTATCGAATGCCTTCTGGTAATCCACAAAGCATGCATATATATCGCAGTTGACATATCTGCATCTTTGGAACAAGACCTGGACAGCAAAAAGTGCCTCCCGTGTACCCAGAGCATCGCGAAATCCAAATTGTGTGCGTGTTCGTTGTTCTTCGCATTTTTTGTATAATCTCTTGTGGATGATTTTTAGGAAAGTCTTAAGTAGGTGGCTCATAAGGCTTATAATTCTATATTCATCGCACCTTTTTGCATTTCGTTTTTTTGGTAAGGTCACAAATGTTGATTTCAACCAACTCTGGGGAACTTTTCCAGTATTATAAATATTATTAAATACTTTTGTGAGCCATATTGTCCCGTTGTCATCCATTAACTTTAAAAATTCTGAATAAAAGTTGTCAGGTCCTGTAGTTTTGCCATCCTTGGTTCCTCTTATAGCAGTTCTTACTTCCTCGATTGTAAATGGAGGCCCAGTTATACAATCTGTGTTTTTTGTGTCATTGTGTCGTTCATCTCTAAAGGTTTCCTCTACATATCTCATCCAAGTGTTTCTTCTCCTTTCTGCTTCTATTATTAAGTTTCCTTGAGTATCAGTTAGGCGTCCAACTTGTTTAGGCTTATATTGGCCTGCCGCTTCTTTGACTTTTTTGTGGAGGTTAAACGAGTCATGCTTTTGTTGTAGTAATTGTATTTCGGTGCATTTTTTCGTTAACCATTCATTTTTTGCATTTCTAATAGCATTTTTTATTTCTTTGTCTACTCTTTTATATGTTGCTATGTCACTGTTCTTAACCTTTCGTCTATCTTCCATCAGATCCAGAATCTCTTCCGTCATCCACCCCTTCTTCTTTACTCTTGTTGGTTTTAGGTGCTTGTCAAGTATGTTCTGAGTTATTGTGTGTAGTTTTCCAAGTTCTTCTTCTGTATTACTAGTGTCTTCCTCAGTATTTAGCTGTTCCTTCATATACTGTTGTGCGCTCTGTTTTATGTGTTCATTTTTTAGTTGTCTGATGTCGTGTTTGTTGGTCTTTGTTCGTTGCATTTTCTTTAACTTAAGTTTTATTATGCCTAGGAGTAAATTGTGATCAGACTTGATGTCGGCTCCTGGATGTGTCTTGACTGATGTTATCGAGTTCCGGAATCTTTTGTTGATCATAATGTAATCAATCTGGTTTCTCACTATGTGATCTGAGGTGTCCTGAGGTGATTTCCAGGTATACAGTCTCCTGGGGGGAAGTTTGAAAAAAGTGTTGGTGACCACAAACTGTTCCTCCATCACGAAATCAATAAGCCGTTCTCCACGCTCATTACGCTCTCCGAGTCCGAAAGGTCCTACGAGATCTTCAATTTGGCCGTTGCCAACTTTGGCGTTAAAATCTCCCATAATTATTGTTATCTCGTTTTTGGGGAGTCTTCTTAAGGTGTTCGTTAAATCGTTGTAGAATGCTTCGATTATTTCGTCCGCTTTGTCGGCTGTGGGGGCATATATCTGTATGATGTTAGACTTTATGGGGATAGTATTAAGCTGAATGAGTAACAGTCTCTCTGATATTGGGATAAAGTTTGTAACGCATTCAGCAGTTTGTTTATTTAAAATCATGCCCACTCCATTCATATGTTCTCCGATGGAATTTCCTGAATAATATATTTGATGGTTATTGATAGCACACTGACCAGAGTCTATCCACCGCATCTCGCTTACCCCCATTATTCCTATTGATAGTCTTTCCATTTCTTTTATAGCGTTATGGATTTTGCCAGCTTCATACATTGTTTTGACGTTCCAGGTTCCAATCTTAATGTTAAGGCCCCAGGTTCTCTTTCTATCTGCGTTATAGTGTTGGCAAGGGTTTCGCAGGCTGACGACCGAGGAGGCCTTGCCGTCTCGAGATTGTCCTCCCCTGCCGGATCTTGGTATCCGAAGTCCATGATCAGTAACATTTTCTATTTGGTTTGTAACAGCCATGTTAATATACTAGGGATCGATAATGAGGTGGTTTCCCGTTGCCTTCCTCATCGCAGTGTGGAAACCACTTAGACTGCTTCAGTCATGCCTTCCAGTATTCATTTTTGAACCAATCCTGGATCATTTCCATTATGCTTCAATATGATACTGAGAGTGCTGCTTTCCACTCTCAGGCTAGTTTTGGTTCGCCCCGAGTATTTAATTTCCTCGGTACCATCCATATCTGGGAGGCGTTCCCCTATCCACCACCTGGGGAGGCGCCCGATGGGGGATTCTAGCAACCCCACACGGGATGGATATTATACGTTCCTTAAATACAGACAATGTCTAACGTCTAACCCTATTATATATAAAAAAAATAAATTAATCAAACGGAACACTAAATAATATATTTTATTTAAGGTACTATTGAAAATGGATGTCATTTTCCTTGATACAGGATTGGCACATTTTTGAAATTTTTCTTAAAGCATTTAAAAAAAAAACAGGTTAGTTTTACAAAAAATGAAAGGCTAAATTTGTTACATTGCATAACATTATTTTATTAAATTTGTTACATTGCGTTACATTTACCGGGCGATATCGATGTCTTGCAAAAGGCTCCGTGAGCATAATTATTGTTTTTCAAAAAAATTATAAAACCATCTCTTGTCAAGGATGTATTTGACATAAATTATTTACAAAAATGACACAGTCAAAAACAATAATCTTACAATATTGTTCGTATCAAAATAGTAGCTCCTGTCTCAGATAGAGAACTGAAAATCAACAATTTCACGAAACCGGTAAAAAAAAGCCCCACAAAAAATAATGTTAAGGATTGTAGGATCAGCTGTGAAATTAAAATGTATCGGCTATTAAATTGAAAAGGATTTTGGTTCCGATGTCAAAAAAACTCGCATTCCGCCCACTCCCCCCCCCCACCAAAAAAAATATTTATATATAACACAAGACCAACCCTAAAATAAATTAAAAGTGTATTTAAAACGAAATTATAATAAAACCAATTTGAATAGCAGAGTAATACAGTTTTTTAGGTAAGAAATATGTAAATTTTAAGAGGCGATAAAATTGAGATACACCTCTAAACTGGGGGCTAAAACTGCCTCTATACGATACCCTACCATGCTATACGTTCTAGGACTGAAAAGTAGTTGCGAAATTCTGTGTTTCTTTAATAAAATGCCATAACAGAGCATTTGTGGCGTAGTCTTTGAAAATTACCCCTGAAGGGATACTATTTTGGTGTGAACAGTATTGTATGTTTGATATTTTTGGCCTGAAAATTTTTGAAAGTAATTTATGTCAGATACGATTCCTAACAATCATTTTTTTTATATTGGTCTTTTTCAATTGTGTTCTGCATTTTGAAATTTTTTGTCGCTCCCTGATATTTTTTTGGATTTTTGGTGTCTACGTGCTGAATTCAAATATGAGCTTGGTTTTTACATATCACCCATAAGTTTTTAGAGAAGGAAAGAAGAATATAAAATAGAAGGACCGAAACATAAACAATCTAGTGAATTTTAAAAGATTAAAAAAACAAAATCACCCTTTCACAGAATGTACTTCATTTTGTATTGAAAAAGTATGATGCAATTAACTAAATTTTTTTTTCGCTTGTATTCACCGGGATCGGTTTCACGTTTGAGGGTCCAGTAGTAATCTGCTAACATATTTGGAGAACATTTTCCACTATACCCCTTATCCATTTAAACAATTTACTGGTGTAATATTTCGTCATATTTGCCTGAAACTACAGCTAAATTGTCAGGGACAAATTCCAAATGGGAGTGAAGAAAATACGGCTTAAGTGATATGTTGCAACTTAACGTCTTGTAAGACTGGATAAGTATTTCAACTAGATCTTCGGAATTCTCCGATTTCTTATTACCTAAGACGTTGCTACATATATTTTTGAAGGCAATCTATGTTCTATTTTCTTTTCTCGAAAGTGTTATTTAAAAATTTTTGTGCTTAAAACGTTCTCCTATTTGCGGCCCAACGGACATTCCTTCTTTAAGTTTTGCCTCACATATACGCGATAATTTCCTTGTCAAATAAAGAAAAAATGTCCTTCTCTATTTAAAGCTTTAACAAAATTTTTAGAAGTCCTAGTTTCATGTGCAGGGGGTGGTAAATAAATTTTCTGTTGCTCCACTAAGGGTTCATAAAGGACGTTTCTCAGACCTGTCAAAATGTTTTCACGTAACGTCCATTCTTTAACGACATAATGTTGGTTTCTAGTCCTGCTGTCCCATCCGCATAAAAAACAACAATATTTGGTGTAGCTACTTTGCAGTATTGTAAGTAGTGCAATAGTTTTTAAATCGATATAGATATTTCATTTATGCTTTAAAGTAATATACGCATGTTCTCGTACGTCTTTTTCATATTTACAGCATGACCCACTGGAAGCCTAGGGACGGTATGTTAGAAGCTTCATGAGGTACAAGCCTAATGACTGAGGGCATTTTAGGAGATTAAATTTTATGTTCGCTTTTACTAGAAAACTCCAGGATTTTTTAAGTAAAAGTAATAATCACCAACATGATTTTGAGGTTCCCGCCAAATCATTGACACTCCAAACTTCATGGACTGGTGAGTACCCACTATTCATCCTGTTAAAGTTCTTGAGCAACTGTGGCAGCAAATTTGGGAGTCCAAATTTTGTCTTGATGGTCAACTTTGCACCCAAAATATAACTCGTAGGCGTTTCTTACAAGTCTTTCATTGAGATTTCGGGGTCACTTCACTACATATATACCAGAAACTGTTCAGTTTGTTCACACACGATCGCGACGACATTGTTTATATACGACGAAAATAATAGTACTACTACAACGCTATCACTATTCGCTAGTTCTTGAGACTTAGCTCATACACTGTTAAAAAAGCCTTAAATTTAATGCAGATTTAATGTATTTCTACATTAAATTTAATGATTTTGTACTTTAAATCGTGGATATTTTACTAAATGTTTGTTAAAATATCAGTTCGTTGTAAATTAAATTTGATTAAATGGTATCTTAAATTTCAATAAAATAACTGAAAAGGCATTTTAACTTTCTGTGGATTAAAATTAATTCACATGTACCTTAACATTAAAGGAATTTACATTAGTATAAATGGTACATTGCATGAGTTTCCGGGAGATGGCACAACTTGTATTGAACTTTTTATTTAGTATGATATAAGTTGCTTAAATGACTCAATTTTTTTATGATGAGGTGTAGTTATCTGCCGGTACTGACAGAAACCAATGAGTTCGAAACCGGTGTACACATGATGGTACACTACCTATGGGAAAAATTCCCACCTTTTCCTGCTAGCAGAATTTTTTGACCTCATATTAATGTTGGTGCATTAAATACGTGATATTATATCTTAAATTCAATGGACACTGGATGTAAATTTAATGTACATAGTCACCTTAAAAAGTAATGATCAAACTTTAAATTTAATGTATGATTACGTTAAATTTAATGCAATAAATTAATTTTAATTAATGTAAAAATTATTAAATTTAATACACTGCATTAATTGAAAGGAAAAGGTTTATGAAATTTTCTTCCAGCACATATCTCCGTTATTTTTAGCTGAAGGTGTTGAGATTTCGTAGATGAAGGTTAATCCCCCGACGCGTCCCATGCAGTGTTGCTAAATTGTGTACAATTTCCTTAAACTTAGAGTAAACATAGATTTGATAACGTCGCACCCCAGTATGCGATAACAACAGCATATATATCGAATAGGTACATCCTTATAACTGCTTTGTAATCAATCAAAACATGTTGATTTTCCTACTTGATACGACAATTTACAGCTCAGTGTAAGGGTTATATAGGTTGAATTTATCGAAATAACACTTTAATTTGGCGGGGAGAATTTTCATGCAGAATAGTATTACTTTCAATCGCTAGCAAGAGTGGTTTTAGAATTTTTTCTTAGGATTGCCCAAGGATTAATATGGTATATATATATATATATATATATATATATATATATATATATATATATATTACAATTTGCTGTAAAAAAAAGTCTCAGCGAAAACATTTTTACTAGATTTATCAGTAACAAATTTATTTTTACCAATATTCGTTTTTGCACCGTACATTTATATTACAAAGTTGTAAAATAGAAGACTGCAGTAAACTCTAGGCCTTTTTTTATGGCTATTGACAAGAAAAGTATACAATCAATTAAATAAATTATAAATCCATAATAATGAGACCTAAAACTTCACAAAATATGGACATACAAAATTCTAAAGTCGCTAGAATTATAAAGTCTGCTGCAATAATAAAAAAAAAGTTTCTATAAGATTCCGAATCCTGAGAAAGTTGTCACCTAAGATAGAGCCATGTTATCCCGACTTGAAAGTTTATCTTTGGGACTTGCGAAAACCCGACTAATTGCTGTCAGGTTGACAGAGTCAAGGCGAGCCGACAACCGGTGTTAGTGGGTCCGTGACGAGTGTCAGCGGCAGCTTTAATCACCGTTAGATCTATCTAAACCCCAAATCTGCCTTGACCTAAACAATGATTTATATTTTAATAATGAGATTATTAGGTCATTTTCTTGATACCAGCTGTTTTTGTAACAAAAAGGATAATAATAAAATTTACACAAAAGTTTTAAATAAAATATACTTAAAAAAGAGCGAAAGCTTTCACGGCTAGGGTCAAATTGAAAAGCATGGTTCCTAAATTTAGACCATGTCCAATTGGAACTATTAACGACGTTTCACCTACGATTACACGAGAAAATTTCAAGGATTTTTATTTCACAAAATTAGAATACTCAATGACCATCGAGGAGCAACAGCGCGGTATTTATATCTGATTGGTGCTCAGCGAACCATGATCCAGCGTGATCACGTTCTTTAATAGTGGCTATAGATCATCCTGTTTTACTCACATACATTTTACCACAAGAGCAAGGTATCTTATAAACGCCTTCTGTTTATAATGGCATTGCTTTCCTTGGTTACTTCAAACAGTGTCCAATTTTCTTACGTGTACTGAAAATTGTCCGCATGTTTGATTTTCAGCAAGGCAAGACAACACTTTCCATAGATGATACATTTATGAAATTTTTTTGAGTAGTTTTATATATTATAAATAGATCGTCTTCTATCTTCAGCGTAATATCCGTTTCCTCATAGAGCATTAGTCAGTGTTTCTGTTTGTGATTTCAGTGATTGTTCGTCGCATATTGAAAGAGCTCTATATACCAAAGAGTTAACGATGGATAGTTTTTGAAAATGATGAGGGTATGACGTTGCATTGAGACATCGACTTATGTGTGTTGGTTTCATGTACACAGAATGTTACCAAGATTATCAAATTGCTACGAAAATTAAACCTTCGGTCAATTTACAATACATGTAAGAAAATTGGGCAACGTTTGAAGTCATCAAAAGACCCAATACTATTATAAACCGGAGGCTTTTACAAGATATCTTGCTCTTGTGGTAAGGTGTATATGGGTGAAACAGGATAAACTAGGCTTAAGAAAAATTACCGTGTAGGGTCACTGGTCCGCGACGTGATCCATCCTTGCCACTTCCGACCTGATCTCTTGGCGATCGATCATGGGTCAAAACTATTGTTTCAATGTGGAACTCGGGCTTAGCATTTTAATGTATGATTTTAAATATGTAACTCCGCTACACCAGTCTCAAGCCTGGGGTCCCATCTGGGGAAAGGAGGAGGGGGGAATCCTCCAGGTTGAGGGTTGAGGCATCGGGCTAACCCCTCGGCACTCGTGAAAGACAATAAAGGTTAAAACTTTCAGTAACCAGCATCGGAATCGGATGAAGAAACAAAGAAGACTTACGCTTATAAAACGGACTATGAATATTGGCACATGGAAAGTCCAAGGCCTATCCCAAAAAATTAACGACATAATTTCAGAAAGAAAAAAGGCCAACCTAGACATCCTAGTATTAACCAAGACAAAAATGAAACGACAAGGGTCAGAAAACCTAGGCGAATATGATGTCATTTCTTTTCAGGAATATCAAAAGATAAAAAGTCCAACAAGGAGTGTCTATACTTATCCGAAAAAGTTTACGACGAAGCATAACATCTTGGGAACCAATAAACCAACGCATTATAAAAGTAAATCTAAGCTTGCACGGAAATAAAGTCACTATTATGGGAGTATACGGTGTAAACGAGGACGCTTTAGTAAGGGAGAAAGAAGAGTTTTTCGAACAACTATCATACGAAATCTCAAAAATAGGAAACTCCACTGTGAGTCGCTTATGTCTCTTTCGCATTTATTTTATATTCTTTGATGTATTATTTTTAGAAATGTTTTTAGTGTATGACTCATCAAACTAATGAGTCTATGATCTTCACATTTTCTTGCGTTGGTCTTCTTAGGCAAAAGAATAAAGGGAGAGTATAGCCATTGTTTGGGGTAGCAGCCCTTTTCGTAAATAATGTTAAATATTTTATGAAGCGCCGCGATGCCTCTTTCATCTAGAGGTTTCAATATCTCAGACGGTATCTCGTCTGGGCCAGTCGTCTTGTTGTTTTTTGAATTTTGTATAGCTTTTTCTATCTCTTCTTTGGTGATTGATGGGCCCGTTAAACAGTCACTCCTATTACCCGCTTCCAGAGGTCTGTCGTCATAGAAGAGTGCTTCTACATACTTTTTCCACACATTATTTTTTCTGCGCTATCAAAAACTATCTGGTTGTCTTGGTTGACCAATACGCCTGGTCTTCTCCTTCTATATATCTCAGCGGTTTCTTTAAACTTTTTGTGTAGGTTGCGATCATCGTTTTGCTTCTAGAGTTGTTCTATTTCAGCACATTCACATTTAAGCCATTCGTTTTTTGCTATTCTTATCTTTGATCTTACTAATCGTTGAATACTTTTATATTTGGTGTTATCTCTGTCGCTTCTGGGTTTTCGGTTTCTGTCATCCACTTTTGCTTCTTGTCTTCCGATCTATATCCCAGTGTATTTTTCATGGCATTTGTTGCAATATTTGTTAACCTTGCCCAAGATTGTGTCAGATCTTCCTCAGTTTTTGGTGTTAGTGTTTGGATTTGTGTGTTGATCTCATTGCTTATTTCGCCTCTTACCACTGGGTCTTTTATCCTTTCTATTGCTATCCGTCGTTGTGTAGTTATCTTTTAAGTACTTGATAAGGCTATTTTTATAGTAGCTACCAGTAGTACGCGGTCAGAAGGTACGTCAACTCCCGGATACGTGCAAGCATTATTGACGGTTGAGCTAAATCGCCCGTTAAAAAGGATAAAATCTACCTGATTGCGTACTATGTTTTGCGGTTTGTCCGCTGGGGATTTACAAGTGTATAGACGGCGTGGGTGAAGCTGAAACTAGGTGTTTGTAATTTTCATGTCTTTTTCTTGCCAGAACTGCAAAAGTCGATCACCTCTTTCGTTTCTAACTCCAAGTCCGTAAGGTCCAACTATGTTTTCAAACTTACCCTTTCCGATCTTGGCATTAAAGTCTCCCATAATTATATTGACGTCGTATTTTTTGCTTAACTTATGGAGTTCCTTGATTTCACCATAAAACCTGTCTATTTCTTGTTCTGTAGAATTCGCTATTGGTACGTATACGTGGATTATATTGAGGTCAGCGGGCTTGGCCTTGAGTTTTAATAAAGCAGCACGGTGAGAATATGGGACGAATTCCACTACAGATCTTATTAGCTTCTTTGTTATTACAATCCCTACACCCTTTCTGTGGTTTCGGTCTTCGTTGCCAGAGTAAAACAACTTTCCGTTGCAGTCATTTTCAGTTAATTATATGATCAGACCATATTATTTTAAAATGTGCCTGTTGTAGCTTCTCCTTCCTCAAAACGTCACGCAATATCTTAATAAAAAGTATTTAATAATTTTATTCATCAGTATACATATATCACGAATTTACCATTAAAAACTACACTGATGTAAAGTATCCTTTAAAAAATATTTCCAAAAAAATATTTCTTGAAACTTTTTATGAACATATATTTTCCCTAGTCTCATGTCTCAAATAATAACAAACTATATTTAAAATATCATATATATAAAAAATAATTGATTCATTAATTTTCGTTGCATACCCCACAGCCATGCAGTCTTCTTTATCGTCAATTAAATTTCTTGGTTTCCAACCTCCGTCTTACGAACGTGCCAAACTGTTATTTGACCATCAATGCAATTTAAACGAATCCGCTTTATCTGGGATTTCCAAGTGATAGTTTATCTTTGGGACGTGCGAAGACCCAACTAATTGCTCCTAGGTTGACAATGTCAAGGCAAGCCGACAACCGGTATTAGTGTACCAGTGACGGGTATCAGCGGTGGCCTTAATCACTGTCCATTCGTTAAATCTACCCCAGACTATTCGAATTGGGCCAATTTTCTCTGCTTGCTGTTTTTACTGTTGCCTTTAAAAAGATTGACGTATCTGTGTATCATCTCAAACAAAAATACGAGGGACTCTATTTAATTTTGTAGCTATAAAATAGACGTGACTCTGAAATAGCTTCCTAATTAGTGATTAAAATTATCGATAATTTTGCATTTATTCACATTTTTTCTTGTTTTCTTTAAAACCTTGAAACAAACAAACTTCTAGAAGCAGAATTATTTTTTTTATACTTGAGTGATAATAGAATACTTCTACGGCAGATAAAATTCTGTTTAATTATATATATATATATATATATATATATATATATATATATATATATATATATATATATATATATATATGTATATATATATATATATATATATATATATATATATATATATATATATATATATATATATATATATATACAGGGTGTTTGGTACATCGATAGAAACTTTGGACGAGGTGATAGAGAACGTCATTTTGAATAATTTATGCCATATATGCCTTAGTACAAAAATGCACGGTTGTCGAATTACAGCACATTTTATAATTTTTAGGTTTTCTGCAAATTGGTGATTGAAAATTTAATTTTTATGATACTGGTATAATTTTTTGGTTTGAAATTAACAACATTCTCTATTTATTTTTACTTTCCTGAAATTAACAAAATCGCATTAAGTATTATTTTACTTGTTATGTTTGAATACATTTTTGGGCCCTTTCCTTTACTTGGGTGATGGTTACGCCTAGTCTTATTTCTTCCCTAAGTGTGACACCAACTTCATTAATTCTTTCAATCAGTTGATTACGGTCTATTATTTCAACTTTATTGAGAAGTTCTTTCATAGGTCCCCAGATGTGAAAATCTATAGGCATCAAGTCTGGGGACTTTGAAGGCCACAATATGGGACTGTTTCTTCTGATCCAATGATTTGAGAATGTTTCACTAAAAAAATCTCTTACGTCAAGCCGATAATGTGCTGAACATCCGTCGTTCTGGAAAGTTATGTTCAATGGTCCACGATGTCAGGCATTTCATTTTGTAAAAACTCTAAGTAATTGTCTCCGTTTAAATGTTCAGGAAGGAAATAGGGCCCAATGAAAGTTTTTCCGATTACCACTGCCCATACATTTACATCGAATTTATGTTGAAAGGATATTTCTTTTTTCCTATACGGATTCTCATACCAATAATGTAGATTGTGGAAGTTGGTGATTCCCTCCCGAGAAAATTTCGATTCTTCGGACTATAAAATACTTTTTAAGAAAAGTCCATCTTCTACATCAGAATTTAACAAATAACGGCACCTTCTTCAAGGCTTTGAATTGGGGTGTAATGAAATGAATGTTTTCCTTCAAGTTTCAAAACCTTTCACACTTTCCAAGTAAACAAATTAAGTTGATATGCTACCTTTCTAGTACTCGTGGTTAGATCTGCATCAAATGAATCCGAAATTTGTTGTTCTACTTCGACAGCCTATCTGTCTGCATGCAATCTTTCTCTGAAATGAAGATTACCGGTTTCACAAATACGGCGATATGTGTTAATAAAAATTTGTACATTGGGAACTTGATCTCGGTACAGTCGTTGAGCTGCAGCTGCATTGCCGTCTGCTCTACCGTACATGAAAATTATATCAGCGTATTCCAAATTGGAAAAAGTAGCCATCGTTTTGTCAACAAGGCAATTTTAAATTTTGCAAGTGAACACTGAAGTGGTATAAAACATAATGGCAAGACGTGTGCGACCAGCACTAAAGCCGATATCATCTGTATGGCTGGTTAAAAAACTTATTGTTTATCTATAGGTGCTTTTATTTTGTTTATGTTTATTTTAGAAATAACAGTTAACGGCTTAGTGAACAAAAACACAAAAATTCATCTTCTAGGCGTTCAGAACATCCAATGCAATACGTTAGATATTTTGTAGAGTAATTAAATAAAGAAAAAGTGAATAAAGAAAATTATTAATTTCGTTAATATGAATATATTCCCTGAATTTATTGCATGTAATATTTTATTGATACGGGTTTCGATAAACCACTGTAAAGATAATTCAATAAATTTATTTTTAAATAAATTGGATGCATTTATTTCTCTCACTGTTAGAAAAAAAACATCACTCAAATCTAAGAATGAAATTTGAATTTTCATAGATGAATTGAATTTTTGAGTGCAGTTTTCTGAGTGTTATTTTAATTTTAGTCCTCTTATTGTTACTATAGTGCATGAACCAAACAACATTCATACAAGAATATATCTACAATTAAAAAAAAAAACAACATACAAACACTTTACGACACCATTCAAATTTTCAAAAAAAGTATTTAATTTTACAAGTACACACCCTGACATTTTATTTATTAATTAGTAATGAAATGCAACTTTTACATCTTCTATTTAGGTACTGAGGATACATGGAATGCGAATGTGTTTTATTTTTTATATTTTATAATGCACCAAAAAAAAACGGAAAGGACGCATACATTTAATTTTATGTTTAAGAAGATATTGAATTTTTGATGTTTATTAATAGGATCGAATTTAGGCTGGTGTAAATTTGTCTGAAATTTCCTATATCCGTTCTGTCGTTAACGATGTTTTTATCTTTTTTATTTTCTATCATTTTCTTTATCTGCAATTTTTGGTAATTCATATCTTTGTTTTTAATTATGCTAATGTTGTAATAAAAGGTATGCTTTTCATCCTATGTGTGTTTGTTTAACGCTGTTGAGGCGTTTTTCGTATATTTATGGCCATTCAATCTGTTTTTTAATAATTGGCTCATCATGTCTATATATTTTTTGGGACAATTTGTGCAAGGGATTCAATATACTACATTTGATTTATTCATGAGAGGAGTTTTACTTTTTAAATCAGTGAATAGTGTATTTAATTTATTTTGAGACCTGCGACATACGATAATATCATGCTTTTTTAAAATGTATTTTATTTTTTCTGACAGTTCACTAGTAATGCTACATATTTTTACTATTTTTGTTGTATGTTTCTTGTTATTAGGTTATTATAAAATTTATATATTCGTCTATTAGTTATTTCGGTGATAGATTTTTCATTGAAATTATTATTTATTAGTGTCTTTTTCACTTTTTGCGGTATTCTTGGTCGGAATTCTGGAGACATTAGAGAGATAGCACGATCAGACAGACCGATTATAACACTATTTTTTGAGATTTTGAGTGATTAGAGAAACAGTTTAGATATATACCTGATCAAGTTGGTTTGGTGTACCATTCAGTTAAAATTTTGTTTTTTTCTGCGAATATGTGTCATATCAAGAAAATTTATTTTATTGTTATTTTGTTTCGGACGTGAATTGTAATTTTTCGTCGAAACTGTTAAACTCTTGGAGTATTTTATTGATTTTATATTGTGGCACGGCTGCATTGCAACCAACGACAAACCATTAGAAAGATATTGCATTAAAATTTAATTTTTCTAAAACATTTTCTTCTAAATATTCCATTACTAACTGAGCAACTGTAGATGAGATTGGTGATCCCATAACACATCCGTCGAGTTGTTTGTAAAATATGTTTTCGTACTGAAAGTAATTTGTGTTAGAACGAGGTCAACAGCAGCCATAAAATTATTTTTTGATAGTGATGTATGTTTCTTTAAAATTCCCCATTTTCCTGCTAAAATAGTGTGGACAAGTTGATTTGGTATGTTCGTATACAAAGAAATAACATCTGGCGAAATGAGCCTGTAATTTTCGGGTAGGTTTACTGTATCTATGAATTTTTTAAAGGCGAATGAATCATTAATAAAAAAAAGTAATTTTTTCTGTAATATTTGAAACGCAGTCCGATAAGAATTTTGATAAAGGATAGAATGACGATTGTATACAAGAAACAATAGGTCTTAAAGGTATATCATGTTTATGTAATTTTGGTAGGCCGTATATTTTTGGTGGAATAGCATTGTGAATGGTTAGCCTTTTTGCATCTTTTTCAATCAGATCTTTTGCATTGAGTAATTTTTTCATAAAGGTATTTTTTGCTTTTGATGTAAGTTAATTGAATCACTCTTAATATTTTTATATGTATTTTCGTCTTTCAGTAAGTTGTTCATTTTTGTCTCATAACCTGCTTTGTTCATAACTACTGTGTTATTGCTTATATCAGGCTTTAGAGCGATAATTTGAGGATGGTATTTTATAATTTTTTTTGTTCGATTCAATTTTTTTCTGAAATTTTTTGGAGGCTGTTACTTTTTATTGTTTTGTGTCGTATTATGATTTTATGATTAGTTAAAACATTAGTTACTTCAGTTCTAATTGTGTCCTTCTTGTCATCTGGTTCATTGCTAGTACCAGATTCAGTTGCATCTATATATCCCATTATTGGGATATCTTTTTCTTTTGCGACGTCTAATGAGAGATTTGTATCATAGGATAAAACTTCAGTAACTTCTGATGGCATGAAGGGTATCAGATATATTTTCAATCCATTTGAACCAGTCATTGTTTGTTTTGTTATAGGTCTTAAACTTTTTAAATAATTGGTTTAATGTTTTTTTTTTGATGTCTTTTCTAATTTTTCTATGCAATTCCTTAAATATTTTGTTTTCTAACAATAAGGACCTATCCAATATATTATTTGTTAAAATTGACCCTAACTTACAGCTACAAACAATATTACGCATCTAATGTAACCTAAATGTGACTGATATCAAATTTCAAAAGGACAACAACAATTACACTGACAGTAGTCCTTCAAAACAATTGCAACACTCTCTATGTGTGACGACCAAAAATACTTTTTTGGTGACCCTACATTTTGAACGATTAACAATTTAGGGGAATTTGGAAAAGAATGCTTTAGATTTCAAGATAAAAATTTATTAGTATATTTACAAAATATATGCTACATATATTACAACTACGATAGTCATGAAGAGAAATTGTTAACGGAACAGTTGAGTCTTACAATTTGAATAAATGCTTTAAAAATTGAGTTTCAGTAAGCTAATTTGAATGTGCTGTTTGATTTTCTTTTAAGCAATAAATGCTTAAAAATATGATATTCAAATTTTTAAGTTTATTTTAATTTCAAAACAAATAAATCCTGAATTAAATATTATATTGTCATGGCACTACAAAACAATGAAAATAAAAAGCGCAATTTAATATCACATTTCAATATTCTAGTTGCTATTATATTTTTATATCTAATTGCAGGTTGGCAAATCAGCAAAAATATTTTACATTTCTTGGGTAAATTCTTTAGTTATTCGGTTTTAAATTATTTAAACGAAACAAAGATATTTTGTTATTTAAATAAAATTTACATAACGTAATATTTTGTTCTAACAACATAGGAATGTGCTGATTAATCTCATTTGGAAATTAAATGGTTACACTTTTTATAAATAAAATAAGCATTTCCTGCTGTGGTTTTCTGACTCAAAAAAATAAATAAATTTCTCCAAAAAAAAATTAACATGATTATTCGCTGTTTTAAATTATTTTTTTTTCCTTCTTAAAAGTAGCAGAGTCGTTATACTGTTTAAATAATTTTTTAATAAACATTACATTGACACAAAACTAATAATTTTTTGAGGTTAGCAACCTTTGAAAGGGACTAAAGGAATTTTTTGTGTTCACGTGCCCGCCTCATTTCGAATAATATAGTACTTTTAGAAAGAAAAGTAGATTATGTTCTGGTATTATTTGATGGTAAGTTCGGTACTGCGATATAGAAGTCATTACCATGGTGACGCTAATAAAATATGTTGCTAGAATATGATATTCTGATATACTTCAATTCATTTAAGGATGCATAAGACTCTTGTTTCAAGTTGTTGGCGCTTAAAATTTCTATAAGACGTATGCGCCAAAATGCAGCATTTAAACATTGACTTACTAGAGCAAGACAACTCAGTAATTGTCGGCTAAGTTATTCAATGAAATACAGCGTATTCTGCGCTAGGATCATGGTGTCTGCTAGTTTTTATACAGTGGATAAGTTATTAACAGGTTGTACATCGAAGAAATCAAGAAATAGACGGGTTTTGTATTTCAGTGTATGTTTTTATTAAAATCGGCCAAGCGCTTTCGGTCTAACAGACCATCCTCAGGGCTCAGACCCTAAAAACAAGAGAATATGGTCAGCAAATAAGCTTAGTACTTACCAACCATACTCACTCGTCAAAGGGCACACCTTAACCCTGCCAGTATGAGAGCAGTCGCCAGCCGTAGCCTCCACACAGAACAAATTGTACACAATTAAAAAACTTTTAAAAAACTTTGTCACAAATTAAAATTAAAACAAAACATTCAACATACTAGTACATCAACACTGTTAAACAATAAATATCTTCTAATTTCTAACCCGTGTTTACCCCGTTTATATGGGTTACCAAAAATTCATAAGCAAGGAGTACCAATTCGACCTGTTGTAAGTTTTACCAATACTCCCGTTTCGAGACTGTCTTCTTTTTTGAACGCAATCCTGATTAAACTTATCAAAGATAAGACCAAGTTTTGCGTCAAGAACTCCACAGATTTGGTCAAAAAACTGAACTCTGTAACTATGCCAGACGACTCTTTGCTTGTTTCCTTCGATGTATGCAATCTGTTTACGTCGATTCCGAGGATGGAAACTCTTCCGATTATATCAAATCTGTTGACAGCGAGCAACATCTCTAGTGACGACCAACTTAGTATAATGACCCTTCTTAAGTTCTGTTTATCTCAGGACTTTTTTGCTTTCAATAACAAATACTACGAACAACCCTCGGGGTTGGCAATGGGAAATCCTCTATCTCCTCTTTTAGCAGACATCTTCCTGGATAACTTGGAAAATGCATTAATTCCGAGATTGATTTCTGAGAGCAAGATAATTAACTGGCTTCGTTATGTGGATGACTGTTTTACAATTATTCTGGGCAATGAACAGCAGGCTATTGATGTTCTAAATAGTCTTAATTCTCTACATCCTGCTCTAAAATTTACCTTAGAAATAGAAACCGAAAACAAACTTAATTTTTTAGATTTAACTATCAGAAAAACCAATAATTCTCTCAGTTTCAAAATCTTTCGAAAACCCACCCAAACAGACCACATAATTCCTTCTAATTCTAACCACCCTTTACAACATAAAATGGCCTCAATAAACTGCTATGTTAATAGATTACTCAACATTCCCATGTCAGCGGAGGATTACAACAACGAGGTCAATATTCTCAAGCAAATTGCCGTAAACAATGTGTATGAGCATACAATCATCGACAAATATATAGAGAAAATTAAAATCAAGAAAGAATCCCAAGAGGCTTACAGCTCGACTTCTTACAATGAAAGTCAGCAAGGAAAATTTTTCTCACTCTCGTACTTAGGTCACTTCTCTAATAAAATAGCACGGACTCTAACAAATCACACTCAAAATGTGAAGATTTCATTTAAGAGTGTAAATCAACTCAGTTCCCATCTGGTCAATAACAAACAATTGATATCTCATACACAAAAAAGTGGGGTCTATCAACTTTCTTGCCCAGACTGCCCTTCGACGTATATAGGAAAAACTATTAGACCATTAGCAGTCCGAATTAGAGAACATATTAACAAACCTCAGGCCTCTGTGTTTGGTCACCATATTAGTTTTACCAAACACAGTTTCTCTCCAACACATAATAGTAAAATCTTATACCACTCCAGGGGTAATAACTCAAAAACCTTGGATTACAGAGAGGATCTTGAAATATGCAGGGAGATAAAGAGAAACCCCGACCATTGCCTCAATATAAGAATGAACAACGTAAATGACCGCAACCCCATTTTCAAACTTTTTTCTTAAATTATTAATTTCAACTACGCCTATGTTCGTGTAATTTGTTACTTTATTACAAAAATGGAAATCATTTCACGCCACTGAACCCAAGTGTTCGAAATATATCACAGAATGACCGATAACAGCAACGTTATAGATTAATAAACTTTTACTGCCCTTTCTTTCTGCCCTTTTTTCTCTTTTCGCTCATTGTCAATGAATTAGTGATTTGAAATACAATTGACAATAAATTGAAATAGAACTAATACAGAAAATCTCTATTCAGGCTTACACATACTTGTATATAGTTTTAATTTTTGGACAGTTTTGTTGCTATGCTATACAATGACTGGGTGGCATAACCTCACTCTTTTGGATTTTTATTAAAGAGGTTTATTGTTTAACAGTGTTGATGTACTAGTATGTTGAATGTTTTGTTTTAATTTTAATTTTAATTTGTGACAAAGTTTTTTAAAAGTTTTTTAATTGTGTACAATTTGTTCTGTGTGGAGGCTACGGCTGGCGACTGCTCTCATACTGGCAGGGTTAAGGTGTGCCCTTTGACGAGTGAGTATGGTTGGTAAGTACTAAGCTTATTTGCTGACCATATTCTCTTGTTTTTAGGGTCTGAGCCCTGAGGATGGTCTGTTAGACCGAAAGCGCTTGGCCGATTTTAATAGAAACATACACTGAAATACAAAACCCGTCTATTTCTTTATACAGTGGAGACGAGCGGCGCTTTCAGATCAAATACTTAAGCATCACGTAATTAAATTATCCACCAGTCTTGTACATTAGTTATTGTTTTAACGAGTAAAGACAATAAGCACAAATTGACGTACACTTCACGGCAGCAATCTATCTATAATTAGCCCCTATCCTGTCAAGAGACAAATACAAAAACCATACATAATTCCGATAACTACTTAAGAAAACATAACCAAAATTGTAAATTTGGGTTCCAAAATGTAGAACATTAATTATAAAATGTAAAATTATATAAAATATGTACTCCCTTTCATGTTACATTTTTTTACAACATAAAAATTTCAAATTCCTAGATCTTTGAAAGTTACCTTTCACATCCTTGAATTCTTGACCTGCTTGATACAATACTCGTACTTTAAAAACATTCATTTTCAAAGTTTTAGGTTTTTGTTTTCGCTTTCTACTGAGTTTTTTGTTTTTAGCTAAATCTATATTCTTCTGACGCTTAAGTTACCTATTTCCATCTTCAGAAACTTCATTGACTCTTTGGTCACTAAAGTAATCATCTTCTTGTGACTCATTGTTTGCAAACCAATAAGTGAAAACATAAAAAGCGTCATATTACATAATCTAATTTTTCTTTTAAATTAGTGCAATTAATAGTATTTTTCCGGACGGCCGATATTTATACACGACTATTTTGCTATAAAAGTCTTATTGTCACACATTTGAACTCTTAGAAAATAAACCTAAAACCATACAAACTAGAAACACTATGAAGTGTATACTGCTATAAAGTTCGTTACATTGCCCCCTTCCAAGTTTTGATCATCCCGATCAACCTTTTTGATCTTGATATTGGGCCAATATGTCAAGATTCACAACTGTCATCTACGCATGAGGGTTCTTCTGAAATTGATACACCAGATAGTTTAGTAGGGTCACTATGTTGTACGGACCTTCTCATGACATCTGAAGCTTTGGTGAACGCCATTTGATTCGTTTCGGATTGTACAACCACACTTTTTCACCAACTATGAATCCACCAGTATTGGCTTTGAGGTCATATCGGGTCTTCATTCTGTCGCTTTATATTTGTAGTCCTCTCAGTTCCTTTCCGAGGATGACCTGTGGGACGTTCACGTCCCTTTCGCAGTCGCGGTTCCTCTCGACGTACCCTCTCGAGGATGACCTGTAGAACGTTCTTCTTCCGTAGCCCCTTTCACGGTCACGGTCCCTTTCGTCTCGTTCTCCACGGTCGCTGCGAGTACTCCTACTATCTCTTTAGTAATGCTCCTTTCTTCTATCGCTTCCACCAGCAGTTATTTCCGGGGAATCTCTGTAAAAGTGACCGTTGTATCTGCTCTGGTTACAACGCATGTTAACCGGATGGTACCGGCGACCCCGACCCCTTCTTCTCGATCTGGCATAAGTCAGTCTAATGCGACAACTGCATACTTCAACTCTATCGTAAGCCTTAACGGTAACTGCAGCATCTTTCTTCTCTTCGTAAACAGCAAATCTAAAACAAGGGATATTAGTACTTAAACACACTCCTTTAAGTTCACCATAAAGAGCAAAAACTTTCTCCAAGTCCTTCCGTCAAACTTCATCACCTATATTAGCAATATGAAGTCGATAGCCATCATGATTTGTATCGGAAACAGTACTGCAAGTGCAGTGGCTTAGTACATGCCCGTCCTGACCACACTTTCCACAACGACTTCTATTTCTGCAACGAAAGGTTATGTTTTTGTTGTCATGTGTTTTTCGTTTGTTCAAAAATTCTTGCAACTCCCTCATTAGCCTCATGAAAATTTCCTCGTTGGTCTTGCGATAGTTCCGAGAAACGTTGACTCGTCTTATGAACTTTCCTTGGTTCCTTGAGGTCTGCTTGTCTATTTATAACTGAAGGGCATAAGTAAGAGCTTCGGAAATTTCAATGTTTCTGTTTCTTTAACTGTTAACTTAAAATTAATGAAACAAATTATGAACTCGTAGAAAATATACCTAAAACCGTACAAACTAGAAACATTATAAAGTATGTACTGCTATAAAGTCTGTTACAGTATTTTCACCTTTCTCTTAATAATGACATGAAATCTGGATCACAACAAGAATCATCGCTGCTCTCAAAATATCCAAATTCTAAATCGCCACTTGGACTTTGATCCGCCGAAGTTGAACTACAATATAAATTGTTACTCATACATATTCTTATAATGTACAGGGTGAGTCAACGATTGGATGAAGTAAGTTTGTGCCTTTTCGGTGAAATTTACAAAGAAACTATATTTATTGTTTGATACAGTTTATTTTTGCGCAGATTTTAAAAATATTTAGGACTCTACAGGGTGAGCCAAAAAACTAGGACAGCATAAAGTTGTATTTTTTTAAATAGAACACCCTATATACGAATCGTATTTTCGATTTAGCTTATAATTTTAAATCTTTTTTATTAAGAATTTACTATAACAAAATTTTATAGTTTCTGAGATAATTAAGTTTAAAGAAAAACAGTCACATTTTCAAGCATCAATTCAATCCTAAATAACGTTTTCAATTTTGTGACAAATATATTCAAATTTGGAATTTAGCAAGGCCAAGGACAAGTAAACATTATTTTTACCTAATATTTGCAATAAAAGCTACAGGGTGTTGAACACATCGGCTCAAATTTGAACAAGTTTAAATGAATAAATATCTTTTTTTTTTAAACGGTACACCCTGTATATTTTCATGTTATTTAATAGAGTAATAAAAACCCTAAAAGTTTTGTTCAATATATCCTATACCTATTTATAATAGTTTTTGAGATATTTCAGTTTTTCTTATTTTCCATACTTTTTTACAGAAATAGTCTTCATTATCATAGTAGCCATGTAAAATAATAAAAAGAAACTACAGAAACAAACAGAATGTGGTTAAATATGACGAAATACATTATTCGTTATATTACAACGGCAATAGTTTAATTAAATATAATGTGAAAAAATTAAGACAATAATAACGACAAGGCAAATACATATTTACTTTTATACCAAATTGAAACAAAAAAATTACCTATTAAATACTGAGATTAATTATTTCTTTTTAATGTGTTCGAATAAACGACCCTCTTGTGCAATGCACAAATTTAGTCTTTTTTGCAGATTTTCTCGGACCCTGGACAAAATTAGTGGCGTTATTGTTCTACAGGTATCCCTATCCTGTTTCGCATATCTTCCACTGTTGTTGGTGGATTAACATACACCTTCCCCATAGGAAGAAATCTAATGGGGTGATGTCGCAAGACCTTGGTGGCCACTCAATGAAACCCCCACGTCCAATCCATTTTTGCGGATATCTTTGGTCCAAAAACTCACGAACTTCACGATGGTAATGCGGAGGCGCACCATCGTGCTGGAACCACATACAGTCGAGCTCATCCCTATCGAGACCTTGAAGCAGTTGGGGTGGTTCTTTTTGTAGAAAGTTCAGGTAACTATCGCCATTTAGTGGTTCATTAAAAAAGTGAGGTCCAATAATTCGATTATGATGAATACCACACCAAACATTTAATGACCAGTGGTTTTTATGTTGCACCTCTCTAATCCAAAATGGGTTTTCTGTGGCATAATAATGCATGTTGCGTCTATTTACGGCACCGTTACTTCTAAAAGTAGCTTCATCACTAAACATTACCTTGCATAATAAATTTGGATTTAATTGAATCTCCGCATTTATTGTACGACAAAAGTTTACACGACTTTCAAAATCCTGTCCATGCAATTCTTGATGTAATTCCATGTGATATGGATGATACCTATATTTCTTGGTAGTACGATTAGCGATGGATTGTGATGTTTCACATAATGCTGCTAACTGACGGCTACCAATATAAGGATTTTCCTGAACATTTAACAATACTTGTAGTTCTTTTTATTCATTAGTTACTGGTTTGTTGACTGCTTTACGTTTTGGATAATCAACAGTACTAGAAGAATCAAATCTTTGCATTAAGTTTTGAAAAGTATGGGTATTAGGCTGGCGTCGATCAGAATACTTCATTTTGTAAATTCTTTGAGCAAGAAGGCAATTTTTTTGAACCTCTCCTATTGTATAAATCATATCTATTAACTCATTCTTTGGAAAATTCATTTTACAATATAAGATGAATGCAAAAAAACCAAACTACACTACATAAAAACCAAAAGAAGCGATTGCGGTTATAAATTTGACACACAGAAAAATGTTCTTTTACATTGTTTTTGCCATGGCAACTATGATAATGAAGACTATTTCTGTAAAAAAGTATGGAAAATAAGAAAAACTGAAATATCTCAAAAACTATTATAAATAGCTATAGGATATATTGAACAAAACTTTTAGGGTTTTTATTACTCTATTAAATAACATGAAAATATAAAGGGGTACCATTTAAAAAAATATATATTTATTCATTTAAACTTGTTCAAATTTGAGCCGATGTGTTCAACACCCTGTAGCTTTTATTGCAAATATTAGGTAAAAATTATGTTAACTTGTGCTTGGCCTTGCTAAATTCCAAATTTGAATATATTTGTCACAAAATTGAAAACGTTATTTAGGATTGAATTGATGTTTGAAAATGTGACTTTTTTTCTTTAAACTTAATTATCTCAGAAACTATAAAGTTTTGTTATAGTAAACCCTTAATAAAAAAGATTTAAAATTATAAGCTAAATCGAAAATATGATTCGTATATAGGGTATTCTATTTAAAAAAATACAACTTTATGCTGTCCTAGTTATAAATATTTTTAAAATCTGCGTAAAAATAAACTGTATCAAACAATAAATATAGTTTCTTTGTAAATTTCACCGAAAAGGCACAAACTTACTTCATCCAATCGTTGACTCACCCTGTACAAAATAATGGGAATCAGTAATATAATGAATAGAAATAAACTATATTTTTCTAATAGAAAAATTCTTGTAATGATTTTGAGGTTATGTCGCGAAAACATTATTCTTTTTTTTAAAGAGTTTTTTTTTTTGTTTTCCTATTGTAATTTTTATTAACCAGGGTTCTATTACCCATTTTTTGACATGTTCTATGCAATAATGTACTAAAGCTACAAGAATGTAACACCACATCACTTTGTCATGGTTTTTCTGCCTATAGTGATAATGATAATATTAAATTGTTCTATCAGCATCAAAATATGACAGCTAAGTGGTCGAGTAGATAGAACCTTTTTAGACTAAGGCAATTTTGAATTGTTCACATAAAACAATTTAATTTTATTATTTACTTTGTTTGTAAGTGGTATTAAATAGATATTTCTATCCAGATAGAACAGATTTAAATAGAAATATATTAAATCATCGAAATTTCATTTTCCCCTAAAAATGCTGATGAAACACTATAATATTCAACCAACAAACTCTTTTTTTTTAACGCATGTAGTGAGGCTGTAGACAGATTGCACTTTTGTTCAACTCGGAAAAAGAAAAGATTTTTTACCTACATTTGCTGATATACTATTTATTTTAGTTGGCAATTTTACTAACAAGAAAACAATTAACTTCAGAATTTAAGTGTCGCAAAAGACAAATGGCACTGCTGAGCTTATTAAAATCAATGCGAAATAGGAATTACATTAATGAACTACCGTGATTTATCACTCGTGCAGAGGGAAGACACATCACTTTTACGACTGAACGAGCGAAATTTTCGCTACGTTTCTGTAAAGAAATGATTCATTGCCACCTTATCCAGCACGTCTGTCAATTATGTTTTCCGTAAAGAACGTTCTAGATTTCCTGAAATGTGGCACAATTTTTAATTTAAATCTTTATGCACTTATATGACTAGAAAATAATGTGTGTAAACTATTTTGTCTAAAAATATGGTGGTTCGTCAAATTATCAAAGAAAATTTGTACTTGCAGAGCATTTGTTTACATGACATATTTATTTCTTTGAATTGAAACATCTCGATTTGCGATTTAACGTTCAATATGACCTAGATGTCGAGAGAAAAGAGAATTTGTTATGCTGTCAACATGTGTTAGGTGAAAAATGATTGATTTGTTAAGGTGAATCTTTTCTTGAGATAACAAGATCTAATATGACTGATAAACTTTTATATTTCATCCAGGAAAACTATAATGTTTGGTGAAAGAAATGTTTAGGCCCATTAATAGCATGAAATCTTACTGATTAGCCATAACCTTAAAGTGTTTCATGGAAGACTGTACAGAAAATTAATACCAGATATCGATACTAGTCAATTTAGTTTCACAAATGAAATAGTCATTAAAGAGACGTTATTCGCCCTAAATATTCTAGATCCAAAACTTCCACCCAGAACTTCGCAGCATATTACTCCTCCAACGTAGAAGAAATTCTTTAAATGCACAAAACTCTCAGTATTCTAGCAGCGACATTATACACTATTAACATAGCCTTCAAATATATGTCATCTCCGCGCAAGAAATGGGTAATTGTCACTGATTCAATTAGCTCTATTCAGACCATCACTTCATATTACCGAAAACATTTCTTGTCTAGGGAAATTAAATACCTTCATGAGAGAAAACTCATAAACAATAAACACATCATTCTTATATGGACCCCTAGCCATGTGGGAATACCAGGTAATGAAAAAGCTGACCTCTTTGCTAAACCCTCCCTTAATCTCCCCTTTGTAGATCAAATCTTCTACATTAAGGATTTTAAAACTTACATCAATAAACTTTCCTATAATCTCGCTCAGCTTGAATGATCTAACCTTAAATGATAACAAATTACATAACATTAAGCACTTCTACTTTGAAAACTCTTCAAACCACTCTCTAACAAGGAAAGAATCTCTTATACTTACTAGGCTACGAATCGGACACACGCGCCTTACTAATAAATATTTAATTAAAGGCCTGAACCAAAACCAATGCCCTTCTTGTACCCTCCCACCAACTATTAAACACATTCTCTTTGATTGTCACAATTACCAATACCGACACAATAAGTACAGTATATCAGTTAACCCAACAAACGCACTCTCAATACAGAACTCCGATAATGTGTTAGAAAGAAAAAATTAAATAAATCTCTAAATGGTCTATAACTCACCAGCGACAAATTTGTTATAAAAAATAATCGTTAGGGAGAAGAATGAAAGAAAATGTGTTGTTGTCAAATAATAAAGACTTTTGATATTTGACTTGAGTCTAGTTTTATTCTTTTTTTTTATTTCATCAGGTGGCTCTTGAGTAGTCTCTACCTTTTAGGGCTCCTCCGGCTAGCTTTCAAGGAACGGAGAGTGGTGTAGGTAAATGCGCCACCTGTTTTAGTGCCCTAAAGGTCAAGGCAGAGACCGATCTAACAAAAAAACAGGAAATCTAATTTAAATACAAGAAAAACACCCAAAAAAATTTAAAAAAACAAGTATCTATATTTACGTGTTATGATGTAAACGTAACCACCGAGAGTGGTCCAGCGCTTCTCTGTTTGAAGGGGTAAACTTCGGACAGTCAGCTGGTTTTTGACAATTCAAAACTAACTAATTTGTATAATAAAATGAGAAATTTTAATTTAATCAGTGTTTTGGCTATACTACTAACTATACAAAAGCGATTAAATATAAATGGCAACTATATATATAATAATGATAGTATTAAGTGCACTCTACCCGCGTAAATAGGCCTGTTTACCTGAGTTAACAAATGTGCCCCTTTTACATATGTGAAAGATATCAACTGCATATGGATGCAAGATTTGATTAATTGTACCATATGAGGAAACACAATAGATCTTACCAAGGTAAGTACACTAATTATTCATTAATTTTATATTCAAAATGAAAAGAAAAATATAACGGCTTTAAATTTTACAGGTGATGCCGAAGGCATTAAAGTCTATGATACCCTGACAACGACACAGACCCATAAAACCTGATTAACGGCGGCTTCTTGATGTGCTGTTGTTGAGGCTCTGGATCACTCGGTGTGGTAGGATGTAGCATGCAAGGTAGGTGCTGTAGAGGTATTCGCAGAATGTCCGAGTGGTCTGGTATGTATAGCAGCCAAGGCAGGTACCGTCGAGAAGTCAGCAAGAAGGCCCCGATGATGATTCCAAATGAGGGCAATGAAAGGAAAAAGAAAAGCGGAAAAAAGAAAAAAAGGCCAGTGATGTTATGTGGCCTTTTCGTGGTGGAACAAAAAAAATAGCAAAACTTGATGTCGGGTTTGTCCCCCGAATTGACCAAACTAAATGAGCATACAGCTGTTAACAACACAGTTACTATAAACTTGGTCAGGGACCCGAAACTTTCAATTAAAAACTAGCAAAATTGCCAAGTGACCTTTCCGGTGCAACTCTGCAAGGAAAGTCCTTATTACTCTCAGATTTTTTTCATGTCCCCAGAAAAACGTCCAAGGAAACGGCGGGAAAAGATACAAGGATCTGTATATCGACTGACAACTGACAAGCTTCAAAACAATTAAAAAAATAGAAATATGAAATTTAAAATTATGACAAGAAATTTTATTAGCAATTAACTAAGACAATTGTGGTACGTTCAAGAATTTATATCAGTAAACAGGCTTTGTTGAAGTGAAACTGAACAAGAAAAGTCGAGTAGATTCTAACCTTAAACTTTATTTACATTTGACACTAAGGTAGTTTTTCCGTTTCTAGCTTAATAGAATCTGTAATAGTTATGATAACTGACACAATGGGAGAATTAAACGGCCTAGAAGACATAGAAGATCCAACAGAATCCAGAGAGCTTCCACTCAGAAATCTGTCGATCCTGCAGCCAAATGATTATCTGCTGACTCGAGATCTCTCGATGAAGGTAACAATAACCGTAAAAGACAATTTAAATTAATAGTTTCTGACTAAATATTCTATACCGAGCCACTCTGTACAACATTAATATCTTTCTATATTTTAGGTTCAAAGGAGAGAAGCCTTAGGAAGTCAACATAACAACAACAAGGGCTATCGAACAGTTACTATAGATTATAATAGCATAATTGTGAATCAAATTCTAATAAACAAGATATATTGCCAATGTTTTCTTTCATTTGTAAATCTGTTCCCAAAACAAAATAAAACAAAACACATAAATGATGAAAGGTAAGCGTAAAAATTACTATTTTAGATAGGAACTTAGATAGGAAAATTAAAAACGTAACAAATGTTCTTTCATTCCTAAATGACATCCAACTATAAAACTGCAAAAAAAAATAAATAAAATAAAATGTATGTGTGCGTGCATGTGTTAAGTATGCATGTGTATGCGTATATCAATAAACAAACAATAGGGCAAACTAACCTGAACTAACCTCAAAATGTATTTTCCCTTTCTTAATTGACTCTAACTAAATTTTAACTCAAAAGCTATCTGAACAAGAGGTATTATGTTTGTATGTAATTTTTTTAAGCTGATAAATAAGTTATATCTAGACTTGTTTCCTGGAGAGTTTGGATTATGGATTTTTATTCCTAAGTTTAAACTTTATAAAAATTTTTGTATTTCTCCTACGACACTTCAATATAGTTTTTAGTGTCTTTGTGTTTGTCGTTTTCCAACTAGAAAGTATTCAGTAAGTTTTTATCGAATTATCAAACTAAAAGGTGCCTGCAAAAAAAAAAACTTTTGAATTTTTGCTACTGTGACGTCGACTTTTGAGTCTCCTCACTGTATTGAGTCGCCGTAAGACATTTTAAATTATCTCGTACATTTCTTTCAAACTCGCATGACGTGCCGAAAAGTTTAACCATTAAATCATTCATACAACATGTCCTTTACTTATGGCGTAATAAATTACAGTAGTTCATTAGTGTGATTTCCATTTTGCATTGATTTTAATAACCTCAGCAGTGCCATTTGTCTCGTGTGACATCTGAATTCTAGAAGTAAATTATTTCCTTCTTTATGGTAGTTCAAAATTGGCTTGTCAAAATGTCGTGGATATCTCCAACTGACAATCTAAAACTGAGCACGTAGCTATAAGTAAAACGTGTAAGGTTTAACTCTATATTATCCTTGAATTGTTGGATATTTTTTGATAAAATAATTATTAAAGAAAATTTAGTGGATCAATTTTTCTTGTTTATTTGAAATTAAATACGGAGAGACATGTTGCCATATAAATACTACATATTTGATTATTTTCCAGAGATTATTGACTTCTAGCAGGTATACAAGGACACCAAAAATATAAAGCTCTGTGGGGATGCTTTCCATGTTATCGGGTCCTAAGGGGCGTGGTCTTTTGTACTTCCTACAAGCTTTCAGACGGGCTTGGCCGTTGCATGGAGAACAGCTTTCTGAATCGGTTTATACAAATGCTTATTAAGGCGCAGTAGCCTCATTATTAATCCGTTCTGTGGAGCAAATATTCCTTCATTAAGTGTATTAACCAACTTTCCGAACGTGAACAGGTGTACATGTCAGAATGGTAGTTATTTGATATTTGGGGAAGTCGTGAACTTTCGTCGCCAGTTTTTAAGGGCTTCAGAGAAAAAAAGTAAGTTTTCCCTTCAGGGAAAATGAACGCCCTCTTATTTGGGATTAAGGAAATAAATTATATATTTCCTCATGCAATTTCTAGTTTGTTTCAAGATTCATTTTTTTATTATCTTTCTTCATCTGTTTCTTATACATACAGTGTGGCCCACGATTTCTCGGAAAATAAACTTCGGAAAATTCTGAAAATTTGGCAGTTTACAAAAGTCGATGTGGGTAATTCGGTTAAAATATTTTCAAGATGGTGGCACTTCTGATTACACCGGAAATTGATGCATTCTTGCTTAATTGAAATAGGATTCCATATATGTTATTTTATTTTTAGATTCTACCTAAAATTATACATATTCCATGTATTCCATGTATAATGTCCTATACCGAACTCTTTTTGACATATTTTTAATTTTATGTCAGAAATTCCGTTTGCAGATATAAACATAACTATCAATTTCTTCTGTATGAAAGCTTTTATTATTTAATTAGCATTGGTTTTCTTCTAGAAGGAGATCTACTTTAGTGTACTCTGTTGATATTTTGATAATAAATAAGTACAGAGTGATCCAAAACGGCCATTAAATATTAAATTGGAACAATGGTTTAAAAACAATTTTTTTAAATATAAACCCTCTGTTTTTATAATCTTGTCTTATTAAGCGATAAAAATAAGGGTGACTTTGTGTTGGATATTCGAAAAATTTGTAATTTTTGAAATATTGTTAAGCAATTTTTTTTGTATTGTAAAAACTTTATATGACTTTTAAATTTTGTTATTAGTTGGCCATGAAGGCGAAACGCCACGAAAGCAATGTCACTTTTTTCTTGTCATTTGACGATTATTAATAAGAATCATACCGGGGCGATTAAATTATACTTACAAAGATTATTTGGATTTGTTTATGATCTATGGGAAATGTATAAAAGTATTATCAAGAACATGCCAGACATGTGCTGATAGATATCCAGATAAATAGAAACCGTCATGGAACAGTGTAAAACGAATATTAAAAGTTTTAAAAATTTTGGCACCTTTAGGGCAAGAATGCATAAAAGGAAACCCATTCTCAGCGACGAAAATGTCAAAATTACAATTCTGAGATATTTTTCTCATGACATCGTTATGATAAGTGACTCTACAAACAGGAATATCAAAGAGCTCAATACATAGAATTCTATTACTGAAAAAAATCCAGTGATTTACGTGCAATTTTAATCCTCTAAGCGACTGGACTGAGAATGAAATTACAATTACAACGTAAAATTTAATACAGGGCGACCAAAAATTCCGTTCGTGTAGTTTAAAGGGATATTCTACATATGAAAAAAATTTTACATGAACATAGGTCTGCAAATGTGTCATAAGGTAGCTATGGACATTTAAAGTAGCATTCCAACATGGATTTTTAATTAATATGTTGCGGTTCTTTAATAGTTTGACATTAATCACAAACTGCTTGATGTTTTTCGCTTCAAATTTATAATTGTCATAAGCCTACTTTGAGGTTTCGCTTAAACACAAATCAATGAGAGTTTATGCAGTAATTTAATTAAAGCGGATTTTCCCGTATACTTTTAGCGTAGTGATGTTTTACAAGAATTTCTTTTTTATGTAAGTGGTTTTGCAAAATCATAATTTTTAGGTAGAATTATAAAAATGTGTCATCAAATTGGGAGAAATAGAGTCAACCGCCCCCCTGTCTAAACGCCCCTGACTAAATTTGCCACTCATGGTCGAAAACACGTTGATACTTCAAGCTGTTCCAAAGATATTAAATAAAAACCCGTATTCAAGGGACATCTTTAAAAGGCCATAGGTTCCTCACTGTAGAAAGAAAATGCATTAAATTTAAGGTAAATGTACTAGAAGCAAATTTCACAAACGTTTATTAATGTAATGCATTAAATTTCATAATTTACATTAATATGAATTAATTTATTTCATCAAAATTTAATGTAATCATATTCTAAATTTAAGGTCTGACAATTACTTTTTAAGGTGACTATATACGTTAAATATGCAGCCATTGATCCTTCAGTTTGATATATGTTATCAAATATTTAATGCACCAATATTAATATTTGTTCAAAAAATTCTCAAACTACCAGGAAAAGGTGTACATTTTTCCCATAGGTAGTAGACCGCTTTCGAATTCATTAGTTCCCGTCAGTACAAGATAGACATGTACACCAAACCATAAGAAGATTGAGTCCTTTAAGCAACTTATATCATACTAAATAAAAAGTTCAATATAAGTTACGTCATCTCCCGGAGCCTCATGCAATTTATTTTGAATAATAATATAAATTCCTTTAATATTAGGGTATATGTGAATAAATTTTAATGTGCAGAAGTTCAAATATATTTTCAGTTACTTTATTGAAATTTAAGATTCTATTTAATCAATTTTAATGTGCAACAATCTGATATTTGAATGAAAATGAAGATCTGTTAAAATTTCAACAGCAGGGAAGACGAATTAAGTATGACATAAATGATGCATATAAAAAATATTGTGAAAGTGGGGAAAAACCGCATTGCTTTTAATCCATCAAACTTCTGGCAATTTATAAATAGTAAAAGAAATAATAAAGAATTACCTGAAAATATGATTTGTGGGGAAAATACTTATAGAAACCATGCAGATATTACAAAAGCATTTGCTGACTTTTTTAAATCTTCATATATTTCATCGCACAATGCTTTTAATAAAGATATTCCAAGTTCTGTCACTCAAACTATTCAAATTTGTAAGGTTAGTGAAAATGAAGTACTATCTTGCTTAAAAGACTTGAAACCAAAGGGAACAGTAGGTCCGGATAAAATTCCATCCTTTTTCCTGCGTGACTGTGCATGCGTATTAGCAAAACCTCTTTCCATTATCTTTAATCTCTGCTTAAATAATTCACAGTTTCTTGATAAATGGAAAATTTCCAGAGTTTCTCCAGTGTTTAAAAAAGAAGACAAACAAAATATAGAAAACTACAAACCAATCTGTATAATAAATAATTTTTCTAAATGTTTTGAAATGTTTCTGCGTGAACATCTATTTTTCAAGCTGAAACACCTATTTAGTGGTTCCCAACATGGCTTTATAAAGGGTAAGTCCACAGCGTCCAATCTTTTCTGTTTTACTCAGTTTGTGGCTGATGTCTTGGACAGGGGAGGTCAAGTAGACACAATATACACAGACTTTTCAAGGGCGTTTGATAGGCTTGATCACGGTATTCTGCTTGATAAACTGAATTGTTTTGGACTTTCGCAAAAATTAATTCTATTTTTTAAATCATATCTCTGCGTTAGGCAGCAAATAGTAGAATGCTATGGTCAGTCCTCGGAACCCCTGTGTGTGACTTCGGGAGTTCCTCAAGGGTCAATACTCGGTCCTTTATTATTTAATATATTTATTAATGGAATTGTGGGTGAGTGTACAATGCTACTCTATGCGGATGACGCTAAAATTTTTACTTCTGTAAAAAATGATGCTGATTGTCAAAGACTACAAATAGCTCTAAACGTTGGTAAATGTAAAGTCATGACTTTCACATTAAAGAAAAACGTGCTAGTGTATGATTATAAAATTGATGGAACATGTGTTCCACGAGTTGAATGCTTTAGAAATCTGGGTGTGATATTTGATAGCAGACTTTCATTTATTCCTCATATAAATGATCTTATACAGGTGTGTTTTAAATCATTAGGCTTTATTATTAGAAACTCAAAAACATTTTCTAATCAAAGTACGCTCATTTTACTTTATTACGCTTTTGTAAGATCTAAATTGGAATATGCTTCCATAATATGGTCTCTTTATTATCAAAACCATGTCAATGACCTTGAGAGAGTTCAGCGGCGTTTCTTAAAATACCTAAGCTTTCGGATTGATGGACATTACCTTGAAACAGGGTTTCCGCATGAAATCTTACTTCAGCGGCATCCTTTTTGTTCTCTAGAACATAGACGTATCGTCACAGACCTCAAATTTCTTTATAAAGTTTTGCATAACAGTGTGAAATGTAGTGATATACTGGAAAAAAAAAGTTTTCTTGTACCTAGGAATTCAGCTCTCCAATCTGCCACATTCTATTATCCTACACCTCGTACAAATGTGTGTAACTACTCTCCGTTATATAGGATGTGTAGAAACTACAACGAAAATCAAAATAAATTTGACATATTTAGCTGCAGAATGGCTCAAATAAAAAAAAATTAAGTATGTAATATTTTGTAGTTTTGTTTCTAGTAATTTGGGTATGCTTGCTTTGTCATTGTAAATATTTAAGTTTTTTTTTTCTGTTGTACCCATTTGGCTTTTTTGTAACTGTGAAATGGAGTTAAATAAATAAATAAATAAATAAATAAATAAATTGCTCTAAATTCAAAGTAAATGTAAAGTATTCACGATTTTTGGTATGAAATCATTAAAATTAATGTAGAATGAACCTTAAATTTGCAGTAAATTTAAAGTTAATTTTAACAGTGCTTATAATGATTTGCGGACTTATGTTCATATGATTTTTTTTTTCATATTTTCATATATAGGATCCTTTTTCAAAATATACGAACCGAATTTTCGAACACCCTGTATGTAATTTTAAGAAGTAATAAATTCACATTTGATTCCGTCTAAAATCATTCTGTGTATTAAAATATAACTTCACTAATATACAAAATATCAATTAAAGCATTTTCAGTGTTTGTCACTTAATTAGACCAATTCTTTTTTATTTCGTATTTTTAGCCAACACAGAAAATAGGTAGTCGCTAAATCCGAAATTCCAAATAAGGGGAAACGTTGGGTCCCTTACCGACTATTTCGAATTGAACAAATCCAAACAAAGCGCCCTCCAATGAACACTGGTATTAGCCGCTTCGTTATTTTACTTTTGCAGGCAGGAAAAGTACTTCAGACGCCATTTTTTGTTATTTTTAACACAAAGAATATCGCAGTAGCGAGAAAAGAAGAATAAACAATAGAACATCACGGAGATGAGACAGGAAATTTATATGTGCATAGAGTTTAGTTGTCTTTAGATAAATTTCCCTCCATTTTAGATAAAAATACGAACATAGAGATAAAGCATATTTTCGCAGTCTACATAGACATCATTAGACTTAGCCATATATTTTATTTATTTAAGTTTTCTATGGCTATTTCATTTAATTTTACCTTTTTTTGCAAATAGTTACATAATGGTCAGGTACAATCAGGCGCGGATTCAAGGGGAGGGGGGCGGTGGGGGGCGATCGCTCCCCCCCTCCGCAAGAGCTTTGAGTTCAGGAAAATAGACCCGATTTTGCCTCTTATTTTTAGTTTCTTTAAGAACTAGAGAGAGTAATAAATTATTTTTTACCCTTTTTTTCTTCGTAAAGTACCTGTGTTCTTTAGTCCGATGACTGGCAAAATCCGTTAGACACCTATATTTTTCATAGAAGTGTATTTTTATTATTTTTAGTTTTGGTATAGAAACCGTTTTAGGTACATTTAGACTAAAACGCAGCCTTATTCTCTCAAAAAAATATCAGTAATAATTTAAATACTTATAAAATACCCATTGACAAAAATACAAAAAATTAAACATTTATAAAAAATAAATTCGTCCATATAATATTAAAATTTTTTTGGGGCTATCGGTCAGTTTATTATTAATCAAAAACATTTTTAGGATATTTGACGTTTCAGTTTATTTATTTCCTAAACCATCGACAGAATTACAAATAAACACTAAAAAGGGATTCAAATGTAATTAATGTTTATATGTCATAGTTAAAATTAGACCTACTTATTTTTATTTCTATTGCACTGACATCTTAATTTACTTTATTATATGGAAATCCAATAGCCTCAAAAAAATAAAATAAACGTGTTAATTCTACACGCTTAAGAAAAAGACACAAATACAATAATAAAATAATAAAAAAATTACGGCTAATTGGAATTAAATATATATAAAATTAAAGAGTGGGACATACTAAAATAAAAATATATAAACAACATTAAACAATAAAATACAACAAAAACAAAAATTTAAATAATAAATTGTATTTACTCTGGTAAACATGACGTATCTAATTCGTAATCAAAGTCAGTGAAGCTATCTTCGTTCAAATTAATTATAATTGGTTCCCCTATCTCACCGATCATGAGATCGAATTTCCACATTTTGCTTTATTCTTTTATTTTATGAATTTTTCTCAATTTTCCGCAGTAACTTTACTCAAAAAAATCTTTCAAAAATTGAGTTAAATTACTAATTTTTTAAGTTGTGTTATTTCTAGCAACTCTACCTTTTACTTGAGAGAGATATTTCCTTCTCCAACGTATAGTTTCCGGACGATTATAAGAACAGATTTCCTATCTGGTTTTTCTCAGCAAAAATTAAGTTCACTGAGCAATTTCCAGATCTCAGTTCTTTTAATTTCAGGTAAATCCAGATCTTCATTGATTTTAGTTAAAATTTTGTCGACGGCTGTGACCTGCTTCTCATAATAAAATGTATGTACAACTCCTTTTATTGCAGTTTTCATCTCTTCGCCCAACGAGATTTTGCGTCTGTCTGTGATCGAAGGTGGCTTGGGAGTACTAACAATTAGAGTCGTTTTTTTCTCCTTCAGTATTCGAGACATAGTAGATTTTCCAACTCCTGTCATGTTGGAACACATCTCAAGAGAGCTTTTAACATTATTATCTAGATACTGATATCTTAAGGCATCATAAACATTCGTCGTAATAAGTTTTTCGTTGAGGAGAAAATGCCTTGGTTTAACGATTTTGGAATAAATACAGAGGTGGAAGGATAAATTTTTGGGTATATCACTAATCTTAAATAATATATAAAAATAAGCACAAACAAGATAAATCACTAAGGACACACTGTAAGGTGTACTTTACTCACTGACAGAAATTAAATTGAACTATCAGAAATTTTATTGTTGCAGTAAATTTATAAAAGCTTATAATATTTAAATATAATCAGATTTACGGCAGTCCTCAGTTACCTGTAGCTCTGGAGCAGGTATGTTGGAGGTTTCGGTAACAGTTTTGTTACTCTCTCTAGTTCTTGAATAGAGTATAGGAATGTGTATGCTTGCGATCGCCCCCCCCCTCCCAAGAGCTTTGAGTTTAGGAAAATAGAACTGATTCTGCCTTTTATATGTGTATGCTGCTGGCATCACTCCCCCCCCCCCCCGTTAACAACTTATTTTTCTTGTGATAGTCGTCCCCCAGAAGCTTTGAGTTCAGGAAAATAGACCCGATTCTGCCTCTTATACTAGGAATGCGTATGCTGCTGGCATCCCCCCCCCTCTCCAAGAGCTTCAAATTCGGAAAAATAGACCCGACTCTACCCTTTACACTAGAAATGGGAATGTTTCTGGTGTCTCCCCCCTCCCCCGTCGACAGGTTGCTTTCGCTTGCCATATTGTACTTTTGTGATCTCACCGTCCCCAAAGAGAGAGTCTGGATCCGCCCCTGGATACAATATCCTTTTCTTTTAGTATCTTCCACAATTTCTTTGAATACAAACATGTCATTTGTTGGTTAGTTGGTTTGACTAAAAATCTCCGTTGTTCTACTTCCTTATCAATTTCTTTCCCAGTTCAGTAATTTAATTTTCCTGAATTTTGGCAATATTTTTACGCAATAAAGTAAAAAAAACAATGAATTTGATGAAATGATTGATTGAAAAAAGTGTGGCGATCATGTTAAAAAAGAATAACAAAGAATGTGGGACTTGGACGTTCATGTTGAGGCAGTGACTTACATTACCTATGTCACACTTCTGCGAATTATACTAGACGCACCCTGGCTGGTTTCCCGGTGTGGGATTTCGAGTTTCCTCTACCCACCTGGAGTAATTTTGTTTGAAGATTCGAAATTTTTCATTTTAGGGAATGTTTTGATATTAAAACGTCACGCTTGTCGGGAGGATTGGCGAGTTTGTATTTCAGCCTCCCTTTTAGGGTCAGATGCTGTTTGCAGCCGCTCATTCTGAGTCAGACACTGCTGTGGTGCTAGTTTTGGTCCGCCCTGGGTATTTCATTTCCCCGGTATCATCCATATCTGGGAGGCTGTCCCTAATCGCCAACTGGGAGGTGCTCGATGGAGGACTAGCAACCCCACACGAGAGAATAGGGTTCAGTTTGGCATATTTGCTCGCTAGGGTGAACTAACTAACAACTGAATCCTGATGATTTTGATTTATTATTTATTTTGGTAATACTCTTAGTATTAAATTTATTTTCACTCTATTGTGAGGTTTCGGCATAAACTATCAGTGTTGTAGCATTGATTTTAACAATTAGATATTGTTTATAATCATTTAATTTGTTATAAACAATTAAAAACAGTCTCTGCCGATAAGATGAAAGAGATCATCACTGGATATGATTAGATACGTAGAAGGTTATTTTATTAGTTTTATTGACTAAATAGGGTTTATAATAATTTAATATGTTATAAACAATGGAAAACTATTTCTACCGATTAGATAAGAATAGAGCTATTTGTTTAGCCAGTTCACAGTTCGCCGGTAAAAGCAAATCCTCAATAAAATGCAAAGACAGATTTTAAAATGACCTTTTCTCTGTTTCTTAATAAATCCAAAAACCTTTAAAACTTGCATCTCTACCAATCGTTAAGCTTAAAAATAGGATTTTTGGAAACTTCCAATGCTTGTGGAATCGCAAATTGAAAATTCAGTATCTCGACAAATTTTCTTCGATTTTACATATTTTTCCTTTTCGAATGCTTCTTGACTCGTTCCTGTATTCTCTTTCTTTCAAGATAATTTTAATTTTGTCCGAAAATCCATCTAATTCACTGTTCATTTCTATAAGAACACAGCACTTTATATAGTTAGTTAACTATTTTTAATTACTTAGGGAATCGCTGTCTACTAACTAAAAATAATTTTCCATAAAATATGTTCGTCACAAGCATAACGACATTCTTGATTACACTTTGCTAATTAAAACCATGTTGCCTCTTAGCAGACAAGTATTTCCTTCAATTAATATAAAATTTGTTGGCACCAAGTTATCACTTTCAGTTATTATAAACTTTTAATAATTGAAACCTAATTTTATCAACGTATAATGCTCATAACATATGTTTTTATTATTTCATCTTGAAATAACTTTCTTCTTGTACAAAGTTAGCCGCCTATATTTCAGGAACAACAAACAAAAACAATTATTTGTCATTAAAAATGATTTCACTCTTTTTCAAAATATATTCCACAATAAATACGAAAAGCATTTTTGCCAATATGAATATGGTGTAGAAAATTGTTTTGTTCTTTATGTACGGGAACAAAAAAAATCATCGGGTGCCAAATCAAGGCTCCAAAGTGGATAATTCACTAATTCCACGTTTTAAGTGCTCAAAAACTCAGGTGTTCTGATGTGTGACATCTTGCATTGTCATAGTGGAGAATAATAAGTCGGGTTCGGTTTGTTTTCCTCAATTTGTCGAAGACTGTCAGCAAACAAATGGTTATCTGCCATTCAGAATTGATCATTCTATGTTCTTCTAAAGGCGTGGTTGCAATATATCCAGTTTTTCCAAAAAAAAACAGGCAACTATTTGTTCCGAAGTGTTTCATGCGCGAGCGCTTTTGTTGGTTTTGATTCATCATGGAAGACCCATGGGGTAGGCTGTTGTTTAGTTTTGGGCTCATCTATCATGATTTTAAAGATGAATTTTCAACTGCCCTTATAGTGCTCACGTTTCCTTTCAGATTCCATATTTATTATGTCCTATATTATTGTGTACTCTTTTTTTATTAATTTACTACGGTAAACAAAAACATTTGAAATCATATTTTTAATTTATTACCTCTAACAACTTTCCTACAGACTACCATAAATTATTCCATATTCTTTTAATTTCTGTAAACTTGTGCTCAATTTATCTTAGGAAAATAGTCATTAGTCTGGCTTTGACAGTTTATATTTCAATATTGACCTACATTACTTAATTAAATGAATATCGGCAAAAACAAACTATGCGTGCAGTTAAGGAAAATTAGTCCTGGCGCCAAGTAGAGCTTTTATAGTGTTAAAAAGCAAGAAAAACTTTACATTTTTGCATTATGATTAATGTCACCTTGTCGTCCTTGATTTAAACTATAAATTGATGGATAATTTGAAAATATTTCTTAAATCAAAAGTTATTTGGTTTGAAAAGTGGCAAAAATACCATTCTTCAAATGTTTGAAGAATTTTTTTCGGGCGGAAAAATCACAAGAAATACTATTTGCTTAAAATTGGTCGGTAAATACAATAGCAGGTGTTATTTTACAGAAAAAAAATTCTTTAATTACTGACAATTTTTTATTACCTAAGGATTTTTAGGGAATCCACCCTCGATATGCGTGTTCAAGGTTTCAAAATACATGTAAAAAAACTTTAGTGTTTCGTATCGCTTCATTGGTTACACAGTAAAAAGATTTCTTAAATTCAGATAATGTAATGCATTAAATTTAATAATTTTTACATTAAACTTAATTAATGTATTCCATTAAATTTAACGTAATCATGAATTAAATTTAAAGTTTCATACTTTTTAAGATTACTATGTACATTAAATATATAGCCAGTATTCATTAAATTTAAGATATGTTATCACATATTTAATGCACCAACATTAATATGAAATCAACAAATTCTGCTACCAAGAAAAGGTGCAAATTTTTCCGTAGGTAGTGTACCGTCATCTCTACATCGGTTTCTAACTCGTTGGTTTCTGTGAGTACAGGCAGACATGTACATATAATCATAAAAAAATTGAATCCTTTAAGCAACTTATATCATACCAAATAAAAAGTTCATTACAAGTCGCGCCACCTCCCGTAATCTCGTGCAATGTACCATGAATATTAATGTAAATTCCTTTAATGTTAAAGTATATGTGAATTAATTTTAATGTAGGAAAAGTTGAAATATCATCTCAGTTATTTTATTGAAATTTAAGATACCATTTAATCAAATTTAATGTTCAACGAACTGATATTTCAGGGAATTTGCTTTAAACTTAAAGTAAATGTAAAATATTCATGATTTAAAGACCTAACTCTGTGTCTATACTTACAAAGAATAATGATGAACTCGTAATCAACGAAGAGCAGATACTCCAAACATAGCAAGATTATTTCCAAAGTCTACTAAACATACATCAAGAGGAAGAACATAGAGAGAATATATATATATATATATATATATATATATATATATATATATATATATATATATATATTGGGGTGAATCCACCGGTAGAGGACCCAACAATAGAAGAAACAGTACAAGCAATTAACAAATTAAAGAACGCAGAATCCCCAGGCTCCGACAATATACCGGCCGAATTTCTTAAGTACGGAGGGGAGGTTTTACATAGACAATTACACACACTAATCACACTTATATGGAATGAAGAGAAAATGTCAGCAAAATGGCACGAAAGCATAATAATCCCTATCCATAAAAAGGGAAACTCTCCACAATCTTTTCATCGACTTCCGACAAGCATACGACAGCATTAAAAGGGGTCAACTGTGGAATACAATAGCAGAACTTTCGATTCTAAAAAAACTGATCCACATCGCCAAAGTATGCGTAAATGGCTGTAGATCTAGGGTACGAATAGGTAACCAACTCTCAGAATCGTTTGAAATAAACAGTGGCCTAAAACAAGGAGACGCACTGTCACCCCTCCTCTTTAATATAATCTTGGAAAAAGTAGTGAGAACAACACAAATTAGAACAGAACCAATAACAGTAAATGGACCAAAATTACTACTAGCATACGCGGACGACATTGATATTGTTGGAAACACCATCACCAATGTAAAGGAAACTTTCAACAAAATAGAGATAGAGGCAAGGAAAACCGGTCTAATGGTCAATGAGGAGAAAACATGTGTATAAACAGACAAAAGAATCGAGATAAAATAGAACAAAATGTAACAATAGACATATATAAATTTGAAAGAGTGGAGCGTTTTAAATATCTCGGAGCGACAAACACCGCAGATAACGGTATCACAGAGGAGATAAAATGGAGAATTTAGGCAGCAAACAGATGTATGTATAGTCTCAATAACACCATCAAATCCAAGAACCTAACACGAACCTCAAAAATCAGGATATATAGAACAGTGATTAGACCAGTGCTCATGTATGGCTGTGAGACGTGGACGCTGGCAAAAGCAATGGAAATGAAACTTTTGAGAGGAAAATCCTTAGAAGGATTTTCGGACCCTATCACGACCCCAATATTAATCAATACCAAACAAGAACAAATGCCGAGGTCAGATATATAACGCTAGCGACATCGTACAAGAAATTAAATCCCAACCCCTAAGATGGGCTGGCCATGTCCATAGGCTCCCTAATAACCGCCTTACCAAGTTAATTTAGGAGGAGGCCCTGACAGGGAAAAGACCCTTAGGACGCCCAAGAATGCGATGGAGAGATAACATATGGTCAGATTTAAGAACAATGGAGTTACCCACTGACCCAACTATCATGGATGACCGTGTAAGATGGAAGCAAGTTCTGCTGTCAGCCAAGACCCACCCCGGGTTGTAGGGCTACTAAAGAAAGAAAGAAAGATTTAAAGCACAATAATCATTAAATTTAATATATAATGTACGTTAAATTTGCATTAAATTTAAGCTTATTTTTAACAGTGTACGAAAAGCCATTGGGTTCTCCAACAATATATAAGAAAATTAAACTTTAGCTGATTTACAGTATTCGAACGGAGTTTGCATTCTATAATATTTCAAAATATTGTAGCGTTTTCGTTTACAAAATATACAGGAATTTAGGTTCGAATACAAAAATTTGATTACTTCAATTCCTCCGAAATAAAGCTAGTTATAAATCTGGCGACAATGCTGTGAAAATCTAATACAACTAAATTAATCTCATAAGATTTGCGACAAGGTGAAGTACATACCCCCATTACTGTTTTGCAGCGGTAGTTTCGCTACAGCATGTTAGTACTAAACATACATTGTATAAAAAGATTTGAGACTATATAGAGTGTGTCGAAAAAAATACGATAGACTGCAGTAATATTTTTTCACCATGTTTACAGTGTGTATCGGCCATTTACCGAAATCGATTCCTCGGAAAATAGACTTTGGAAAATTTTTAAAATGTGGAAGTTTACTAAAGTCAATGGAACATTTTGGCTAAATTACTCTCAAGATAGTGCCATTTCCGGTTATACCCGAAGTTGTTGCCATCTTGCTTATTTTAAACGGAACACCCTATATGGATCCAATATGGCGGACAAAAAATCAATTTTGTCCGATTTTCTTCAAAATGGGTATGGGAAAGTTTTCGGGGTCGCATATAACAAATCTGAAATTGTTTTAAAAAAATTCAATATGGCGGATCCAAGACGGCGGATTAAAAATTTTATATCTCCCGATTATGTCTAAAATCAGTACTGGGGTATCTTTGTCAGTGTTAATTATGAAGTTAAAATATTTTTTGAAAAAATCTGGCAGATTCAATATGGTGTCCTAAAAATTTTACATTTTTCTTGAGAGTGTAAATTATGAATTTAAAAGTATTTTTTTAGGATTCAATATGGCAAATCCAAGATAGCGGACTAAAAATTTTACATTTTTCGATTTTGTTCAAAGATGGGAATCGTTTTTCATTAAATAGTGAATATAAATCTAGAAATTTTAATTTTCCGGATTTTATCCGAAATTGGTACTACCTCAAAACGGTTTAGATTTAGGTTAGATTAAAATTAAAATATTTTTTTTTGAAATTCAATATAGCGGATGCAATATGGTGGGTTTGAAAATTTTATCTTATTCGCATTTTTTCATTTTTGGTATTAGAGGGTTTTCGGGGTCGTGTATTACCAATATGAAGTTAATTTTTTACAACTAGTAGGTTGATAAGATACAATATGAGGGACAGAAAATTTTACGTATTCCGATTTTGTTTAAAACTGATATTGTGGGGTATCTTTGTCAGTGTTAATTATGAAGTTAAAATATTTTTTGAAAAACTCAATCTGGCAGATTCAATATGGTGTCCAAAAAATTTTACATTTTTCGATTTTCTCCCAAACTGTTATAGGGGGTTCTTGAGAGTGTAAATTATGAATTTAAAAGTATTTTTTTTTAGGATTCAATATGGCAAATCCAAGATAGCGGACTAAAAATTTTACATTTTTCGATTTTGTTCAAACATGGGCATCGTTTTTCATTAAATAGTGAATATAAGTCTAGAAATTTTAATTTTCTGGATTTTATCCGAAATTAGTACTACCTCAAAGCGGTTTAGATTTAGGTTAGATTAAAATTAAAATAATTTTTTTGAAATTCAATATAGCGGATGCAATATGGTGGGTTTGAAAATTTTATCTTATTCGCATTTTTTCATTTTTGGTATTAAAGGGTTTTCGGGGTCGTGTATTACCAATATGAAGTTAATTTTTTACAACTAGTAGGTTGATAATATACAATATGAGGGACAGAAAATTTTACATATTCCGATTTTGTTTATGGGGTTCTTGAGGCCTATACAAACTCAATATGCAGTATAAAATATATCGAGCTAATAAATTTACATCTCAGGTTCTTTAAATATTAAAAATTGATATTATGGGTTCTTGAGGTGTATACAAACTCAATATGCAGTATAAATATATCGAGCTAAGAAATTTATATCTCAGGTTCTTTAAACATCGATATTGGAAGGTTCTGGGGCCTATATTACCAATGTAAAATTAATTAGAAATTTAAGATTTACTATGACACAATTTTACTGGTATTTGGAAAACTCTAAGAACAAAAGAATTTTTAGTGCTTCATTTTAGGGTAATTTACAACATTGGATAAAATGGGTACTTTTTTGCCACCTTGGAGTTATTGTGAGGTACAGTAATCTCGATCAGTACTTAGTTCAAATAATTTACGGATACTTCTAAAACTAAAAATAGAAAAATAAAACTTTTATAAAAAAATTGATCCGACTTCTAAAAGTGCGCTAAAAAGTAAAAAATAACTATACATTTTTATATGAAATTGCACTTTTTGAAGTTTGCGCCAGATTATTTGTAAATGAAATAAATAACTACTAATATATACAAATTATGGTAAGAAAGCAATTACAAATAAAGTATTTTTAATCTGTAGTTATTTTACATTTTTTAGGGCATTTTTAGAAGTCGGTTCAATTTTTTTATAAAAATTTTATTATGTAAAAACGGCTTTTACAGGCCTAAGCATAACAATCAATTTGTTCTATATGAAAGTCTTCATTATTTCATTGGGGTTGGTTTCCTTTTAGAAAGTGATCTGTTTAAATGGACTATGTTGGTATTTTGAAAATAAATAGAAACCTGTTGATCAAAAACTGACACTAAATATAAAATTTGCCTATATGTACTCTCCTTTCAAGCAGATAAAGGAAGAAACATATACAAACAGTTTATTTCCTGCAAATATAACTCTGATCGTCTCTCATTACGCATTTCGACCACTTCATGATACCATTACTGGAGCTGTATCGAACCGAGAGCAACATTCATAGGAAACAACTACTATATAAAATATAAATTCCGAGATATGTCGGTAGAATATTAAAAACTTGCCGACTTCGATGACAGACTGAAAAATATCGCCAGTTAAACGACATCAATATTCATTGGAGTAGTGCGAAATTTTTAAAAATCAAGACTTCAGTAAAAAATAAAATAAATCTGCAGTGTTCAAATAATTGCCTATATGTATTCGCCTTTCAAGCATATAATCATCGAAGTCGGCAGATTTCCTGCGAATGTTGAACTCGGTTAGATACAGCTCCACTGACGAGACCAGGATATAATCGAAACTTGTATGGAGAGAGGACCAGAGTTGGATTCATCTCAGATGTCCTCCAACCTAAATGGCTGCATATCGTCATATAAGGCATATGGGCAGATATTTGTTCAACAATGATGGAATGAAACTGAACTTCAACTGATCAATGCTATACTACTAACATTTCCTTTTAGATTTGATCATAGCTATCAGCGAACAAAAATTAAGCCATTAAAATGACTTCGCAATTCGAAATGGATTCTCCACGTAAAACCTGAGTTTGTAGTTTATGGCGAATGTTGCTCTTTTATGGCTCGGTAGAATCATGTAATGTAGAGGTTTGTCTATAAAGATTCAGACAGAAAGAAGAAAAGACACAAAGTAAATAATGCCGATTGTTAAAACGAAAAACCTAAAAAAAATTTAAAAAATTATGCTTACCACCAGTCAGGGCTGGTAATCGGATTACTGAAGAATTAAAAAAGAATAGTGTTATTAAAAAACGAACTTATTTACCTAACACTCCCAAAGAAGATGATTTTCTTTCACTTAATCTTGTATATTAAGTGTACTTGCATTTTTTAAAATTCAGAATACGGATGAACAGTGTTTTCCTCTTACTACTGTATTAATAATAGACGAATTAAACAAGTTCAGATAAAGCTGCGTGGCTTTCCTTGCAGTTCTAATTCAAATCTAGACATGTATTCCATCGCGTGTATTAGCACAATAAGTTGTGCGAATTTTTATGTTACAAGAAATGCTGCCACAAAGCAAATAGTTACTTACACAATTATTTAATGAAAAATATTTAATTAATATACAAATAGGTCATTATAGGTAATTTCTTTATCCATTTTAAGAATTATGTAAGAATGTAAGTACAATCCTTGCTAGGTATATTATCACATTTACGGACTGCATAAATTTTGGTGATGTACATCTCATGCACTCCCAATTTTCTTTTCCCATTGACACGAATTTCTTACAAATCGTAGTCGACTCTTGGAGATTCAAATGGACCACCTTGGGATTAGTACAAACATTTTTAATGTTTGCTTCTGCCAAGGTATTTATTGAATGAATAAAAGTAGTGGTTCTTGATCCTCAGTACTTGGACTTCGTTGGGTCCTTTATATTCCATCATTTGATTCCAATTGCTTCGTTATCTGATCCTGCTTGATTTCCTTTGGTAATAAAACTATATGCCAAAGATTCGTTCATCTCAGTCTGTTGAATTTTCGGCATTTTCTGAGAATATGATGATTAATTTTATCTTTTTTTTTGCAAAGTAGGTCATCGGGGATTCAAATCTTATAAAGCTAGTCCTTCAAGTGATAGTGACTTATCAATAGCTCTACTAAAGATCATGATCATTTCATACAGGAGAGTTTCTTGATAAGGTGAGATAAATTGATAAAAAAACAGCCTTAGCTTTTTTTTTCCGACATATATAATTAGCTGGAGTCTATTTGGTCTCCGCGAGAACCTTTCCTTTACCAAATTCAAGTGACCAGTACCCAAACGAGTCTAATTGTCCAGTCATGTGTGCCAAGCTGTCAATAAATTCTTTGCATTTAAATACTAGCCGTTTATTCATAATACTAGACTTTGGTGCCAATATTGTAGCGTATCTAACCAGAAGCACACAATTTAATTACTAAGTATTCAAAAACTTCCAAACTATGGATCTCATATTCATAACTGGAAATAAATATTTTACATTATAATACATCATTCACAAAAAGCTAATGTCGTAAAATCTCCGTCTCGTATAATAGAGCAATTTTACTGAAAAGGCTTAAGTTGTACTAATTTATTTCCTCCGACCGCCATTACATAGAAATCGGTTTGGGCTTGGCTTAATCTAAATGAAATTAGCAATGAGTTTGTAAATTAGTTTCTTACTTTCTGCAAATTAGTCAACTAGTGAAGCGTAAGAATTTCCGCTCTTAATGCGATTATAGCTGATAATTAACTATTGTTTTGAAAATTCAGTTTCTCGAAAGATTTTTGCTGATTCGATTTACATTCAACTTTTTCCATCAATTATTATGTTCCTTTTTCTGTGCTTTTCCGCATTGTTATAGAGAGTGGATTTTCAGACTTTTACCTTAAAAAACTTTTAAACATTACAATTTACTTAGTGTGGTATGTTAGTCTCAAACTCATACGAAACGGTAAAATTTTATGAAGAGTTGTTTACAATGTTACATTTTATTTTGTTTGCTTAGTCCATCCGTTCTAAAAATATTTTAATTTGATAAAAAAACATTGTACAAATTTTTTTATTCTGCAAGAATTAGTAAAGTTGCATATTTTGAATAATTGATTAATCTTTTTACTCAAATTTATGTTAGAAAATTCATAAATAACGTAAACTTTAAAATAGTAAATTAAAATGAGTCATATATATATATATATATATATATATATATATATATATATATATATATATATATATATATATATATATATATATATGTCGAAGGTTTTCGGGCATCCCGTGTATGTGCTGAGTCCCTCTCAGGACTGTAAGGCAGCTGACGTTTCGGTGAAATCTCATTCACCATTTTCAAAGCTCACTGTATGGCGTCTACGAGCGAACTGACGCCTGCCACTTCGGTGTTGTCGGTACCGTGTGCGCGTCGGACGTGTTCGTTTTCCGAATGGTTCCGAGCCATCAGGTGGCGTGACCTGCTGCGCGTCATCGGCCCTGTTGCCAGTGTTTGTGGTTGCGTTGCCGAGTTGTAATCTCTTTCGTTACTAAGTGGTACTGGTTGATATTTTGTAAGCAGATTTTTCCAAGTATTAGGCACACGTTGGCTATCATCTCTGCTATTTAAGTTGTTGGGCCTCTTTGCAATTTCAATAGCCTCCCTTGTAACTCTTGTGGACAGGTTTTCACATCTCGATAGCATTTTTGTTCCCGAGAAATTTATCTTATGTCCTGTGTTTAACCAGTGTTGGGCCAGAGCAGAAGAAGTTGTTTTTTGCTTGACAGCGTTTATATGTTCGTCTCTTCTGCGGTTATTTTACGGTTGGTTTGGCCTACGTAAGATGAGCTACACTCTCCGCATGGAATTTCGTACACTCCCTGGTTTTCTAGAGGGATTCTTTCTTTAGTTGTTGGCAAGGGATCTTTTACTTTACGGTCTGTGGTGAAAATGGTTTCAATGTTGTGTCTCCTGAGAGATGAACATATTGCAGGAAGCCCTAACAAAGAACGGTTATAAAAAAGAACATATAGACAAGGTGCTAAAAAACAAACACTTGGCCCCAAAAAATCGCAAAAACCAAGAGAATAGCTCCAAGGCTTTTGTTCCTTATGTAAGAGGCACCACAGACAAGATCGCAAGAATTCTCAGGATATATATATATATATATATATATATATATATATATATATATATATATATATATATATGAAGTAGAATGCGAACAGTAAATGCAAACCTCGTTCCAACCATATCTTTTCCGTGTTAGAGGTTGCACAGTTTGGACAAATTGCGAAGGAACACAATTCATCCCATTCCACCACCATCGAGATGATGGCCCACCTGTACCACCATACCGAGAAGAAAGTCAAAACTTACCCTCCCCGCCACAGTGATACGGCAGAGGTACATGTTTCGTCTCTACTAGACTCATCAGGGTACCGACATGCACCTGACTGTGCAAAGGACAGATCAGAAGGAAGCCTGCAAATACTGAACGCGGCTTCGCCGACCTCCCGCCGGATGGCGTATATATGTTTATGCAGCTTTCACAGATACCTCCATGTGAGATGCAATCGCAGTGGATATATCCACATTATGCCGTTGTAGTGCTGAAATCACATTCAGCAAAACGTACAACTGGTAGACAACAACTAGACTGTGCAACCTCTAACACAGAAAGGATATGATGGAGAGAAGTTTGCATTTACTGTTCGCATTTTATTTCATATATATATATATATATATATATATATATATATATATATATATATATATATATATATATATCACTTTTCCTTTATTTTGTCTTTTCTTGTGTTTAGGTTCTATATTTAACAAAAATGCAAAAGAATTGACGTTTCGCCCTTTATTCGAGGCATTTTCAAAATTTTTTCCTCCTAAAAATATTTTTATATAATTAAAATACCCAACATAAAAAACATATCTACAATTTTAAAAAACAAACAAGACACTTAAAAACAGTATTTAAATTTTTAAAAAACTAATTAAATTTTTAAAATTTTTTAAAAATATTTAATTTTACCTTGACATTTTGCTACTCTATTACTAAATAAAATTCAAACTTTACATCGTCTACTGAGGATACATGGAATGCCAATGTGTTTTATTTTTTTTATATTTTTAATGTTTTACAATTCATAAAAAACAAATAAGGTATATGTTTGGTTTTATGTTTAAGAGGATATTCAATTTTTTGATTCTTATTTGACAGGATCAAATACTTAATATTTTTGTTTAAATTAGGCTTGTGTAAATGTGGCTCAAATTTCCTATATCTGTTCTGTCGTTAACACTGTTTATATCTTTTTTAATTTCAATCATTTCCTTTATCTGTAATTTTTGGTAATTTTGGTAAAAATTTTGTTTTTTCTGCGCATAAGTCTAGTATCTAGAAAATTTATTTTATTATTATTCTCTCTTTCGGATGTGAACTGTAATTTTTCTTTGAAACTGTTAAACTCTTGGAGAATTTCATTTATTTTATTTTGTGGTACGGCTGCTATGCAATCATCGACAAAACGTTTGAAAAATATTATATTAAAATTTAACTTTTCTAAAACTTTTTCCTCTAAATATTCCATTACTAACTGAGTAATGGTAGATGAAATTGGTGATCCCATAGCACATCCATCGAGTTGTTTGTAAAAGGTGTTTTCGTACTGAAAGTAATTTGTATTAAGAACGAGGTTAACAGCATCCATAAAATTATTTTTTGATAGCCATGTATGTTTTTTAAAATTTCCCATTTTTCTGTTAAAATAGTGTGGACAAGTTGATTTGGTATGTTTGTATACATATATAGTGGTATATTGTGTTTATATAATTTGGGTAGGCCGTATATTTTTGGTGGAATGGCATTGTGAATGGTTGGCCTTTATGCATGCCTTGAATAAAGGAAAAATGAAATTGTATTAATATGGGGAGGGAAACCCAAGTCATCGTGTAGCAGCCAACATTTTTAATGAAAGGCATCCAGGCAAAAATGTGCAACAATCTACTATTGGTACGATTATGGCTAAATTTAAATCAACTGGATCGGTGTAAAGTTCATTTAAAAAATCTCAGAATTGTATAAAACATAGTGAAGAAATCTAATTAAATGTGTGCCTAGATGTTATAAAACATGGTCAAACTAGTATTAGACATGTTTCTTGCCGAAGTGATGTTCAAAGATAGAGTGTAAGGAAGATTTTACACAAAAATAAATTTAAGCCTTATAAACCGAAATTTATAAATACTTTTACGGAACAAGGTTTTGGATCCTCTTTATGGTACCAGGGGGAAAAAGAAAAAGATGTGTTCTTTTCCTTTTGCGTATTATGGACCGATTGAGCCACTTTTACTTCAAACGGCGTTATTGCCTCTTAAAATTATAGATGGTTAGCTCAAGAAAATTCAAATTTTATAATATAATGCGGAGACCAGTATTCCTTTAAAACAAATGTGTGGTGCGGTGTTTCAAACGATCAGGTTGTTGGTCCTTGTTTCTTTATAGGTAATTTAAATGCTGAGAATACTTACGCTTCCTTAACACCGAGATCCTTGAAATTTTGAACAATATGCCTATTGAAATGGGACATAATATGTGGTACCAGTGTGATGGTGCTCCCGTCCATAATACAAGACAGGTTCAAGAACCAGTCTGGGAAATATTTAGGGGCAAAGTAATTGGACGTAATATGGAGAAATACTGGCCCATTTAGTCTCCGAATTTAACCCCACTTGATAGCTTCTCGTGGGGTTACCTAAAATAAAAAGTTTACAAACAAAGCCCATTCCGTAATGTTAATCATTTGGAAACGGTAATTCGAAACTGTATTTTAAAAATAAGGCCCCTTAGTATCAGAAACTCTATTAAAGATGTGTCAAGAAGAACAATTAGTTGCATTGAATGCAATGGAAGGCATACAGAAATGTAATTTTAAGTTTTAAATTTTTGAATTGTTTTTGATTTAATATTCAAATACCAAAAATAGTTTGTTATCAATTAAAAAGGTGGAATTTTAAATGCGTTTAATTTTTATATTGTGATTTTTTGATTAGAAAATTTGAGCCTTTTCAATTAAATTATTTTCTTAATATTAATGTGTACTACTTTCAGACACATACTATGTTTTCAAAAATAGTTATTTTATGAAGTTATCTTATAGAGGATCAAAAAGACATAAACTTTGCATTACATGTGACCAAATTTTAATTGCCCTATTTGGATTTTATAGAAAAACACGTATTTAATATGGTACTACTTTAAACAAAATATGTCTGGAATGAAGCATTGTCAAAACTAAGAAGTTTTATGTAGGGTGCGTTGAGCCTTTACTGCTCACACACTATATTTATATTTCTCTCTCTCTCTCTCTCTCTATATATATATATATATATATATATATATATATATATATATATATATATATGTGGTGTTTAATCGAAGGTTTTCGGGTATCCCGTATACGTTCTCTCCTAGACGCCGTACAGTGAGAATGAGATGTCACCGATACGTCAGCTGCCTTATAATCCTGAGAGGGACACAGCACATACATGAAATGCCAGAAAATCTTCAAATATATATATATATATATATATATATATATATATATATATATATATATATATTTAAAGATTTTGAAGCCCAACCTGGAAAACACACAACAAATTAAACTTTCATTATAGTTAGCCATTCAACAAAATTTCAAGGGATGTGAGCGGGATCCTGTATCTTTTGAAAGTTGTCCTAAGTTGTAAGGGATTTTAGACCCTTATTCTATACATAAATTATAACATTATGCAAATAAAACAAGTTTTAAATTGTAGGAACTTTTGATACTTTTGGAAACTCCTAAACAAAGAAAATACCGTGTATTTAGAAGAAGAAATATAACTTCTGTGCATCAATAATTTAGCGACAGCTGATTAAAGATCGATGAGTAACTAGGAGATACTTCAAATATTTTAAAATAAACACAAAAAGCATTTTCGAGACCAACTGTAAACGTCAATATTAAATTTATTAAATTTTCATATTCTTTGTCTAAACAAAACTATTTTTTTTTTATACCAAAAGTGGATAATATACTTGCAGTTTGGTGTATAAAATACCATAATATAAGAGAAGCTTAGTTCTTAACCAACTGAAAAAATCCTTATACTATCAGCTCTAACACAGTTAGAGACAAAGCCCTATCTCAGATTGCAAGAATAAGGAAAGGGTAGAAGCGTTTCGCATGTTGGTACACCGCCATCTGTAGATAGTTTTCGAACTTGTTGGTTCTCGTCAGTACAGAATAGACCAGCGCACCTCAGCATCGGAGAAATAAATCCTTTAAATAATTTATATGAAACAAAATATGAAATTTAATACAAACAGCGCCATCTCCTAGCTTTCCACAAAATCTGAATATTTAATCTCGTACATTTTCCACATTATAAAGTTTATATATATATATATATATATATATATATATATATATATATATATATATATATATAATATACAGAGAGAGAGACGATTATTATATCCACAAAGTATGCCCGTAAATAAAACTTAGAAAACTTTGTTATTATTTTACTTCTAAATTTATATTTTCAATTTTCAATATATTGCCAAAATTTAATTAAAAACTAGTATTTATTGTGTATATAGAGACGAACCGCACTTGAAAATGCCAAATGAGATTTTGGCGAAACGTCGTGAAAACGATTTTTGGAACGAACGGATGAAATATATATATATATATATATATATATATATATATATATATATATATATATATGTATATATATATATATATATATATATATATATATATATATATATATATATATATATATATATATATATATATGTTTATGCGGCTTTCACGGATTCCACTCCGTGAAAGCCGCATAAACATATATACGCCATCCGGCGGAAGGTCGGAAACATATATATATATATATATATATATATATATATATATATATACAGGGTGTCCAAGATAAGGATTCTAAGCATGGGGATCTCGGAAACAGTTGGAGATACGAGGTCGGTTAAATTAGAGAAAAGTTGCGCAATTTAGTGCTAAATTAAACGCAGTTAAAAAAATTTAAAAATTTCAAACACTTCCGGAGATTTCCGGAAAGAAACGAAATTTGGCAAAATGGTTTTTAATTTTTGCAGGCTTTATTTAAAGAGATATCCGAAAATAAAAGGTAGATTCTTATTGCCACTTTTTATTTTTTATAATTTGGTCTAAACAAAATTTAAATCCGACGTTTCGTTTCTGAGATACCATCATGAACTTTCATTTTTTATATGGAACAAAAAAAAGTATCCCATGTATTTGATAGCATTTTTTATTACAAATTCAACGGTGTATCACACTTGCATATCAAGTGTGTAGTTCATTGGCTTTTATAAAACTGATATACCTTTCTCTCTCGCTCTCACGGAGCTCTTATGGAAAGTGCTTGAACTACGTATTCGATATGCAAGGGTGATACACCCTTGAATTTGTAATAAAAAATGCTATCAAATACATGGAATACTTTTTTTTGTTCCATATAAAAAATGAAAGTTCATGATGGTATCTCAGAAATGAAACGTCGGATTTAAATTTTGTTTAGACCAAATTATAAAAAATAGAAAGTGGCAATGAGAATCTACCTTTTATTTTCTGATATCTCTTTAAATAAAGCCTGCACAAATTAAAAACGATTTTGCCAAATTTCGTTTTTTTCCGGAAATCTCCGGAAGTGTTTGAAATTTTTAAATTTTTTTAACTGCGTTTAATTTAGCACTAAATTGCGCAACTTTTCTCTAATTTAACCGACCTCGTATCTCCAACTGTTTCCGAGATCCCCATGCTTAGGATCCTTATCTTGGACACCCTGTAATATATATATATATATATATATATATATATATATATATATATATATATATATATGTTTATATTTTTGTTGTTGTTGAGCGCCAGGTAAAAATAATTAATGGTAAAGAATAATTATAATAAAATTATAATTATTCTTTACCAATTTGAAGTATTTCTAAATATTCAAATTTTCTATATATAGATATAGATGTGTTCCTACCTATAAATTGACTCCTTCTCAGTTGAGTTCAGATGTTATTAAAATATCAGAAAAACAAGCAAAATACAGAGAGTAAAACACAAAATATAAAAATTTTATTTTACAATAAATATGGCACAATATTATTTTTTATTTCCAGATGGAATTTAATGGTCAATACATATTTCCTTCATACAAGACTGTTGCTAATCAATATTACTTTTTGGTTAATTTGATATACCATGCATTAACTTTTAACTACCTGGATCAGAAATCGGCAACGTTTAATTTCGTAATTGTCTACTAGATGGCTATAGTGTTCTTTTACAAGGAAAGCGTCGTTTATTTTTAGAGAAATAATTACTAATTTAAACAAATTATCGTGTGCTGTGTTGTAATGCAAGATATTCTATCAGGTTAGTATCCAAAACTATGTAGATCGCCCCCCCCCCCAGCGCTTTGAATTCAGGAAAATAGACCCGATTTTAGCTCTTATACTATAGCTTATTCAAGAACTAGAGAGAGTCATAAATCATTTTTTACCCTTTTTTTTCTTCGCAAACTACCTGTGTTCTTTAGTTCGGTGTCTTTGGCAAAATCTCTTAGACACATATATTTTTCATAGGAATGGGTTCGAAATTTTACAATCAAAAATACCGGTCTATAATAATAGACTGTTTGCGTTGGATAACAATAGATATTTGTATGTGTGAAGTGTTAATAAGGATTTTAATCTTTGTCATTGGCGTCAGAAGGAGGTTTATTTTATCACAAAGTATTTGTGGCATAGAATATTATTTTGATAATAAACTTAAAATGGAAAAATTTTATAATATTATTTTATTTCTTATGATTTCTTAGTAATTCACATGCATTAGAAAATATAGATAATTTTGACACATTCAACACAAATCGCAACTGTAATTTTATTAGGCACATTCAGACTAAAACTTAGCCTTTTTCTCTCAAAAAATTCTTTTATAAGTTAAATACTTACAAAATACCCATTGTTAAAATTACAAGAAGTTAAATATATATAAAAAAATAAATTCGTCCATATAATATTGAATTTTTTTTGAGGCTATAGATCATTTTATTATTAATTAAAAACATTTTTAGGACGTTTTAATTTATTTATTTCTTAAACCATCTGCAGAATTAAAATTAAACAAAAACACTAAAAAGGGATTCAAATGTAGTTAGCTTTTATATGTTACAGAAAATTTAAATAATAAATTGTGTTTACGCTGGGAAACAATACGTTTCTAATTCGTAATTAAATTCAGTGAAGCTATCTTAGCTCAAATTAATTATAATTGGTTTCTCTATCTCACCAATCATGAGATCAAGTTTCCACATTTTCATTTATTCTTTTATTATATGGATTTTTTTCCAATTTTCTGCAGTAACTTTATTCAAAAAATCTTGAAAAAGTTCAGTTTAATTACTAATTTTGTAAGTTGTGTTATTTCTAGCAACTCTACCGTTTACTTGAGAGGGATATTTCCTTCTCCAACGCATGTTTTTCGGACGATCTATAAGAATAAGTTTCCTATCTGGTTTTTCCCAGCAAAAATTAAGTTTTCTGAGCAATTTCCAGAGTTCAGTTGGTCTGCCTGTGATCGAATGTGGCTTGGGAGTACTAACAATTGCAGTCGTTTTTTTTTTCCTTCAGGATTCGGTACATAGTAGATTTTCCCACTCCTGTCATGTTAGAATACATCTAAATAGCGCTTCTAACATTATTATCTAGATATTGATATCTTAAGGCATCATAAACATTCATCGTAATAAGTTTTTCGTTGAGAAAAAAATGCCCTGCTTTAACGATTTTAGAATAAATATAGATGTGGGAGCCATATATTTTGGGTATCTCACTTATCTCAAATAATATTTAAAAACAAGCACAAACATGATAAATAACTAAGAACACACTGTAAGGTGTACTTTGTTCACTGACAGAAATTACAGTGAGGTGTACTTTGTTCACTGACAGAAATTACAGTGAACTATTAGAAATTTTATTGTTGCAGTAAATTTATAAAAACTTATAGTATTTAAATATAATTAAATATAATTAGATTTACGACAGTCCTCAGTTATCTGCGGAACTGGAGCAGATACGTTGGAAATTTCGGTAACAGTTTTATTACTCTCTCTATTTCTTGAATAGAGTATAGGAATGTGTATGCTTGCGATCGCCCCCCCCCCCTTCCCAAGAGCTTTGAGTTCAGGAAACTAGAACCCATTCTGCCTTTTATATTAGGAATATGTATGCTGCTGGCACTCCCCTCCCTCCCGTTGACAACTCGTTTTTCTTACGGTAGCCCCCCCCCCCTATCCAAGTGCTTTGAGTTTAAACTCAGAAAAATAGAACCGAGCGTGCCTTTTACACTAGAAATGGGAATAGTGCTGGTGTCTCCCCCTCCCCGTCGACAATTTGCTTTCGCTTGCCATATTGTACTTTTCTGATATCACCCGCCCCCCCCCCCCCAAAAAAAAAAAGAGAGGCTGAATACGCCACTGATGGCGCTACCTTAAACAAAATATGTCTGGAATGAAGCATTGTGAAAACTAAGAAGGATTATCTAGGTTATTTTACACCAGTGGTGTAAATTATAAAAAATGGACAAAAAAATCTCAATTATGTTATACAGCTGAAATATTGCAAATGGGCAAGAAATTTAGAAAAATCTTTTCTAATTACTTTTTTCGATATTTTGAGATATAACGCCATTTTTGTGTTTTTGAAAAAAAAAATATAATTTAACAGATAATGCTAATCACGTGACTACTACTTTTTTCGTTAATTTTCATCTCGATCGAAGCCGAAATCGTTGCCATGGTCAAATTTCGAATAAACCTATTAATAAAAAAAATCCCATATGATGCGGACTTTACTAGTCACACTGTATACGTATATATATATATATATATATATATATATATATATATATATATATACAGGGTGATTCAAAAATCGATCACGAAACTTAAGGGGGTGATTCTACTTGACAAAATAAGGGTAGAGCTTCATATAATTTTTTTTCAAAATGTCATTCGTTTTCGAGTTACAAGCCGTCCAAGTTCAAGTTTTTATTTTTTGTTTTTTGAATTACTCGCTTACAGGAAAACCGATTTGACTAATATTTGAAAGATAGGCTAAGTCTTCTGCGCGTCATCATTTTAGTAACAATTCACATTGATTGTTTGCCGCTAGAGGGCACTTTACCTACATTGAAAATTGTTTTTTTGACATAATTTTTTAGTGTTGACAGCTACAGTAGTTTTTGGCATAATTTCTGAAAGACTGATGCCAGGCCTTTAGAAAAGGTGCTCTTTATTTACATCGCTAAACCCAACGGTTTAGACGTAAATCACCCTAAAAAATTAAGTGGTAAATTTACTTTTCTCATTTCATTAACACCAGCTACCAGGTAAATAGCTATCAAAGTATTCTAGAGCTGTCAGTTTAACATCAAATAAATTTGCTTTTTAAACTATTTAATTTATAATCTTAAAATAACTAATAATGGCTAATCACCAATATTCAAATATCGAATATTGTGATATCCATTTTTGTTATGGAAAAGCAAATGGTAATGCAGAGTTGGCAAGAAGATATTATATGAAGAGTTATCCGGAAAGAAATATCCCTCATGCTCAAACATTTTCCAGTGTGCACAGGAGGCTTGCGGAATGTGGTTCCTTTAAAAGTTATAATGGAAATAGGGGAAGACCTAGAACTGCTAGAAACGTGCAACAAGAAGAAAGAGTGCTTGAAATTATTGAAGATAATCCAGGTATTAGTACTAGAAAAATTGGGAATGAAGTGCGGCTCTGTCAGGCTAGTTCATGGAGGATACTAAGAGAAGAACAACTCTACCCGTTTCATTCAAAAAAGGTGTAGGCTCTTTATGACGATGATCGGCCGAGACGGTTGGAAATGTGCAATCAGATCCTAGCTAAGTATGAACACGATAATCGATTAATTGGCGTCATATTATTCACTGACGAAGCTGGTTTCACTCGTGATGGCATAACAAATCTACACAACATCCACACATATGCTTACGAGAACCCAAACAATGTGGTAGAAACGAAACATCAGCGTAGATTTTCACTAAATGTGTGGGCAGGGATAATAGGAGATTACCTTATTGGTCCTCATTTCTTTGATGGCCCATTAACTGGTGACGTATACTTAGATTTTATCCAAAATCGTCTCCCATTGTATCTGGAAGATGTGCCATTGGAAGTAAGGGCCAACATGTGGATCCTCCAAGACGGAGCTCCGCCCCACTTTAGTATACGTGTCCGACAGTATTTGAATGCAACGTATCCTGAGCGATGGATAGGACGAAGTGGACCATTGGCATGGGCAGCGAGGTCACCAGACCTTAATCCTATGGATTTTTTCTTTTGGGGTCATTTGAAACAATTGGTGTACGATATTCCAGTAATCAACGTCGAGGATCTTCGCTTCAGGATAATCGAAAAGTGCCAAATTATTAAAGAAACACCAGAAATTTTTCATCGAGTTAGGCGACATTTTTTGAAGAGTGTTAGGAAATGTATGGAAGAAAATGGGGGACATTTTGAGAATCTTTTTTAGTTTGTTTAGTACTGTTTCATTAATTTTTATCAATTAAATGTATATCGCAATAATCCATACTATGAATATTTACTGATTAGCCATTATTAGTTATTTTAAGATTATAAATTAAATAGTTTAAAAAGCGAATTTATTTGATATTAAACTGACAGCTCTAGTATACTTTGATAGCTATTTACCTGCTATCAAAGTATACCAGAGAAAAGTAAATTTACCACTTAATTTTTAAGGGTGATTTACGTCTAAACCGTTGGGTTTAGCGATGTAAATAAAGAGCACCTTTTTTAAAGGCCTGGCATCAGTCTTTCAGAAATTATGCCAAAAACTACTGTAGCTGTCAACACTAAAAAATTATGACAAAAAAACAATTTTCAATGTAGGTAAAGTGCCCTCTAGCGGCAAACAATCAATGTGAATTGTTACTAAAATGATGAAGCGCAGAAGACTTAGCCTATCTTTCAATTATTAGTCAAATCGGTTTTCCTGTAAGCGAGTAATTCAAAAAACAAAAAATAAAAACTTGAACTTGGACGGCTTGTAACTCGAAAACGAATGACATTTTGAAAAAAAATTATATGAAGCTCTACCCTTATTTTGTCAAGTAGAATCACCCCCTTAAGTTTCGTGATCGATTTTTGAATCACCCTGTATAAATAATTTTAAAATAATTTAATAATTTCTTTGTTTAGGCTGTTTTTAATTTTTATTGGTCTTCATGTTACTCGTCTCGTAAAATGGTGTTATTTTTATAGAAACCCATAAGCTCTTCTTTTATAGTCAGTTTGTAACTACCGACATCAATATATTTCGTGATGGGTAATACATTTACTAAAAAGGTCACAAAGAAAAACACAACTTTGAAAAGAAAAGTTTGTCTGGAATTTCGAGGTTTTTACGTTTGAAACTGCCTGGAATTCGTAAATCGGATAGCCTGTCGAGACTGTTAAAATTCGCTCGAGTAGGTATACATAGGACATGCTTGTCTGTGTCTACGAGGTATTATTAGAATTTTCCAGACGTCCCTTGTGAAAAAGTTTTAGGTGTTAGGCTTTTACTACACCTTTTAGAGTTATTTTTGGTATATTTTGACCTTAAAAATAAGCCAAAATATCAGAAAAAGATGTTTTGATGAAATAGGAATGGACATTAAAAATAAAGTGTACGAAAGCAAATAAAAAAGTAATAATAACTAAAAATATTTAGAAACTATATCAAAATTTTTGAAGTCGATATTTCATTATCTCATTGAAACTTTCAATAATACCTACACCCACAAACAAATCAAAATTTTCACACAATCTTAAAAATCTGTGCAGATAAAAAATATATTTTATTAACTGTCATTTATACTGGATAAAATGCATTGATATTGTATTTCAACCCAATCATCTAGTTACAGTCAGAGCGTCCTGGAAACTTTTGTAGCCGATTAAGATATTTGAATACACTCAAGCTTTTCTTATGTTGCGAAGTAGTAGATATCTGTTGGACTTCCATTGTCTTTATTTTTGTTGAATATCACGACGTTTCGGCTAGTAGTTATCTCTAGTGAAACTAAATAAATCCCTTAGCTACATGACTATTTATACTAAAAGTAAATGCAGAAGAGTGTGACTAAGATGGGTGCAGTAATGCCTGCTATGGCAAAATCCCATTTTTTTTTATGCCTCATTTAGTTTTAGTTTACAATTACTAAGAAGTGGTTTCCACACTTCTTTTATATCTAAAGATGATTTACTAAAACAACTCAGGTTCTGATGTATGACCGCGGCTTCTTTGAATTTCCGTTTTCTCCAAGGTTGTTCTCGATGTAGTATTTTAGCTTCAGACCATTTTATGTGGTGTCCATGAGTTCAGACATGGTTGGCGGCACCAAATTTTTCTGTTTCTCCTCGAGATGTACATCCTTACGTCAAGAGGTCTCTTTGTTTCGCCAATGTAGGAATTGCCCCATTCACATGGTATCTGATATACACAGTTCTTCATGTCTCTGTGAGTTGTTGGTTTGACTCTAGTGAGCCGACTTCTCAGAGAGTTATTTGAATTGAAAACGACGTTGATTTTATATCGTTTTCCTATTCTTCTAACTTTTTCTGAAATGCCTTTAGCATAGGGGATGTTAAATATTGGTTTTCGTTCTTCATTCTTTGTCGATATTGTCTTATTTCCGCGTTGTTCAAGAAATTTATCCACTAGATATACTGGGTGTCCGTTGGCTATCAGATCATTTTTAATGTAATATATCTCTTTCATCAAGTTCTCGTTGGAGTTGCAGAGAGGCTCTATCTACGAGATTTCTTTTAATTCCTTGTTTGGCGTTGTTGGAGTAATTATATGAATAATTAAGGTATTGTCCTGTGTGCGTGGCTTTTCTGTAAACCGAAGTTTGAATTTGTCTGCCATTTCTTTCAACCAAGACATCTAAGAATGGTAATTTATTTTCTACTTCTTTCTCCATAGTGAGTTTGATAGTTGGGCTGATATTGTTGAGACGAAAAAGGAAGTTTCGAAGTTCTTCGTCGTTTCCACTCCAAACAATAAAAGTATTGTCTACGTATCTGTGCCATAAGTTTGGTTTCTTAGTTGTGGTTTCAATTGCAAAAAAAGTTAGAAGTGGAAACGACGAAGAACTTCGAATTTTTCTTTTTCATCTCAACAATATCAGTCCAACTATTAAACTCACCATGAAGAAAGAAGTAGAAAATAAATTACCATTCTTAGATGTCTTGGTTGAAAGAAACGGTAGACAAATTCGAACTTCGGTGTACAGAAAAGCCACGCACACAGGACAATACCTTAATTATTCATCTAATTACTCCAACAACACCAAACAAGGAATTATAAGAAATCTCGTAGATAGAGCCTTAACTCTCTGCAACTCCAACGAGGACTTGATGAAAGAGATAAATTACATTAAAAATGATCTGAGAGTCAACGGATACCCAGTATATCTAGTGGATAAATTTCTTGAACAACGCAGAAATAGGACAATATCGACAACGAATGAAAAACGAAAACCAGCACTGAACATCCCCTATGTTAAAAGCATTTCAGAAAAAGTTAGAAGGATAGGAAAACGATATAAAATCAACGTCGTTTTCAATTCAAATAACTCTCTGAGAAGTCGGCTCACTAGGGTCAAACCAACAACTCAAAGAGACATGAAGAACTGTGTATATCAGATACCATGTGAATGGGGCAATTCCTACATTGGCGAAACAAAGAGACCTCTTGACGTAAGGATCAAAGAATACCAAAAATGCACATCTCGGGGAGAAACAGAAAAATCTGGTGCCGCCAACCATGTCTGGACTCATGGACACCACATAAAATGGTCTGAAGCTAAAATACTACACCGAGAACAACCTTGGAGAAACCGGAAATTCAAAGAAGCCGCGATCATACATCAGAACCTGAGTTGTCTTAGTAAATCATCTTTAGATATAAAAGAAGTGTGGAAACCACTTCTTAGTAATTGTAAACTGAAACTAAATGCAGCATAAAAAAAATGGGATTTTGCCATAGCAGGCATGACTGCACCCATCGCAGTCACATTCTTCTGCATTTACTTTTAGTATAAATAGTCATGTAGCTAAGGGATTTATTTAGTTTCACTTGAAAACGGCTAGAGATAACTACTAGCCGAAACGTCGTGATATTCAATAAAAATAACGACAATGGAAGTCTAACAGATATCGACTACTTCGCAAGAAAACATTGTCTATGACCTTCAAACTTTTCTAATGTATTTCGATACCCTGATTACGAATACCGTGGGTATTTCCTTGGAAATATTCAAGAAAGTTATTATTAACAGTTTAAACATTTATTGGGCCGCAAAATTGTTGACAACTATGTTATCGACCTCGAACATATTAATATTTTTATTTCATATTTAATGGCTGAGGTGTTGATTTTTTAAAACTGAAAAATGTTAATTAGAAGCCGAAAACTTCCTGAATTGGTGAAAAATTACAGCATCCATCCGGGTCACGACAAGGTAAGAGCACGGTAGCTCTCATATCTGGGAAACTAAACCGATTTTGTACTTTTAGGTTTATTTTGAAGATTTTTTCAGGCACTGTTCTTGAGTATTAGATGTAGTTTTTAGAAGTACCATATTATTACGCCAAAAAGGGCAAAAAAAAATAAGAAAAGAAGTAAAACTCAGTTAATTTTCAGCACTTTACGTGGATTTCAAGTCAATTAATCTATTTCCCAACTAAATATATAAATCGATGCGAACTTTTATAAGTGTAAATATCGACTACGGTCCCTAGCCTCTTTTTGTGAATGATTACTAACAGGCTGAATCTTCTTGAGTAACTTTGTTTTGACGAGAGCTCCAACTTTTCTCTGTAAAAAATCTCGATTGTGGTAACTAATAGTGTGCGCAGGCGTTAAACGCGTCGATTGAGTGATTGTCCAAGTTTTATTACTAACAGTTAGTTTTTTACTTAAACTTAGAGATAATTTATAAAAAAAACTGAAAAAACGTTTGTCCAGACAACCTCGATAATAAACGTCATTGGACCAAGCATAAAAGAGAACTAATCAACAAGGCCACAAAAGCCTTGATGATCTCCTTGTTCTTGTCGGGAAAAAAGTTGTACCAATAAGGGGTGAAGTCATTAAATAAAAGCTGCAGTTCATATCTAGAAAATAGCATATCTAGAACATACCAAGAGATGAAATTCAAAAGTAGGTTCAACTTCGTAAAATACTTTAACATAAGGTTGAGTCGTGAAAGTGAATAAGTGCTAGATAGCATTGAGAAATTCAACTTAATCTCGATTAAATGGTATACAGATGATTCTAAAATAAAAGAGGAAACTGGAATAGGATTATATGAACCTAGAATCGATCACTTTGAAAGTTTTGGCAAATCATCAAGTATTATCCAAGAAACAATTTACGCTATGAAAAAATGCACCAGTGAGCTGGGTTCTCATGTAACCAGCCCCAAGAAAGTATGGAAATGCATAGAGGAACTGAGCGAACTAGACAGAAGTAACAAGATTACCCTCCTGTGAGAGCTGGAACATATTGAAGTGGAAGGAGATGAAATAGTAGCCAAGGAAATAAAACGCGGAACAGAAACATTGTTTCTAGGATATGAATCTATTTGCAGAATTAGTAAAAGCGAAAATACTAGAAAAACCAAAAGAGGAAGAGAAAAGGATATTTAATTATTAGACAAATCTACAAGGAATTAGGCAAACGAAGATACTTCTGGTGAACTATGATCAGAAGAAATTCAAGGAACGTATTGGTCTAATTAAAAATTAGCTTTGAATTTTGCCAGGGTTCGTAATAGGGCACTGCTATCAGAAGAGGCACGTTATGAAACTTGGACTAGCGGAAACAGAAGAATATAGATTTCGTTAGGAACAGGAGGAGAATTTTCTTCACATTCTTTCAAAATATGCCTACTATGCAAAAATCTAGGATACAATATCTGGGAGCATATCGAATACAAGAGGAAGTATTACCCCATATTTGGGTATCATTAACGACTTAGCAACAGAGGGGGGACAAAATAGATCTTTCACGCCGCAGTGCAGACGTCCCTTTTCAAGAGAAAATGAGGCATATGAGGAAATTAGAAGATAATTAAGAAGAACTGTCAATTTTAGAAAATACGAAATGTCGGGTAATAAATCTAAATAAATAGACACATAAATTGGCGGAAAAAAATGTTCTGAAGCTTGAAAATTCACAAAACTATAAAGCATACACAACAGGAAACAAAATTTAACGAAATAGTGTCTGAAAAGAAATGGATTATGTATTATCAAGAATTGCTAACTGAAAAGAAGTTTCGGTATATGAAAGAAATAGCTAGTATTAACATACAATGAGACAGGTCGAAATAGATAGTAATCATGTCATTAAAGCTATAAAAAACTAAGAAATGGAAAATCATACGAAGCTGAGGGCATCTATACGGAATTACTAAAAATTGGAACAACAAAGCTTTTTAACATATTTTGATAATTTTCTCAATTTTCAGTAACACACAACAAAATGGAAAGGGAGCTATTCCACAAAAAAAGAAATCAAGGAAAATTGTCAGAATTAAGGAGGGATAACGATAACTAGCATAATGAATCGACTCTATGGAAAATATTTAGAGACCTAAATGAAAAAGAATACAATGAGAAAGAAGAACAGAGTGAATTTCTTGGTGGTAGATCCTGCAATAATAACATTTTTTGTGTGGAAGAAATAATTGAAAAAAAAAAACGGCTTCAAATGAAGATATTCAAATATTATTTATAGCTTTAAATAAGGTTTACAATAACATCGCTATATTTAATCTGTAGGAAACGATGACGAACACAAATATATACAATACTTTTATTAGAGCTGTACAAAATCAATATGTAGATTCTATTTCAAAAATCCTAAATGTGACACTGTGGAGCAAAAATATGAACAGAAACAACATAATGATATAATGCTATATAATTTACGGAGCTGAGATTTGGATACTTAGAGAGAGAAATTTATAACAAGTAGAAGCTGTAGAAACGGATGCTTCGAGGTCAGCTAGAATGTTATGGATACAAAGAGCAAAAAACGAGGAAACGTTCTGACAGATGCAAATAAAAGATACGATCATGAAAGATATAAAAAAGAAAATAATTAATCTGGTATGGTGATATGCAATGAATAGCTGACTCACGGCTGACCAAAAGAAACCATTAGTTGATATCCAAAGAACTCCAGAAGAAAAGGAAGACCTAGAAGAAATTGGACGGAAGGAATAAGGAAAGCTATGAGTGCCGGTAACCTTCAAGTTGGGCAGTGGTAAGATAGGAAATGATGGAGTATAGAAATCGGACAACGTCGCCGAACGTTCTAAACTGACATATATATATATATATATATATATATATATATATATATATATATATATATATATATATATATATATATATCAGATCAAAACTTATAAGTCTGTCGTCCGGCTCTAGATTAATGCTACTTATTTCATTAACGAAATGTGTGTAATAATTAACATATTATAAAGTAATTGGTTATATTGTTCGAACAAATATTAATAACCGAAACAATTCATAATTTTATTTTGGAAATTATCAATTGACGACGTGATTAATCATTTCAGGATTAAAATTACCCATTAGCAGAGTTTTCAAATTATCTATTGTAATTAAAAAATGAATTTTCCAAATTATTAAATTATTAGTTGGTACTTTTTCCTCAATTAAATCAAAAAATAATTTAATTAATTAATTTTTAAATTAAATCGATAAATTTTTTCGACCTTTTTGAATCATATTGATCAGGCTAATGAGTATCATCATGAACAAAAGCAGTGTTATTTCATTTTTAATTATTTATTTGTTTTGGTCTGAACAAAAAATGCTCCAGCAATAATAAATTCCTGTAAAATTAAATGATGCATTTGACAAATTTTTCCTGCGGTTAATTTTACATTACTTTATCTAAAAAGATGGAGTTCGGTTCAGTCCAGTTTCACCAAAAGAGATTGTCATAACCCAATTTTAGTAAACATTACGAAGCTAATTTTAAGAGTGTATATTAAATTATAATATTGTTATAGAGCGAAGTACACAGCTGTAAACCAGGCGCAAAATATACGTGCCGTCCCTTCGTCTCCCGAAAATATCTAAATCACCATTTTGGAAAATACTTACTTTGATGTAAAAGTTCCTCAGCTACCGATCTATACCAAAAACGAGTATACTAAACATGCCCGCATGGATCAGAGCAATATGAACTCAGAGACTAACATATGGTGAGCTTAACAATGTGATTGTTAAAGCATTGTTCTGTGGAACCTTGTAGTGGACAGCTTGCTGAGTGAACTGAATGACGCTGGTTTGTATACACAGGCCTACACTGATAACCTGGTAATTTGGTGCCCTGGCCACAATATCCAGGATCAAGAGGGACCAATGATGCAAGCTCTCCGAATCGTGGAGCTATGGCGCTACAGGGAGGAACTCGGAATAAATCCAGACAAGGCCGAGGTGGCTCTCTTTACAAAAAAGAGAAAAATGGGGATACTTCCCACAATTACATTTTCATGAAGTACTCTTCAATACAAAGAAACAGGTGGGAGCAATTGTGAACTCACAACTGAGTTGGCATGATCATCTTGAGGCTTGAACCAAGAAGGCCATATGTGCTTTCTGGGCTTGTAAACGAGCCTTTAGGTGAAAATGGGGATTGATACCGAGAGTGCTATTTTGAATATTCACTATGGTGATCCGCCCCATGATAATATATGCCGCTATTGGTGGTATAGTACAGCAGAGCGTAAACAAATTTGACTTTAACTTATCAAAGTTTAAAGAATAGCACTGAAGACTGTTTATCGTCTCAGTTTCCTAGGACATCTCGGAATTGGAACGTGCAGCTACTCAGATATCTGGAAAAACGTGGTGAAGAGGTGCCCATTCCTCCCCATGCATACAGATTACATGACGCCGCCTTAAAAACCCGACCACTCTTTGGAGATATTTCTGCCAAGTAGAGGATTGGAAGGGAGAGCAAAATCTTCCCAGAAATGGATCCTGGCGATATTCAGATGAATCTCGACAAGGTGAAAGAGCTGGTGTCAGAATTTTGAGCAGAAGCATGGAAGTCAGAGAGTTTTACTCTCTAGGACAACGTGCGACGATCTTTGCAACCGAAAATTTATGCTATTCTGCCGTAGAGCCACCTTTGTAAGAGGTCCCTCTCACACAATGGCTTTGAAGTCGATTATCGTAACTTAGTTAGTAGTGCCTTGATGCCAGAATGTGCTGAACAGTCTGACAAGGACAGCTGAACAATTAGACTCGTGTGGGCCTTGGATCACTCGGATTACTCGGGAACCAACTGAACCATATGAACCCCAACCAATTCTATCTGTCCTAACTACCGTTGATAAAAAGGAATTAAAATTGTTGCTGGAATGCAACTTAAAAAAATAATTAATTGAATCGTAGAGAGCGGCTACCTGAATGAAGTGTTCTAAGGAACATATAACTGGACCTAGTGCCCGGATTACTAGGGAGCTTCTCTCCTTAGGAAGGAAATTGCAACGAACTGTGGTGGGATTGCTGACAGGACATTTTCACCTGAGGTTCCATCTTCATAAGATCGGTGTCTTAGATAACCCGACTTGCAACTGCTATCTGGAGAAGAATGAAACTGTTGAACATATCCTCATAGAGTGTTCAGTACTCAACGGACTAAGACAGAGATATTTCGGAGATACAATTTTGTTATCGGAAGTAGTGAGGCTTGAATTCACAGAGGCGATCGACCCCAAACGACCTGCAGCTCTTGTGGGATGTATAGGGCCAAAGAGGCCCAGATATCGATGATCAATTATCACCACCTTTGTTCATTCATTCGTTCATGCTTTTTCGGAAATATAGTACGTTTTGTTCTTTTTCTAACTCAAATTGCAAATTTTCAAGAATCCAACTACTCCAATGAAAAGCACAGGTAAAAATATTTTGAAACATCTATTGAAAATGTTTTTAGGATAAATTTCAGTATCGAAACACTGTAATTTCGCTTTCGTGCACCGGGTTGGGATGTTTCAGGCAATATATATATATATATATATATATATATATATATATATATATATATATATATATATATATATATATATATATATATATAAGTTTATGCGGCTATCACGGATTCCTCTATGTGAGATGCAATAGCAGTGGATATATCCACATTATGCAAACTTCTCTCCATCATATCCTTTCTGTGTTAGAGGTTACTGTTCGCATTTTACTTCATTCATACAGGGAGCTGCATATAGTTGTACGTTTGCTGAATGTGATTTCAGCACTACAACGGCATAATGTGGATATATCCACTGCTATTGCATCTCACACGGAGGAATCCGTCAAAGCCGTATAAACATATATACGCCATCCGGCGGGAGGTTAGCGAAGCCGCATTCAGTATTTGCATGCTTCCTTCCGATCTGTCCTTTACACAGCCAGGTGCATGTCGGTATCCTGATGAGTCTAGTAGAGACGAAACATGTACCTCTGCCGTATCACTGTGGCGGGGAGGGTAAGTTATGACTTTCTTCTCGGAATGGTGGTACAGGTAGCCCATCATCTCGATGGTGGTGGAATAGGATAAATTGCGTTTTATAACAATTTATTCTAACTGTGCATTCAAATACGGAGCTGCATATAGTTGTTCGTTTGCTGAATGTGATTTCAGCACTACAACGGCATAATGTGGATATATCCACTGCTATTGCATCTCACACGGGGGAATCCGTGAAAGCCGCATAAACATATATACGCCATCCGGCAGGAAGTCGGCGAAGCCGCGTTCAGTATTTGCATGCTTCCTTCCGATCTGTCCTTTGCACAGCCAGGTGCATGTCGGTACCCTGATGAGTCTAGTAGAGACGAAACATGTACCTCTGCCGTATCACTGTGGCGGGGAGGGTAAGTTTTGACTTTCTTCTCGGTATGGTGGTACAGGTGGGCCATCATCTCAATGGTGGTGGAATGGGATAAATTGCGTTTTATTACAATTTATTTTAACTGTGCAACCTCTAACACAGAAAGGATATCATGGAGAGAAGTTTGCATTTACTGTTCGCATTTTACTTCATATATATATATATATATATATATATATATATATATATATATATATATATATATATATATATTAATAACCTATTAAGCAAAATACATGATAAATTACAAAAAAATGGCGGATGTATGATCCATACCTTTATTTTTTAATTATGTCAAAGCCGGTTAAAATATAAAAGAAAATTTTACGCCTTCTTCACTTGCAGATAAATTCCAGTGATAAAGAAATATTAAATTTAGGAATTTATTGAACTGCAAAATAAACGAAATGGAGTAGGAAAGATATAAATACTAATATGATTGCATAAAATCATTTAAATTATGCGATTCGAAAGTAAATTGAAACGAAGACATAAGCAGATTAGAATCTGTTTAGGGGTAAATTGAAAGATCCCTTTTATAAAATATTTAAATGCTTTTACGAATACAGATTTAAATCAGAGAAATTCGGGCATGTAGTTACATTTAAATTGAATTTATGGATAAAAGCATACGAAGTGACACGTATAACAGATTAAACAAAAAAAGGCTTATATTTACTAAACTTTATGAGTGATTTGATTAAAATTTCTTTCACAGTCAATAAAAAATGTAATTATCTACGGAATTTGTTTTCGAATTGTATTTTTGCTGTTAGGTTTAATAAGGACCAAATAAGAGGTTGGGTAGAATAATATGGGCTTCGATAGAGGACGTCATTTAGAATATTTTAGCCATATATGGAAGTTTTGCCTGAAACATCCCAATGCGATGCACGAAAGCGAAATTACAGTGTTTTGAGCTCGTGTTTTCGATACTGAAATTTATCCTAAAAACATTTTCAATAGATGTTTCAAAATATTTTTACCTGTGCTTTTCATTGGAGTAGTTGGATTCTTGAAAATTTGGCAATTTGAGTTAGAAAAAGATCAAAACGTATTATATTTCGGAAAAAGCATGAACGAATGAATGAACAAAGGTGGTGGTAATTGATCATCGATATCTAGGCCTCTTTGGCCCTATACATCCCACAAGAGCTGCAAGTCATTTGGGGTCGATCGCTTCTGTGAATTCAAGCCTCACTACTTCCGATAACAAAATTATATCTCCGAAATATCTCTGTCTTAGTTCGTTGAGTACTGAACCCTCTCTGAGGATATGTTCAACAGTTTCATTCTTCTTTAGACAGCAGTTGCAAGTCGGGTTATCTAAGACACTGACATTATGAACATGGAACCTCAGGTGAAAATGTCCTATCAACAATCCTACCACAGTTCGTTGCAATTTCCTTCCTAAGGAGAGAAGCTCCCTAGTAATCCGGGCACTAGGTCCAGTTATATATTCCTTGGTACACTTCATTCAGGGAGCCGCTCTCTACGATTCAATTAATTATTTTTTTAAGTTGCTTTCCAGCAACAATTTTAATTCCTTTTTATCAACGGCAGTTAGGACAGGTAGAACTGGTTGGGGTCCATATTGTTCCGTTGCGAACTCCAACTTTTCCAGACGGCCCGCTTCCATATTCCCGAGTAATCCGAGTGACCCAAGACCCACACGAATCTAATTGTTCAGCTGTTCCGTGTCAGACTGTTTAGCATATTGTTACATCGAGGCACCACTAACGAAGTTACGACACTCGACTTCAAAGCCATTGTGTGAGAGGGACCTCTCACAGAGATGGCTCTACGGCAGAATGGCATAAATTTTCGCAGTAAAGATTGTCGCACGTTGTCCTAGAGAGTAGAGCTCTCTGACTTCCATGCTTCTGCTCAAAATTCTGACACCAGCTCTTTCATCTTGTCGAGATTCATCTGAGTATCGCTAGGATCCATTTCTCGGAAGATTTTGCTTTCCCTTCCAATCCTCTCTACTTGGCAGAAATATCTCCAAAGAGTGGTTGGGTTTTTAAGGCGGCGTCATGTAATCTGTATGCATGGGGAGGAATGGGCACCTCTCCATCACGTTTTCCCAGATATCTGAGTAGCTGCACGTTCCAATTCCGAGATGTCCTAGGAAACTGAGACGATAAACAGTCTTCAGTGCCATTATTTAAACTTTGTCAAGTTAAAGTCGAGTTTGTTTGCACTTTGCTGTACTATACCACCAATAGCGGCATATATTATCATGGGCCGTATCACCATAATGTATATCCAAAATAGCACTCTCGATATCAATCTCCATTTTCACTTAAAGGCTCGTTTACAAGCCCAGAAAGCACATATGGCCTTCATGGTGCGAGCCTCAACATGATCATGCCAACTCAGTTGTGAGTTCAGAATTACTTCTTGATATTAAACTGTTTCCTTGTATTGAGGAGTCCTTCATGAAAATGTAATTATGTAAAGAGAACCACCTCGGCCTTGTCTGGATTTATTCCGAGTTCTTCCCTGTAGCGCCATCGCTCCGCGATCCAGAGAGCTCGCATCATTAGTCCCTCTTGATCCTGAATATTGTGGCCAGGGCACAAAATGACCAGATTATCAGCGTAAGCATGTATACAAACCAGCGTCATTCAGTCCACTCAGCAATCTGTCCACTACAAGGTTCCACAGAAAAGGCGAAAGAATTCCTCCCCGTGGACAGCGCTTACTTAACAGTGGTTTAACAGTTACATTGTTAAGCTCAGCATATATTAGTCCCTGAGTTAATATTGCTACATGCAAGCATGTTTAGTATACTCATTTTTGGTTTAGATCGATAGCTGAGGAACTTTTACATCAATGTAGGTATTTTCCAAAATGGTGATATTTTCGGGAGACGAAGGGACGGGTATATTTTGCGCTTGGTTTACCGCTGTGTACTTCGCTCCATAACAATATTATATTTTAATATACACTCTTAAAGGTAGCTTCGTTATGTTTACTAAAATTGGGTTATGACAACCTCTTTTGGTGAAACTGGACTTAACCGAACTCCATCGTTTTAGATAAATTAATGGAAAATTAATAGCAGGAAAAATTTATCAAATATATCGTTTAATTTTACGGAAATTTAATATCGCTGGAACATTTTTGGTTCAGGCCATAACAAATAAATAATTAAAAATAAAATAACACTGCTTTTGCCCATGATGATACGCATTAGCCTGATCAATACGATTCAAAAAGGTTGAAAAAATTTATCGATTTAATTTAAAAATTAATTAATTAAATTATTTTTTGATTTAATTGAGGAAAAAGTACCAACTAATAATTTAATAATTTGGAAAATTCATTTTTTAATTACAATAGATAATTTGAAAACTCTGCTAATGGGTAATTTTAATCCTGAAATGATTAATTACGTCGTCAATTAATAATTTCCAAAATAAAGTTATGAATTGTTTCGGTTATTAATATTTGTTCGAACAATATAACCAATTACTTTATAATATGTTAATTATTACACATATTTCGTTAATGAAATAAGTAGCATTAATCTAGAGCCAGACGACAGACTTACAAGTTTTGATCTGGAAAGTCTCTATACTAATATGCCATTAGGGGAATCACTAAACATAATTAAATATTATATATATATATATATATATATATATATATATATATATATATATATATATATATATATATATATATATATTCATATGTGTGTAATTGCCACAGGTTAAAATTTAAATAGATAAATATAAAAATAACACTGAATATGATAACTAAATAAAAATTGTGAGTTATCTACTCTTATCCAAGAAAAGCACAATTTTTCATAATAATTATCAATAACAAATGTCGTTTTGTAAAAACTGGTTTTGGTTTTTGCCTGTTGCAATCCAAAGTAAAATATCCAAAAATTTAACTTTTTATGCAGTATATAAGATTTTATAATAGCATTAATTTTAAAATATTTTTTAATCACTGTAAAAATGAAATATAAATAACCTCCCGGGTTTCATCATAGCAATATAATTTGTTGGTCACGTAAAATATACATACATATTCATATTTAAAATTACTTTAAAATTCTATTGTCCAGAATTTTAATATTTGATCAAATCCATAATCTGATTTATTATTTCCAATTTATTAGATTAAAATAAAATAATTTTATGTTTAACAATATTTTAAATTGTAAAAATTATTTATTTTGGATTGAAAATATTTTGAACTTAAAGTATTTTTAATTAAAAAAACTGATTAACTTAGAAGACTGTGACATACATACAAGTGGATGGATGGATATGACGAAATCATAACGGTTTCTTATTTGTTAAGGCACAATAATTGATATTTAAACTAATTGAAATGAAGGAACTTTTCTGTTAGTTATCTGAAGGGGTGATTGTTCTTTAAAATTAACTTTTACCCCCTAATTCTCTTACATGGTTTAACATTAAAACCAGTCTAAGTTGGCAGTAAGGACTTTAAATTGACAAGTACAACAACACGCAAAACAAGTTTTGAGTCATAAAAATACCAAGATAAAAAAATCGTGCGAAAATATTAACGAAGCGTCAAAAATTGACTCTTTTCTTTTATTTTCCAGAGACAAGTATTTCCGTTACAGATTTCTATGCTGTATCTCTAAGTATCCTTAACTTTCCTATATATCTTGACATATTTGATATAAATTATAACAATGTCATAAGCAAAACAAAACTGGCCAACTAGATCGGTTTCAAGTCTTAAACCTTCCTAGTGAAACTGGCTGTCAAATTTTTAAGCTGATTCCATAAAAATTGTAAAATTGCCAGGTTCCGAATTACTCCTTCTGTGCGCAAACGTTTAGAATAGGTACAGTTCATTTAATATTTGGCTTTTGTAAAAATAATACTTTTATAGCTGATTATAGTTCTCCGATTTCAACTACCATTTTTAGTGAGTTAACTGTAACTAACTTAAACCGATAATTTATTAAAATTTTACACCAGTGTTTCAATAGTTAATACATGAAATGTCTCATTCCTATGAAGAGCTAAATTCTCAGTCAAGTACACGTCAGGAGTACGACTATCTACTATCTAGTAAGAGTGGTAGTGATACCAGCGAAAGTAATGAAATTAAAAATGTACTTGATATGAGTAAAATAGCCAATTCATTTAAATATACAGTCCCAACAGACTTGCTCAGTGTGTATAAAAACCTTTACAAACATATGGAGAAATAGTACGCTTACACCAAAGAGCCTTTTTAACAGATATACCTTATTCTATAATATGTAAATTTGTAAAAAAAGGTTCAAATAAAAGAAATATTCTATTTTATTTGAGCTTAAGAACAACTAAAATTCTGAAAAATAAACCATATGATTCTATATATTCTATATGTATCTCGGTTCTATTACAATACGTCTATATATATATATATATATATATATATATATATATATATATATATATATATATATATATGTATTGTATTAATAAGTGATAAGACTCAATTTTATTTGAGATTGAAAAAAAAATCACACACAGAAGGGTTAAGATGAACCATTAATGGATAATAAACCAGTAAACATGGTTTAGATTAGGATAAAAATTAGAATTAAGCATAGTTTAGGATGTATTGTTTAATTTATAATATATATAATTAGATATAGTTTTAAGAAAAAGTCCATATATGCCAAAATGCTTGACTAAGCGAATAATTTAGAACTGATATTTTCTGTAAATATATGACTTATTTTCCTCTATAAAGACTAAAGCTCAATAAAAAACTATGTAGACAATATTGAACCAGATAGAGGAAATAGTATTATAAACAAATATATGTTTTTGATTGAATAATAAGTATGTGACTGCGTTTAAAAAACTAATAATAATGTGTTACGCATCATATTTGGTCCCAATAAAAACAATCACTCATAAGACACAAAAAGTGCGTGTAGTGGAAAATTAGTACGAAATTCGAACAAAAACTCAGTGATTAGTGAAAAATAAACATTAATGTTCGGTATGTAAGAAGAATGTTATAGTTTTAAGGATTATTTAACAAACTATGTAGAAATAGAAACCATGTATTATGCAATACTGTAAAATATAGTACAGATTTATTTAGTTTATAAGCTAGATTTAAGTTTTTTCTAAGCAAATTTAGTACTAGAATGTCAAGAAAATTTTGTTTAATAATGGGATAGTAATATCCGAAGCAACAATAAACATTTAAGAGTTTTTTCGAACAAAATTTGATTAAATTAGTCATAAATTTCAATGTGTAAAGTGTTAATTTTTGTTAAATTTAATATACAAATAATATGCCAAAGTAATTTTGATATATATCAAAATGTCGAGAAAGCTGTAAAGTTTATTTATTGTAAGCATAATAATGCTAAATGGTTAAATTTAGGTCCATATGTTCATTAAAATATGAAAATTCCAGTTGGTTAAATTGAAAAGATTTCATAAATTGCAATTTTCCAAAGTAGTAAAATTTATTAAGTTGCCAGGTGTCATAAAATCTAACCATTTAATGACCAGTGGTTTTGATGTTGCACCTCTCTAATCCAAAATGGGTTTTCTGTGGCATAATAATACATGTTGCGTCTATTTACGGCACCGTACCTTCTAAAAGTAGCTTCATCACTAAACATTACCTTGCATAATAAATTTGGATTTAATTGAATCTCCGCATTTATTGTACGACAAAAGTTTACACGACTTTCAAAATCCTGTCCATGCAATTCTTGGTGTAATTCCATGTGATATAGATGATACCTATATTTCTTGGTAGTACGATTAGCGGTGGATTGTGATGTTTCACATAATGCTGCTAACTGACGGCTACCAATATAAGGATTTTCCTGAACATTTAACAATACTTGTAGTTCTTTTTCTTCATTAGTTACTGGTTTGTTGACCACTTTACGTTTTGGATAATCAACAGTACCAGAAGAATCAAATCTTTGCATTAAGTTTTGAAAAGTATGGGTATTAGGCTGGCGTCGATCAGGATACTTCATTTTGTAAATTCTTTGAGCAAGAAGGCAATTTTTTTGAGCCTCTCCTATTGTATAAATCATATCTATTAACTCATTCTTTGGAAAATTCATTTTACAATATAAGATGAATGCAAAAAAAACCAAACACCACTACATAAAAACCAAAAGAAGCGATTGCGGTTATAAATTTGACACACAGAAAAATGTTCTTTTACATTGTTTTTGCCATGGCTACTATGATAATGAAGACTATTTCTGTAAAAAAGTATGAAAAATAAGAAAAACTGAAATATCTCAAAAACTATTATAAATAGGTATAGGATATATTGAACAAAACTTTTAGGGTTTTTATTATCAGATTGCAGAAGTTTCATATGTTTTGGTCGTAAGTAGTGAACATAACCCGATTCGCTCGATCCCCCCACTCCTCGACCTTGACCTTGACCTTGCTTCACCCCTCTTTGGCCCCGCCCACATGTCCTTGTCATTGACCTTGAAAGTGCACGTGTGCTTTGGCCTTGGCCTTGTGTTCAAGGTTGTGTGTGTGACCTTGACCTTGACCTTGGTCGAGACGACCTTGACTTTGTTGAAGGTCATCTTGGGTGTGTGACCTTGAAGTAGTTATTTGTGCATTGTAATAGTGTGGGATGATCTTGAAATGATTTTGACCTTGCAAATTGTTCTATAAATTGTGTGAGTCTACTTGCATTCATTCAGTGTGAAATGTCAGATACGGAACTATCTAAAGAAAAAATTATAGAGCAAGTCGGCAGAGTAATTTGTTTATATCAGAGTAATTTAAAAAGTTTGTGTGATTTTGAAGAGAAGGATCTAGCATTTTTTCCTCTCGAATATTTAAAAACTTGCGTTGATACGCAGAGTTTACGGCAAATTTGGGATAAGCTGCCAGCGTCATATCGGTGTAACAAGGAACTACAGTTAAGCTTACCCTGTTACATTCACTATGAACAAATATATCGTCATCATATAGATGGGCCACCACCAGCAATAAAAAAGTGTCGTGAATGTAAAAATGAGTGAATAATATGAATAGTGCTTTGCAAGAGACAGTAAAAAAATTGGGCGATGAGTTCACTGAAACGGCTACTAATTATTTCAATGATGCAATGAAAAGTCGAGCAGAATGGGCGTCGCGCTATTGTGATTTGGCTTATGAATATGAAAAGGCTGCGAATGCATGTCGTAAATATTGCAGCAAAACAATAAATTTACAAGACTTTGTTCGTGAGATAAAAAAGTTGGGGTTTAGTGACTGTTTGGAAAAACTGATTAGGTTCATTGCAGATCCGGTTGTGTTAGATGAAATTAGAGTGTAGGACTTAAGTTTAACGTATTAGTAGTTAATATGGAAAGTTTAGTGCGAGAAATGTACGAGGAATTTCTAATTTCTGCAGCCTGTTCGGAATTTTACGCATATGAAATGCAAGATTCGGAGGCTCAGGACTTTAGTGTATTTTTTAAGTATATGGACCATGCCGAAGTGTGTCTTTTAGCTAGTATAGTTTGTAAGAATTTTCTAAGAGATAAAAACAAACAATTATTATTGAACAAATTAAGGAAATTAGGTTTAGGTGATAATGTTAAACGCATAGAAGAATGGCAGAAAAAAATCAATGAATAAAGTACATAAAATGTAGTTATTTGTTTCATTATATTTTGTCCTTGAAGTTATCCTTATACCAATTTAAATGTGTGACGTCATTTGACCTTGAATACTCCTCCCACTATTTCTATCGTTAAGCTACCCCCACCATTGTTACAATTCGACCTTGAAACCCCGCTATAAAGGTTCGTGGGAGAAGAAGTGACTTCAAACAGTCGCAGATATCAGTGGCATAAACATCAAATATTGTGTTCGTGTAGTGTTCTGAAAGTGCTTTTATATTCACGGTAATTTTTGGATTTATATACCATTTTTTTCAATAATGAGTATTGCAAAAGAAACTCTAGATGAAATTAATGAAATGTTTAGCAAAGATTTCGAGGTTTTAGAGAAAAAAAAGGTTACCGAAATGATTGTAGGCAAAGTGTATAAAATTGTAAAGATGGTTTCAATGACTACACGATTTGGTAAAACTCTTTTAGTGGCTTTACACGATGACGGTGATAATAGCACATTTGAGACTTTTTTACCAAAACGTGTGGCCGAAACACTATCTGACGATATTGTAGATATTATGAGTAAAACTAAAGATAAATACACTCTAACTTATTTGGGGCAGGGCACTAGAGTTTTTGGAAACAATACTCGAACATTATTACGTTTTGGCTCATTGGAGTAAATTGTATGTAAATTGTTTGAAAAAAAGGATGTAATTAAATTTAAAATATAGTTGCACATGTCAGAATACTTACGCGTGTTCATTATTTCTGTTAAAGATGTCTGCTGATGCGACGACGACGACGACGACCGCCAACGAATGTGTAGATAGATACATATTTTGGTTGGGGAGAGAATTAAGAAATAGGGCTCACGATATGTTAGATAGCGTAAATGATTTGTCGCATATTGATGTAACCAAAGATCAATATAAGAACGAGATCAGGGATACAATCAATTTTATGGCTGGGGCACACTTGTGCGACAAATTTTTATATGGTTCCATAGACATGGATACATTTTGTGCTGAAATGGTTGAAGAAGAATTAAAAGAATACCTCGTCAATATTCCACATTTACCAGGTGAGCTTGCTGCAAAATATGAATTGGTTTCTGCAACAGCAACAGCCCAAGACGTTGACGATCGAAATAGTGTCGGATGGGATAGAATTTTGAGCAACGAAAACGAAGACATGGAAAACTAATTTTTTATAATTTTTGTATTTGTGCAATTAAATAACTGTAAATAAATATCTGTTACAATCACAGTTTTATTTTATTTCTTTTATAAACATACCAACCCAGTAGATCATAGTCAGTGTTTCTTTTTCTCAGCTGAAATATTTAATATAAGTAGGGCAAATAAAAATAAAATAGTTTAGTAAAGATTGAAAATGAGTCGAGGAAACAACACAATTGATAAATTTGGTCGTCAGAAATATAATGAAAAATATCATATATTATCTGGGCCACAAGGGATTGGTTTTAAACTTACAGCGGATGGGCAGTATGATATGGGTGGAAAAATCATAACCAACTTAGGCGAACCTAAAGATGATGACGATGCTGTGACAAAACACTTTGTTAATAGAAAGTTTTACAATTTTGCAGTTGTAATATGTGACATATTTAACAAGGATGTCCTCCCCATGATATACAAAAATAATAGTGAGCTTAAAACAAAAATTGAAGTTATGCAGAAAATACTCTATCATCAGCCTTTAAATGACTCATTAAGCGCACTGTCGTACGACTCGACTTCAAAAAAAATCTAAAAAAAGCAGGTTAAAGAATAGGAGAACGCACTCCGAGTGGCATAGCCTTGAAGATAACGTCGTAGTCGTCGGTGAATTGGACCTTCCCTCCAAGAATATTGAAATGTTATTTATGTGTATGATGTTTTATTGTCATTGTTTTTAATAATGAAGATTGAAATAAAAAACTTTATTTTACAATATATTGTTTATTTATTTTACATTTTAAATAAAAAATATAGTCATACAATATGTTATTTAAACAATATTAGCTTTATCTATCCAAGAGTTGAAGTGGTTGGGAAATCCTAGCCATTTGACAAATAATTGTTCGATGTGATTTTTCTTGTGTTGTCTAAGGACCTTTTCTACTAGATAAACGTCAGGACTGCTTGTTTTTTGTAGTTCTGATTCGTAAAAACACCCTCTTATAGGCTGACCTTCTAACGATTCCAACAAGTAAGTAGGTGGATTTGTAACGTTAACTTTTACAACTTTAAACAATTCGGTTGACCAAGAGGGCGTATATCCTTTCTCGAATAAGCTTTTGTACTTGCTAATACGCACAATGTCACCCATGGAAAACTTAAATTTTTTAGGTACAATTTTTAAATAATCATATGCTTTAACATGTGTTTTTTCTTGCACGTCTGCAGGCTTCATTCCAATGGTGCGATGTTTCGAATGGTTATAGGTTTTTGTTACTGCCGATAATATATGTATCCATTTGTAAGATCCTCTTGTCGAGAATTGTTTATATAAATTATTTTTTAAAGTCCTTATGACTCGCTCAACAATTGCAGCTTTCTTTGTGCTGTATGTGGAATAATGATTTATATTATATTTTTTCATCAGGGCTTGAAAGTTTGTATTATAGAACTCCTTTCCTTGATCACTTTGCAGATTTGTTGGTGTATATGATGCATCTTCAATGATGCTTTTCATCGCATTAGTAACTTCTATACCAGTCTTGTTTTTTATGGCTTTGGTATAGACAAATTTCGAGTAACAATTTATACAGACCAAAATATAACGATAACCATCGTTTTCATCAGCATACTGTTGCATTTCAGCCAAATCAATTTGCCACAAATCTCTGTATCCTTTTATTATCGTGCGCCGTCTTACAAAATTTTTTCTAGCCGTTCTATGTAGTTCATTAACAATCTTGATTTTTTCTAGACTGGGCTCCATATTATTAGTAATACTAAAGGTTTCAGATCGAAGGAAGAACTGAATAATATCATTAAATATTGAGCTTAATATATTATATCTTCTTCTCGTAATTCCTCTATGATTGACATAATTTCATTTTCGTGTCCAGTGTGACCGGCCATTTTGGAACTCCACAACAAACGTAAACGATCCACCAACTCTTTAGCTTTGTTCCAGTAGACATATTGAAATTTTTTCGAAGATAATTTCTTTTTTGTGGGTAACTGTAGTTTTTCCGAGAGATTTTTTCTTGTAATAGTACCACCTAATTTTGTGCCCATTATCAGAGGTTTAATAATTCGTAAATATTTGTTCCATCTGGTCTCCCGTAAACCATCACTTTTTTTAAAATTGTTGTAGACAGCATTCGTTGATTCCAAAATTTCCTTGTACGTTGAAAGTACATTATCACTTAATTGTTGTTGTTCCTTGCCTACACTTGGGGGTGTTTTAAGAAATAACAAATCATAAAGTGCCGGTGATCCACCATATTCTGCAATATTTTTCCCTTTTTTGTATAAGACAATATTTCCATTTCGAAAACGCACCTCTAAATTACCAATAAAATTTTTGTTATCTGTTTTTGAACCAAAACGTACACCATATACAGTATCGTATAGAGATGGTTTCGAACGTAATCCTTTCAGGTGTGCGTTTAAAGTATCGGAAGTTGTGGTGTCAGCGGATGCGAGAGATGTATTAGTTGAAGTTGAGGGTGTATCAAACACCGATTGGCTAATATCTTCTTTTGAAATGCGATGCTGCTGCTGCTGCTGCTGAATAGGTGTGGAGGTTTGAAAGGAATGTGTAGGTTGGGGAAAACCAGATATTTGAGTCGACTGCACTGATGTACTGAGACTATGTGACTTTGTAGCTGGATAATGTTGTTGCTGTTGTTGTTGCTGCTGCTGCTGCTGCTGACGTTGCTTAACCACATCAGATATAGTTGTCAACGGCTTAGAAATGGGTTCGTAAAACTTTTCCAATTCCACAACATTAAACTCTTTAGCCGCTTTAATTTGTTTAAATTTTTTTCTGACGGCATTGGTAGCTTCCACTAGTTTACGTTTTAAGTCGATCGCGTTATTCATGATGTTAACAAAGGACGTTTCAACAATCAAATGAGCATTTTCCCTTATTATTACAGTAATATATAGCTATCAAATCCTTTGCGGTATCTTCCCGATTTCACATCACTGTCTTTATCAATTACTAAAAATCCATACTTATTATCCCAACATTTTGAGCACATTTCTTGAAATTGAGTAAAAGTTAGATCCGGTGAAACGTGGTCGGAAAATATGTGTTTCATATTCAACTCATCTTGTTTAAACATAATAATAAAATTGGCGTTGTCTCGCACAAGCTGTTTAGGCACTCGCGAATATGTTTGCGCTAGGTAAAAGGAGTCGATATTTTTATGACGTCCCATGCTAAAGTACGATCTTATAACATCTTGTTTTTCACATATAACATCATCAAAGATAAATATAGAGTTTGGTTTTGCATCGGACGGTACCACAATATTACTGGAATCACTAAAGGCATAGTAGCCTAAACCTTTGATGGGCGCTAAAATTTTCCTTAAATACTCATATTTCGGTTGATACAGAGATTTCGAGTAAATATAGACATTTTCGAAACGTAGCCCAAGGGGGTGTGTAAGCAGCGAAATCATGACATTAGTTTTTCCACAATTGGATGGACCAATTAACAGGCCGCGAATAGAGGAAGGAAGTAGAGGACCGTGTCTCTTCATTATCTTCTTTTCAAATCCAAGTCCGACTTTTTCATCGAGATTGTCAATAGGAAGTTTTTGTTTAAGATCGATAACGCGCATCTTAGGAAAATTTGATATTTTATAGGCAATTTTTCACAAAAACTGTCATTCAGATGCCGAGCGTCAAACGAAGTGGACGGTCTCACGTTTCCAACAAAACTGGATACGGTATTGTGAATTCGTTAATAAATAAATTACCATTCGAGGTACACATTCCTGGTTATCAATATTGCGGACCCGGAACAAAAGTAATAAAACGTGTAACAAGAGGTGATCCAGGCATTAATCCTTTGGATGCCGCATGCAAAAAACACGATTTAGCCTATTTACATAATAAAGACAACATAAGTGCGAGACATCGAGCGGATTACGAGCTCGAACAAAGTGCTTGGAATAGAGTAAAATCGAAAGATTCCAGTTTAGGTGAAAAAACAGCAGCTTGGTTAGTTACAAACATTATGAAAGGAAAACAACGTTTTGGTATGGGTGTACCATCATCATTATCAACAAAAAAAACATCTAGTAAAGGCACGCGTCATACAAAAAGGAAAGGTGTTAATAAAAATCGACATGTTCGGAAAGCCAGTTTCGGAACAGCTATTCGACAAGCAGTTCGAAGGGAATTATTAAAAGCCGGAAGTAAAAATGTGTTGGAAAAAAATGTCATGAATGCATCTAAAATAGCTCTGTCGGCAGCACGTAGATCGGTAAAAGCGGCAGGTGGCAAAAGGAAGGTTCGTACACCGAGAATAATACCGATTCCTAAAACTGGTGGAATATTACCATTAATACCAATTTTTGCCGGGTTATCAGCTTTGGGTTCATTAGCCGGCGGGGCAGCGGGAATTGTGCGCGCCATAAAAGCAGTAAAAAAAAGCAGCGAAGATAAAACCGGTGCCGGCCTGTATTTAAAATCGAAAGGAAATGGTTTGTTTCTAAAGCCATATCGTAAAGGTATGGGATTATTTTTAAATCGTAGATCAAAAAACTAATTGAATCCCTACCTCGAAGACCACTATCTAACATCGATATAGAAAAATATGCCAAAAAGAAAAGAATAGGACACTTTCGAGGCGTTTATATGAGGGATTTATTACCTAGACAAGGTCCTCGACGTTACGAAGCAGCAATAGTGAATTTGGATAGTACGCGTGGTGCAGGGACTCATTGGGTAGCTTATAGAAAAAATAATTCTAAAGTAACATATTATGACAGCTTCGGCGATTTACCCCCACCGATCGAATTGGTACGATATCTACAAACGGGATCGGAACCATCAAAAATTATTTACTATACATACGATCGTCAGCAGGATTTTGGAACAGTCTGGTGTGGACATTTGTGCTTAAAGTTTCTTGTCGAATCATCAGCGTAAAAGATGTCATCATCATCATCGTCACCATTAACACCGCAAATGGATCGCAATAACTATACTAAAATGTTGCAATCACTGAAAGCATTTCATCTAGCCGGTGGATTAAGGAAAATGACCGTGAAACAGTTAGAAAACATGCCCAAGGAAGTAATGATTGCATTAGCCCCAAATGAAATTCCATTCGTTTGGGAAAAGTTGCCGGAGCACCTTAAAAGCGATATCGATATATTAAAATATCAGTGCGGTTGCAAACATTATTTCAGCAGCAGCAGCAGCAATTTAAACGAGGTTATGACTGATGAGGATCTTACGGCTAGAAAAATATTTTGTTGTTATTGCAAAATCAGCGATGTGCACATAAAAGCAGAAAATAGCATAAAAACATCACTATCTAATGCAGTGAGAAAAGGTGTGACGATGAATCTTTTTAAATGTTGCCGCTAAGAATAAAACCGAGATGTGTGATGTTTTAATGGTTAGTCATGTCTTATACGTTCACACTAACAGGACACTCGAGCGTCTTAAGCGCCGATTTTTATCCACCAGTCGAATTAAATAGAGAAAACAAATATGGTCTGGCATTGCTGGGATTTTACACATACAATTCAATTTTTAATGTGGACGAAAGCAACAATAAGTTTGCCTACATGAAGGAGGGTTACACCACCGAGCCGATACAATTGCAGATTCCACCTGGGGCCTATGAAATAGATGAGATAGGTAAAGCTATGTTGGAGGCTTTGAGGATTTCAACTGAAGAAAAGAACGATGGAATCTTTTACTTGGTTGCTAATAATAATACGCTGAAATGTGAACTGAAATCCCAATATACTATAGATTTCCGGGGAGAGGCGAGTATCGGTAAAATGTTAGGATTTAATCATACAGTGTTAAAAAGAGACAAAAAGCACGAATCAACCGAGATGGTGGAAATAATGAAAGTACGCATCATACGCGTAGATTGTAATATAATTTCCGGAGCATATATGAATTCGGTGGAAGGTCATACCTTGTTCGAATTCGATATCGACGTGGAGCCCGGTTACAAAATCAGTAAAGAACCACAAAATAATATTTATATGCCGTTAATGCCGGCAGGACGTCAGTTTATCGACAACATTACTCTTCGCATCTTGGACGATAGCGGTGATCTAATCAATTTTCAAGGCGAGAAAATAATCGTGAAATTGGAACTGAAGAAACTTTCATAGAAATGGGTTTTTGCTTCAATCGTCAATTGTGTGTGCTGTCGACTAAGATGGGGGAACCGCCGAAACATAATAAAAGTAAAAGAAGAGTTAACGTCAAGGTTAGTCGTCGTCCAGACGTTAGATCACAAACATCTCAACAGTTATCTGCCGAAGACTATAAATTTTTAAAATTAATCGGTCTTAAAGTGCGAAAATGATTTCCACCACCAGCGATAAAATAGAGGTTTTCTCCGAGCCCATCTTGGACAATTCCATTATTAGTCTAGAAGAGCATACGTATAAACCATACGGATCTCCATCATTCAACAATTCGGATGAAGTCCGTATCCCCATTAATTTTCAAGATATTATACTGGATATCGCCGAAAGTTACATATATATCGAAGGAAAATTTAAACCCATAGACGCAACGAAAAGATGTTTTTTATCAAATAATGCCCTCGCATTTTTGTTCGATGAAATTCGCTACGAGATGGGAGGTGAACAGGTCGCCGTGGTTCGTAAACCTGGAGTTACGACGACATTAAAAACCATGGTTTCATTCGGAAGTTTGCAACAAAGATCTCTCATGACGTGCGGATGGGGTCTCGACGAAGCAAACCAAGATATCGTAGACACGGCAAGTAACGTATTCTCCGGGAAATTACCCTTAAAATATCTTATGGGATTCGCCGAAGATTACGCAAAAGGTGTTTTCAACGTAAAACAAGAGCTTATTATGATTATAGCTCGCACTTTTACCAATTGTTACGTCGGCGAAGTAGAGGCAGAAATTAGTATCGACAAAATCGAATGGAAAATTCGTCACATCATTCCAGACGACAAGCAAAAATTGAAAATACTGTCTCGCATTAATAAAGGAGGAAACAACGCCAGTATTCAAATGGCATATCGTAAATGGGATCTGTACGAATTACCAGCTTTAAGGCAAACATCTTCCGACGTGTGGGCCTTGAGAACGAGTACAAGTCTGGAAAGACCGCGCTATATAATCGTCGGGTTTCAAGACAGCAATAATTGCGACAAGAAAGAAAAAAACGCAACCCAGTTTACCCACGCCGACGTATGCGACATTAGACTGTATCTGAATTCAACCGTTTATCCATACGAAAGATGGAATTTAGATTTCGCCAAGAAACTGTACGCAGCAGCCTATTACAATTACGAAAACTTCCAAAGCAGCTACTACGGGCGCGAGATAAACGATCCGATGATAACGTTCGCGGAATATATGAAAAACCCCGTTTTTATTATCAATTGCAGTCATCAACCAGAGGCGATTAACTCATCGACAGTGGATGTAAAATTGGAGTTCCAAACGAGAAAGAATAAATTCCCCAAAGACACTAAAGTGTACGCATTAGTTATTCACGACTCATTTTTTAGTTATAATGTATTAAACGGTTCGGTGACCAATAAATCTATATTTTAATGTATCTATTATATGTAACACAAAATAATGTTCTTGAATCAATAAATTTGTAATGAGTGAAGTAGTAGTTTTATATTTATTTGAAACCCAACCAAAAAAAAAAAGCTGGCGGAAAAGCCCGCTCTTTAAGAAAAGAGTACGGGAATTTAGAAAATGGTGGTTTATTAAGTGGAAAAAAGAGCTTAAATAACACAAGAAAAAATTTTTAAGGCAAAATATGAAAACAACGATTTAGAAAATTTGTAGGAAAGTAACGGTTAGGAATAGGGAAAAAAGTTATAAGAAAAAATTATAGAGGAAATCGAGTACTATAAGCAAGCATTTTTCTCGATAGTAAAAACGTAAAAAAAAAATTTTTCAAAAAAAAATTGAAAAATGGTGAATGCGCGCCAAAGTTGAAGTTTTGGAGCAAAATGATATTAGGAAATTAGAAAGAGAATTTTTTTCTACATATGGTAGTACTTTTCAAAATTCGGAAAGATGAAATTTTAAGAAAAGGGTTATAGTAAGTTAGTAATTTGGATTTTTTAAAGCGCTGTAGCTCGGGAACCGTTCAAGATAGAAAAAAAATAAAAGCACTTTGATAGCCCAAAATTTTGAGGAGAATGCGATGGTGTAAAAAAAATTATAATTTTTTTTTTTTTGAAAATGCTGAATACGCGCTAAAGTTGAAGATTTAGAGAAAAACGGTATTGAGAAATTAAAGAGAGAACTTTTTTCTACATATTGTAGTATTTTTGAAAATTCGAAAAAATTAAATTTGAAAAAAAGGGTTATAGAAAGTTAGTAATTTGAATTCTTTAAAGCGCTGTAGCTCGGGAACCGTTCAAGATAGAGAAAAAATAAAAGCACTTTAATTACCTAGAATTTTGAGTAGAATACAATGGTGAAAAAAAAATTTGGAAAATCTTAAAAATGACAAAAAATTTGGACGAAAAAATTGAAATTCTCGAGTTAGGAGGCTAGGGCCGCCGAACGGGAGTATGTGGAAGTTGTAGGGGGAGGTTTTTTTTTTTTTTTTTTTTTTTTTTAAGTCCTATTATCTAAGTATTATTCTCAAACTTATATAATGCATATATGCACTCCACCTTACCCCCTCCAACTTTTTGAATGTATATAGAGGCCGGTATTAGAATTATTTCATCATTACACATTCGATCGGCAAGATGGAAGATATACCAAAAAGGATCATTGGCATTGTCAGGCCATTCGTGCCCGGCAAGATATGCAAGTGTGAGGAGTGCGGGGGTACCGCACCAGGAGCGGCACCTTCGGCACCGCCTGCAACGCCGACATCACCAGCGACGACGACGGTGCCGCCAATGAGAAGACCAAGGGCTGCACCTAGGTCGGTGTTAATATCGTTGGGTATTACTCCACGGTAGGCACCCCACCCTCCCCCCAGGCCCTTTTAGGGCCACAAAAACGGTCCTTTTCAGGACCACATTATATTTTGATCGTAGTTTAGTAATCGTCACTTATGGGGCGAGATATTCGTTTAACGACGATTTGTCTCGTAGCTTAAGTGCCAAGTTATATGCTTGAGAACCTATGAAAATGTTAACAGTTCAAACAAGGTTTCTATTATTTTTTTTTTGTAATGTATTCTTCACAAAATATTAAGAATAAGTCTTATTGTCTAAACAAATCTAATTCCTTATTTAAAGTTTTTGAAAAAAATCAATAATTCTATAAGCTCTCACCAATACATAACATTTAGAATCCGTTGGTGGGGTGGGGGTAGTTCTATATATATGAGACTGGGTCAGTTACACAGTCATATATTCATCAACCCTCATACGATAAACATGGAGGAAGAAAGACCCGCCAGCCGAGGCTCATCCATCTTTAGTGATGACACCGTAGCCGACAACGTTGGAGACCTGCAAGTCTTCGACGACGACGACGAGGTGGATTTTGAAATTGACGTCCTACGTTGGGACGACTTGGATGAGCCGATTCCGCTAGTATATGACCATGATCCGGGTCTAGTGGAATTAGACGACGCGGGTGATTGGGTCTTACAAAGACTCGAAACTCCGTCGCCGCAGCCAGAGCCGGACTCGACGGAAGATGCGGTGCTGGAAATTCCAGCATCACCAACACCCGACGACCCACAAGGCCCCTGCGATTCGTCAAGCTGGTGGTCGACCAGCGAGGATGGGGCACCATAAGCCCCACACTCTCCCTGGCCCTTTTTAAGGGCACACAACAACGGTCCTTTTCAGGACCACAAAATACTTTGATCGTAGTTTTAGTACATATTAGTACTTTGTTACTAATATTGTATGTATAGAATATACAATATTAGATACAAAGTATTAAAACTTTAAGTGCTGGTGGAACCCAGCTAAATCGTTCGTTCGTATTTGAGACCACAAACAACTTTTGGTCTCAATACGTAATATGACATTTGTTTTCACCCCCCACCATTAATTTGTCTCTATATATACGACCATCAATACTTATTACAATCATTTTAGTTCAACATGTCTGCGACTCAACAACAACAACAACAACCCATCCAATGCCCTGTGGTAGATTCTACCACAGAGAATTGTTTGGAGTGGGAGCCGAACGATCCTAGATGGGATGAACTTTGGCGGTTCATCATCGAATACACAGAGGACAGCACCGCCACCCCCGCTGATGATGATGACGGGCCGTGCGACTCCACAACTCAATAAAAGAGTCGCATGTTTTAAAACCAAACGGTCCTTTTCAGGACCACAAAATAATTTGATCGTAGTTTTAGTTGGTTATAATACTTTGTAACCAATATTTTATGTTTTTTTCATAAAAACATACAATATTGAGATACAAAGTATTAGAAGTTCTGGCGACAGAACCTTAACTTCATAAACCGAACCATGTTTTAGCATACTTGTAAATATTATCAGAAAATATTTACAACTATTGCTATTGCGTAGTTTTAGTGGATTATTCACTCTTTTTTTTTATTACCTAATATTATGTGGGACAGGGCCTATATGAAATAACACACAAAAATAAATTTTCAAGTCATTTTTATTCTCATTATAAAATATAAAAAATTTGATCAAACACTTTTTTATTAACTACAATATATATATATATATATATATATTTACAAACTTAATACTATAAATTAAAAGCTAATATCTACAACTACCTAACACCTACTACATAATTTATTAAAGTCCTCTAATTGTCTTTTTAACCGCGCAGATTTCACCTTTTTTATCTCTAATTGTTTTTCAAGTTCTATAATGTCACTGGCACACTCGTTCACTTCATTCACTAACCGTTTTTTCATGGCATAAATGTCAGTCAATTTGGTCTTCTGAGAGTTGGTGAAGTCTTCGACCCACTCCGGTTGTGATGGCTCGGAAGAAGACGCGGTTTTATTTGGTGAAGACGATGACGACGACGACGACGACGACGCAGCGGAAACTTCATCGCCTTCAAAACACCGCTTAAACCGCTTCTTCATGGGTTTCCGGCACCCCAATATCGGCGACAGTGGCGCTGGCGCTGGGGAAGACTTCACCTCCGACACTATTTCATTCTCGACGCTGGCCGGTGTTGGTGGCGTTGGTGGTGTTGGTCCATCGGGGCCTTCTATGACTTCCACTTCTACTGACAGTGGCTCTTGCGGTGCTGTTTTTAGGAAGTCGGGTAATGGAACAGGGGTGGAGGGACGCTTAAAGTTAAACTTTTTCTTCTTCCCTTGTCCCACACCTTTAATCGCCGAATAAAATGTTTTTTATCGGCGATTTCCGACTTCCGCATAGTCAAGAGCTTTTGCAGTTTCGACGCTTTCGGAGAAGATTCCCTAGGCCGCGATGCTTTTCGCACAACCACATCACTGATCACATTTATCTTTGGCTCCTTCTCCTCCGTCCAGCATTCCAGGAATTGCGCTGCCGACTGAACTAACTCCTCGTCGCGACCATCGTTGAGGGCTCGGTCTTCGGCATCTTCATGCTCCACGCCATTCCAGTTCTCGAACACCCCCGGACTTAACACTTCTAAACCACTCATGTTATCCAGCATGCCTTGCTGTGAACCGCAGCTCACGTCAAGAGCATCTAAAAGAGACCGTACACTAGACATTGTCGATATTCAAACTCACACAATTTACTTTTTCTTAGCACTGTACTGTTTGCTGTTCTGACGAACTGTGAAGAGCTCGAGCCAGCAAGTCTGCTTTTATGCCCATTTTCCCCACTACACCACCTTTATTCCTTTTGTTCGATGCATTAAGTATAATATTTAAACTTGTCAGATGCAAGGCCAAGGCCAAGGCCGACGTAACCGGCAATACCAGGGTCGTTTTCAAGGTTGTAATTTTCATGGATTTTTTTTTGTCCCTGTCAAGGTTATTTTAAAGAAGCATATAAATATAGTACTAAACTTGTTAGATGCGAGGCCAAGGCCAAGGTCAAAGTACCCGTCAATGTCAGGGTCGTTTTCGAGGTTGTAATTTTCAAGGATTTTTTTTTTGGTCCTGTCAAGGTTATTTTAAAAAGTAATACATAATTAGAGTACCGCGATTGAAAAGTACAACATATTCAAACATCATGTTGCCAACTGATGAACAACCTAGTGAAGCAGCCAAAACATACAGTCATATACCAAAAGCTTTTTATTTAACTTGTCATCATTGTAAAAGACTAGGTATCTGCTGGCGAAATGATCTTACGTACGACTTCAACTACATTGACCTTTTCAGGGTTAAATTTGTACAATGCGGCTTTTGTGGACTAGTTTACTACCAGTTCAAGGACATTAATGAACGTGCCATCCAGAGAAGAAATTGGGTCATAGAAGAAGCTTACCTGTACAGAAGAAATTAACATGTATTTTATTTCTTAATTTTTAATTTTTTTGTTTGTTATTTTTTTATTTTTTTTAATAATAAAAAGTAAACTCAATCTTTTGTTATATTTTAATTTTTTTTTCAATAAAACAATAGTAAAATGAATCTGTATGTGTATTTATTAAACATCACCTAAAATACGTTTTGCAATCCATATTTTTCTGAAGAGTCCGTTTATTAATGGAATAGAACCATATATTAGGGTGAAATCTAATGGTTTCAAATCAGTCTCACATAACAATGTCAGAAGTAAACACTATTGATAAGTTCGGTCGCAAAAGAAAATTTAAGGATTTTAACTTTATGCGAGGTCCTTCAGGAATGGGTTTTAAACTTACACCTAATGGAGATTACGACATGGGAAGCAAAAGATTGTGCTATTTAGCAGAACCTCTTGAAGGAGACGATGCGACCACATGAAATTATGTTGATAATAACCTTGCTCAGTGTGTGCAAGATACGCAGAAAGCTTTACATGACTCAACAATTGTTATTAAAGATATATTCAGAAACCAACTTGAAGGTTACGTACGCAAGAAATTAATTGAAACCGGTCAAGAACTTAGAGGATACATTGATGATACTGTTATTGCAATATATGAACTTAGGCAAGACGAACTGCGTGATGAACTTAACTCTAGAATGTTGAAAATTGAAAAGACTATGGAGGATCTTGTCAGCAAACCTGTTTCACATTAAACACTTACTCGTAGACCTGTGCGTTTAATTTACTATTAGACAAATTTTTCAACAATAACTTTTACAGTTTGTTATTTGTCGACACTTCATTATATATTTATAATTTTAAAATAAAGGTTCAATAAAAAAGCAATCAAGTAATGAATACATGTTTTTTATTTAAAAAAAAAAAAAAAAGAATTACAATACTATCGTTACATATTAATGTTGTATGTTTAATAGAAATAATAAAAACAATACAAATAATGAAATATGGATTTTCCAGATTACGTGCTGTCCTGACTTAGAAATGATTCCAACACGGTGACTAAATTTGCTAAGTTTTCTTCCGGGTCTGTTTTGTAAAAATCTATGTCTGCATGCCCCCAAGGTAGAGTTTTGGTTGAACTGGGAATTACATAACGTTTATCATCGCTATGTGACAATGCTACTTTATTTATTATGTTGGTATAAATGTTATGTAATTCACTTCTAAATGTCTTCATCTTTCTTAATATCAAACCACCCCGTTCAACAATTCTTTGGTAGTCTTCCTGATGAAGGTCTTTCTCGATAACACATTTTTTGATACCTTTGGCTTTTTTTAATTCATTATTAATGGACTTTACATAATAAGCCTTCGCGCCGGTACCATAAAAACTTATTATCGGATCACCAGGAAACTCATCTTTCATTCTACCAACTACAGAATTACTTTTAATTATGTTGAAATTATTAATTTCGGGGTAATTTGATGTATCGAATTTTTCGGGGTTTTCTGATATAGTTTGATAAAAGTTTTCCGTATACACTTTTAATATAAGCGAGTCAGTATCGGTGTAAAGTAACGAAGCATCATCGCCAAACTTGGATTTAATAAAATTATAATAAAAATCGTATATTACAGTCTTTGATATATCTAATATGGAAAAACCGATATAAATTGGTTTATTGTACAATATTTTAACTTTATTCATATGTATAGCAACAAAGTTCTCGGTAAATATCGAGCTACTATTGAAATTGGGGCGGGATATTAGTGCTCTAGCTCCATTTCTGCCTACACTGTTCTCCCAATGTGTTACTAATTTTATATCCTTTCGATTTTCCACATTTTCCATAGTTTTACCAAATATCGCGTTATTTTTTAATTTAAAAGTGTCCTTCGCAAATTTTGTGGTGGCCTTGTTACGTAAATTGGTATTAAAATCAATATACGATTTTAGCCATTTTGATTGCTCAAACTGTAATACTCGATGGGTTTGCATTACCACTAAGCCGTTGGCGATGGCTTGTTTTAAAGTTCTATAGTGTACAATGTATTTTTTTTTATCTTGTAAATTAGGAATTAATTTCGGTAATTTAGCGTTTTCTGTTGGCGGTATGATATTTTCTACTAGAAATGGAAGATCAGAATGTGCATCATGCAACTCAGTCGGATAATGCACATCCACTTCCAAAACGTAGCCATGTAAACTATCATCACCAACAGCCATAATATTTAAATCCAGAATTTCGCGCTCGCTTAACCATCGAAAACCACCATATGGTAATGCTTGTGACATACTATGACCATATAGATTTGTAGCATCAAGGTATGTTATAAATGAAGAAGGTTTTGTTGGGTCATAGTCTGGTAAAAAAATATTATTAGCGATGTGCTTCCTTTCTGTACACTGGCTTATGCCGCCGCGTATACCTTTCTTAAAAAAATGTATCATGTCTATATCAGTTAAGAGCTCTAACTCTACCTTAGTCATACGTAGCATACAATCAAATGATAAACTTGGAAGGGTATAGTAATGTGCTGGATCAAGTTTATCGAATTTTAAACAATTATTCCGAAATTGCTCAAAAACATCACACAATAGCAACACATCTGATTTTAAATACACGTCCGAATAGTCCCCCAAAGTTTTACACCCAAACAAGCGCCATACTTCTTTTGCTCTTCTATAGCTTTCATCGCTAATATGTTCTTCCCGTAAATTATCATAAAATTCATCTTTACTTGGAAGACATGTATTTTCCATTTTTTCTATAGAGTCAATAAAGCTATAGGGAAAAACACCCTTTTGACGCATCAAATTAAATTGGTTGATATTTGAAAAATGTTTCCGCGTTTCAATAAAATCGTCGTCGTTTAAACCGCTGCCTAAATTTTCCAAAGACGTTGACAGAAATTTAAAACTATCAATAAATCGCAACTTTAAATATTTCCTCTTGACTTTTCCACATTTACTATCAAAATAATCGTGCACATAAATGCTTTTGGTAAATGATATGTACTTTTCCTTACTTTGAGCCAAAACACCAATTTTATCCCCATATTTACATAACTCTTTTATAAATAAATGGCTGTCGTAGCCGCTTAAGTTATGAAATATGATAGGGATAAAAGAGGGTAATTTATAATTTAAATTACAAACGGAATGTGCAGCACCAAATCTTTTTGCACCAGTTATGTGACAGTGGTCTCGTACTTTAATCTCACCCTCTTCAAAAGGGCCTTCACATATACCACATATTTTAGCATCATTAAACTCCCTTTTTTCTTCAGGCGTTAACGGTTTCATAGGCTTAATGTCTTTTAAATATGTGTTGTATAGAGCCCTTAAATCACACTCGATACGATCCACAAAGACTTGAGCTGCATTATTCCCCCGAAATAGCTCAAATTTCGAAAGTGAGTCGTCAAAAGAGCATTTAATTAAATAAGCAAAAGAATATGGTTCATGTTTAAAACTTTTTACAGTGTAAGAATTTTGTGGGTTTGGTTGTACCGTTTCAATGGGTTTTAAAACAGATTCGAAATCTGCGTAAACCACGAATGGAACGCGCATTTGCTTTTCTATACCCTCGAATTTTAAAATATTTTCCGGCACACTCTTTCCAAATTTATCGATTTTTAAATCCACTGAGGGTGTTTGCGTGAAAATGTGGTTACAATCGTAGCTTTGATGTAAAGTTAAAGCTGACGGTGTACTAAAATAAATGAGGCAACCATCACAGAAATATATTTTATGTTGTTGACAACTAATTTGACTTGAAACTAAACGTGATAAATCCCGAATCCAACAATAATGACTCTTTGAACAAGTCGTATCACAAAAATGTTCACCGCCATCTTTACTACTACAGTCTTTTGTAATTAACAATAAATTTACATGCCTATCCAACTTTTTTGACGCATACCTCAGTGGACCAATAACTTCATGTATTACTTCATTATTTTCATATTTAGATTCCAGACCGTATACGTTAATTGATATGTTGTTCATTTCCTCAAATTTTTTAATGTCACGTAATTTTACTGGAAAATCCATACCTGTTACATTTAGCACTCTAGAAAAATGGGGGTAGGATGTCTTTTGTGAAGGCTCTGCTGTTGGAGGAAACAATGCTGATGTTACAGCCCAAGCAAAGCAAAATTCGTCCTGGTTAATCACATTGACGACAACTCCTTTCTTTTCAATAGAACACGGCAACTTGATGTATGATGAGCCACCCATAGGCATATACTTGTTGATACCAACTTCCAAGTATAAAATTCGCACAAGAGCCCATCCTATAACAAGAAAAATAATATATAAAAATCAGTTTAATATATCGGGTTTTGATTTTTCCATACCTGAATCTTTCTCCTGGAACTCTGTCGCCTGCGTTTTTATTAATTCGGTGAAAGAATGGTAAACGGCATCCAAATCACTTTCTACACTAATTATTTGATTAGCAGTGTTGAAGGATTTTTCACTGAATATTTCTTGTGATGGAAGCATGTACTCGCCAACAGCTGTCATGTTAACTTTTAAAGCATGATGCACACGCAATAAATTATTAACAAGTTCCACCACCTTGGATTTAATGTCTGCAAAGAACATTACGTAATCGGAATGCTCCATATCACTGCTAACCCGATAGGTTGCAATTCTCCTTTTGAAGGCACATTCAACGAGTTGCACACCATGACATACCGGCAAACATGAATTATTTTTATGTTGTTGTGTTCGTTTATGCACCGACATATGATTTATTGGAACATCTACATTACATGTAGCGCAATTAATTAGCGGAATCGTCGATGTATACTCTTCAATTCGGAGCCGTTTTCCTCCAGGCACTTCATTAAATCTCGCCGCACACGATTCTCTTTGATGACGTCTCATATTATAAATATTAGTAAACTTAGAACCGCAATTTTCACAAACATATGCCATGATTTGTCAAATATTAACACATGTACTACCTATACAAGTCAGAGCCAACTGATGAATGAAACTGCCCCATACCTTATATAAAACCATTCAAGGTCACCCCCAACCACGTAACATATCTTCAAGGTCACACACCCAAGATGACCTTCAACAAAGTCAAGGTCGTCTCGACCAAGG